>JBAMHV010000004.1:20379054-20402156 GCA_037177535.1 Pseudomugil gertrudae | reverse complement strand
TTATAAGAAGAAAAATGAATTATCATATGTATTTAAAAAGCTACTGGAAAAGTATTTAAAATCAAACACAGTGTTATAATGGCCTCGTCATTATCTCCATCATTTCACAATTATTATCTGCTACAATCCAAAGATAATACATTCACAGCATACTGGTTAAATATTAGTATTTTTTAATGATAATTTTAGCAGAATAAAAGAAAAATACACATTATAAAAAACAAAAAGAAAAATCCGAATAGTTTAACTTTTCCTCAAAAACCTCTTTAAGTTTTGTTATTAACAGGTTTTTACTACAAATAAAATAAAACTTAACATGTCTGGTAACTAAAAACATTTTTTTCTTCATGAAATACATTTTATTGTATTTCTTTTATGGTTTTTAGGCAGAAATAAAACAGGCTGTTTTATTTTGCGGCCCAGTTTCTGCAAACACGCGCCGATTTGTCAGTGCAGCGATAGAATAAAGCCATCACGTCAAACCTTCAGGATGCTCGCAGATCTGAGAGGAAATGAAATATTTCTCAGGTGATATAAAAGGAGCCTTTTCGCCTGAGTTATGGCCCGGCTTTGGCGTTGCTGAGAGGGACGCATGCTGCTCCTTCTCTTCCTCCCCAGAGGAGGTATCATCTGAGCTGATATATGACCCAGCTCTACATTACCTTTACAAAACAAAGGATCATCCACCCTGCGGTTCGAGGAAAACATCCTTCTCACTACAGCTGCGGCATCTAAAGTAACCAGAGTCGACTTGTCTTTTTTTGGAAACCATCAGGATATTCCAATTACTTTTTTTAACAGAAGACTAAACTCCTGCAAAACTGAAGTTTCTCGAATAAAAACGCTCCAAACTGCCAATAGATTGTGATTCTCTCACCATTTCTCCCTCTCTCACTCTTTCTGCTTCCCCTCATTTACCACATATACCTATTCTGGTATCTCACCACACAACTAAATTAGACCAAAGATGAAAAAAGCACAAAGCATTAGAATTCCGCTGGGCTCCTCCTCCTTCTAGCCATGCGTCCTAATTAATGGGGCACCCCAGTCGCAAAAAGCCCCGCACTGGACTGCAACATAGTCAAAGAGTGAAAGGGAAGAGGGCGAAAGTGCCACTGGAGATAATTGATTACCTACCAATCAATGATAACTTGTTAGTAATCGTCAACTCTTTGGACTTCGCCATTTTCAGGGAGGAATCTCACTCCTGCGGACTTGCAGCTCCCGAGGATCGACAAGAGGAGCGCATCACACCTCGGAATAAGATTTTCTCTTTCTCTCCGTTACACCTTCACTTTTGTTTGCTTGTTTATTCACCGCCATACTGTTATGTGACTTTTCCCCCCTCCTATAACCTCGCACGTTTCTAACTGCTGAACATTTTTCAACCAAGTCCTAAAAACTCTGCCTTCAACCAATGATGACATCCAAAGAAGTGAAATGTGATGCAGGGGAGAACAGGAGGCGAAGTCCGCTGGACCACTTGCCTCCTCCTGCCAACTCCAACAAGCCGCTGACCCCCTTCAGCATCGAGGACATCTTGAACAAACCGTCCGTGAAACGAAGTTATACAATTTGCGGCACAGCTCATCTAATTTCATCTTCTGAGAAGCACCGTCCGTCCAGCATCCCTCTGTCCAGCCGAGCTCTGCTCACCCAGACCTCTCCCCTCTGCGCGCTGGAGGAGCTGGCCAGCAAGACCTTCAAAGGGCTGGAAGTCAGCGTTTTACAAGCTGCGGAAGGTGAATGACGCGTTTTTATTTTAATATTTCATTACATCAAACACAAGATTACATTTTGAAACATTTATTAAATCTCACACTGAAAAAAAAGATTATTTTTATTGCCCAGATTAAAAAAATCCAATGAAGAAAATTCTATTTTCCTTTCAGCTGGATTTTTAAAAGAACTATTTTCTATTTTTTTTTTTTTATAATCATTAAATTCCTTCCTTTAATTTCAAGGCCTTCTACGGTTAATGCTTAACCCTTAACACCTGAGCCTTTGTTCCTTCAATAAGGTGGCCAAACAATACCGTTATCATAATGTTTTGGTAACTTTTACGCACAGCCAGCACCGGTAAGGAAACCTCACACCTGCAGTAACGCAGCTTTCCTTCTTATTCACAGGCCGTGATGGGATGACCCTGTTCGGTCAGAGAACCACCCCGAAGAAGCGCCGGAAGTCTCGGACTGCGTTCACTAATCATCAGATCTACGAATTGGAAAAGCGCTTCCTGTATCAGAAGTACCTGTCCCCGGCAGACCGGGACCAGATCGCGCAGCAGCTGGGCCTGACGAACGCGCAGGTCATCACGTGGTTTCAGAACCGAAGGGCAAAGCTAAAACGGGACCTGGAGGAGATGAAAGCTGACGTGGAATCGGCTAAGGCCATCGGTCAGGTCCCACTGGACAAGCTCGCCAAGCTGGCTGACTTGGAGAAATGCGCCAACGGCACGCTAAGCCACCCGCGGACCGAGTCCCCCGCGCGGGGAGGCCAGAAGGAGCACGATATCGCGCAAAAACTGCGGACATCGCCGCTGTCTCCTTTCTCAGACCACACAACTAGTAAAGAGTGCTCAGAGGACGAGGACGTGGAGATTGATGTGGATGACTGATGGCAGCGAGGAGGTCAAGAGACGCGCAGAGACAATAAAAAACAAAAAGATCCTACAGAGGACATGTAAAATGACTGCTTATATTGTATACCATATCTCGGAACATGTACCAAAATGTAACGACTTTTATATCGGCACAGATCGACTTATTCATAGTAAAGCATGAAAGCAGAAGAAGAAATATGCAGCGATATTTTACAGTGTATTCATTAGCAAACTCTTACTTCTTTTGGTCAAAGCAATATGGTCTAAAAATAGGACGTGATGTATTATTATTATTATTATTATTATTATTATTATTATTATTATTATTATTTTACAGTATACACACCATACAGTTGCATTTAAACCCATACACACTCTTGTCCTGCTGGGCATATCCCCACACACACCATGAGGAAAGTGCTTCTGTTTTGCATTACTTGAATGCAAATGCATGATTTGATTTGTGATCATTATATATTTATTTGGTTTTTTATTTAAATGTTTTTATTTGATATTTCCTGTGAGCCAAATCGCCCTTTTTTTGTCACTGCCCGGCTCTTCCTCTCCTCCTCCTCCTCGTCGTATGGCTGCGGCTCTTCAGATGAGGACTAGAAAGGAAAACCTCGGACCCCACCACCACCACCACCACCACCACCACCACCACCACCCCTAACCCCACCAGACAGGCGTTTTAATGCTCCAACGATGCCGAGATGCAGCAGTTCATATTGCGGTGATTTTGACAGAATTTAGGCTACTTTTTAGATCATTTGTTTGGATACAATAGATTTACAGTTATAAATTTGTTATGTTTTGTACACCATGTAAGTGCCTTCCTAAAATCAGGACATTATTTGAAAACCAATGCACAGACTGTATTGTACATAGGCTACTATGGGAATAAAAATGTCTTTTCAGAATATTCTTTTATGTTGTAATTCTTGAATTTATACCCTGGCTTTTAACTGGGGGAAGAAGAAAAACATTTTTAACGGTTCTTGATGCCAAATCTGCTCGTGTAAGTCCATCAGCAGCGGCCTGTAGTTACAATACTGCGCTATTTTCTTCCTTTGTGCTTTTTCTCTTTTCTTTTTTTCTAGTATGCCTCTAAACATTTTTTTTGGCTCGGAATTCTACATCCTTCCTTTCACATCCTAAATGCGTATCGTGGCTTTTTGACCCTAAGACGTGTTTCTCAATTCGTGCTAAAAATTTATGTGAGAAACACAAATCTGGTGCTGGGGGAAAAAAGGCGAGGATGCCACAAAAACACAAAGTTTTGGGCCAGTTTCCCTGGGCCTTTAAAGAGGCTTTTTTGTTCTGCGGGACTGGGCCGTAATTTTGAGCGTAAAGCATGAAAAGTGGGGACAAATGAGCAGCGTTCCCTGATGGGACAAGTCACAAAGGAGCAGGACCGGTCCCCCGCAGGCAGCAATACTGAGACAAGTGTGTCCCACCGCACAAAAAGGACGCAAACGTTTGGAAGCCATATGGTTTTTGAAATTTCCTCACAATTTCAGACAATTTGATTGATTGAGTTAACCCTCCTTTTAAACTGTTTAACTGGGTGCGAACAAAGGCCATAATGCCTACATAGACTCTCCCTTCATGAGGGCATCTGCGGCTGTTAATGTCTAGCCCCTTTCTTTGCTGCGCGTTTTGAACAAGTCAATGAATTACAATGAAACTGCCCCCCCCCTCCCCTCCTTTTTGGTGAGCTACTTGTTTTTATCCGCTTTTTAGTTCTGGAATAATATGTTTGACTTCTGTCCAAAAGCGTTTTCTAAACAAAAAAACTGGATTTGTTGGAAGTGTTTTCAGTGTTAAGTGGGGGAGTTTTAGAAGGACTGTGACATTTCTGCCAGTCTGGTTAGGAACTCTTTTGTGTTTTCTTTAAATCTCTTATTTCTTTTTCTTCTGGCTTTTTTTTTATTTCTTTTGTCTTTCAGGAGTTTAATGAAGCTGAAAACATGGAGGAAGAAAGAAGCTGTCCAATAGAGAGACTCAAAAGACGACCTCCCGTTTAACTCTCTTTGTTACAAAGAAAGGATAAGTTGAGCTGTCTTCTTCTGACTTGTTTTATGGTGTTTACTTTCTTCTTATTATTATGACTTTAGATTACTTACAGGGAAAAAACTGTTCCAAATAAATAAGTTTATAGGCTTGTAAGCATTTTATTTGACTGTGGTTAAATTGCACTTTCTTTGTCAGCAAATTAGACCTGAAACATATTTTGCTAAACTTATTTCACCTTTTTCTTTGTTTTCACAGTCATAAAAATCTAATATAGTTGTTTACTGTTGTATATGCTCACAGTTTGTGCTTAGCTAATGTGATATAAAATTACATTTATGACAATAATACAGAAACATAGAGAAAATATTTTATTTATCTTTATCTAATATTTAAAATTATTTTATCACCAAAGGTTTACATACTCATTATTAAAGGACACATATAGAGTCCATTTCAAATGTCTGCAGCTGTAAGTTTTCTATTAAAATGTTACAGCCAAAAGTGACAAAAATCAATTTAGTTCTATTAATTTCAAAACAGACTTGCAAATATGAACACACACGTTCAGAAGCAGCGTTGTTTGTGTATCTGAGTGTGTGTTTGGGAGTCTGTTCTGAAGCAAGGGAGAGTGTTAAGGCAGGCTAAGTTTATGGATTTCACTTGCTTATTTTATGAGGCCTTGTCAGACAGACCCGGTGATAAGTAATACTACAGTCTGAGGGACCACTTCGTGGTAATTAATCTGGAGGTCTTAAGTGTATTTCAGTATTTCACTTCAAGATAGAAAAAAAATCACTACTTCAATCGTCCGGAAAATTGAAGTTTGATGCATGAGTCCCTACTGAAACAATAGTACGACCCCAACAGCCCCTTTTTATATATAATCTTCCTGTTTCTCTTTTACCATTTGCACCTTGTGGAAAGCAATGTTGCAGGAGCAAGCAGTGTTTGACTGATTAGCTTATTGTAATCCACCTCTGCTTAAACAAACATAAGAAAAAACTACAAATATTGTACATCTGCCTTCAAATGCAGCTTGGTTTTTCTTGTTATTCATATTTTTACTGCTATTATTACAGCTGCAACTTGTAAAAATAAATAAATATGTGAATGACTTTATCTTTGACCAGAGTTAAACCACTCTATATTTCTAAATAGAGCCAAAATGCAGAGTTTTAATCATAGCCTTCCTGTGGAGCCAGTTAATACTTCAAACTTCAATTTTACGGGCGATTGAACTAAGCATGTTCCTGACAGAATTGATGTATGTATTAATTTCCTTTAACTGTTGATTAATTAGGCTGTGCTGAAGGCTCAAATGGAACGGTTTATTTCAGAAATTTGCATATTAATCAAATTCTAGTTGATCATTCAAATAATCAAGGGTGTGTGATTTTTGTAGCTGAAATCAGAAAAACATGAAAACACAAAAAATAGATCCTGTTAAGACTCCAGAGCTGCAGTTAAAATCAAATATCTAGTCAGGAGGAATATTTGCACCAAACTGTTCAGCCCGTTTCGTTGTAACACATGCTAATTATCTTAATAGCACATTTACATGTAGCGTAGCTTATAACAGGAATGTGTGTATAAGTATGAGGCAATAGATGGCTGTCCTGAACCTTATGTAGTTTTTAAATTAAAAAGAAAATATATTTCTGGAGTAATAAAACCCCTTAGTGAGAAAACAAAAAAACAAAATAGTGATTGTAGTAAAATAACTTTGGTTTATATCATGAATGATGTGAGAATTCTATGAACAGATAACAGAATTATAAGAGTTATTCTTTGTTTAAAGTTACATTTTGACTTGCAGATTTTCCACCAATAAGGAAGAAGATGGGAAACTCTGAAAATACATGCAGCCTAAATGGCACTATCATTAAGAGATTACTGTTTTTAAGCAGAGACGTGAAGCCAGAATGTAAATAAAATCCTGCAAAGCCATTAACAGCACATGAACAGACACCCCCGCAAAATAAATCTGTGGCTGTGCAGTGCAGGCACGTTTTTGTTGGCTGATTTAAAGGCTTTTAGAGAGAAACCAAATTACAAGACATTAAAAAAGGAGAAATTATTAGTAGTTTTAGTCAATTATAGAAGCACTTTACATTTAGAGTCAAATTTGTCCTGTTTTGACATTTAACAGCAGTAAAACTTCCCTAAACAACATTCTTTCACCCTGAAATCTGATGACTTTTCCTAAACAAAAAAACATATTTATAAAATGTGCATGTTATTGCTCCACACTGAATGTGTTTGCAGTCAAACATGACCCATGTGTATGGGGATGGAGTTCAGAAGGATTGATGCCCGATGAAGAGAAAAACAAAATGGTTGTTTTACTGAAATGTTAAGTTGTGAAACTACAAATCATGTTAGTTTCTATTGGGAGACCCTGACTGCAGAAATCCCACCACATTAGCCCAGACTGCAGCGAGGACAAACACCTGCTGATGTTTCAAGGTGTGTGTGTGTGTGTTTGTGTGAAATAGGGCCATAACTCAGGAGTCATCATGTCCAGGTCACATCCAAAGGTCAGAGGCTTTGATGTAGGCACAAGATCTGTAACTGGAATGTAAAAACATAGATGTTTATCATTGAATCAGTTGTGATTGGTAGTGGAGGTGTGGTGATCATAATGTTATGAAGGGCTCGCAGTTGGTATTTTAGTGTATGACATGATGGAGGCAGGTTTAATGGACAGCCAGTCTTTGATGATAAGACCAGAATCCGGAGCAGGACACTGTCAGAGCGTCGGGATGCACCAGAAGGGATTGTAATAGTATTTAACTTCCAGAAGTTTGAAAGTGTTTCTCCAATTTTCAAATGAAACAAAGATAACTTTCAATTATTGTTCAAAATTTTGTCCTTTGAAAATAGGACATGCTACTGATGGCAGCTATGTGGCTCCACAAACATGTCATAAACAACCTAAAGAAAACTAACCACAAACAAAGACACAAAAACATTTATCTAAGATTAATCAGACATGCATTGTTGTTAGATAAGCTACTTAGACATTCTGAATAGATCTAAAGACAAAAAAATATGTCTAAACATCTCGCAGCATGTATGAGGTCATGCCCAGCATTTCCTTACATCTGATCAGAGCAAACTAGTCCTAATAAAAAATATGAGGATCGCTGCTGATATGAAAGAAAGAGAGAAAGAGAGAGAGAGAGAGGGGGGGGGGGGGGGTAGTAAGAAAAGGAAAGTGCAGGTGATGGTTTCTTAAAGTGACCAAAAGAGACCCCTGCTGGCTTTCACACAGCACTGATTCTATTGCAGGCAGCAGATGGGTTTGTGATTTGTTAGAGGAAATCTGTGTGAATCTTTAAAGAAGCAAGAAAGGAAATATTCATTTAAATATAATTCACACCTATGTACATCGTGTTTATATTATCTGGGAAATGAAACGTGACAAGGCATCAGAATGTAACAATAACTCTTTAATCACATGGCGCCCTAAAAACCTTTTAATGGAGCCACTAAATAAAAACACAAATACAAAGGAAGACATTTAGCAGATTCAGCGCTGAGTGTTAAATGGACTTTCATAGAACCTTTTGAGTTTGATACCAGTTTGTGATTGTTGACATCTTCCTAAACCCACTAGTGTCAATATTCCCAGGTTCAGCTTATTCTGGGATGCACTGAAAATTAGACAGAAAACAGTTATTTATACGTAGTTCACTCTCTTCAACAAATTGGTCATACATTTTAAAATAAGTTTCTGAAACTGTTCTTTTAATGTTATCAAGCTGTTTGTAAGATACATCTGACATGAGCTTTGCAATCCTTGACTGGTGTCAGGGCTTGGTCCACATCAGAACTAAATTGGCTTTATTTTCAGTGAGGGTTGTACTTTGGCAGCTCGTTATCACCAATTCTGTTCATGTTGGGGACCTCAGGATTTGATCTCTGCTGTTTGCAGACGATGTGGTTCTACTGGCTTATCATCTGGTCCTCTTCTCCAGCGCTCGCTCTTGTTTACGAGTGAGGGAAAGATGGAGCATGAGATCGACAGGTGGATTGGTGAGGCGTCTGCAATAATGCGACTATGAGCCAGTCTGTCATGGCGAAGAATGAGCTGAGTGTGAGGCGAAGCTCTTCGTTTACTAGCTGATCAATGTTCCTACCCTTACCTATGGTCCCATACTGACTGAATGAAAGAGACTTCAAAATGAGATTACTATGCAGGGCTTTCCCGTAAAGATAGGGGGAGTAGAGCTGCTGCTCCTTTACATCGAGAGGAGCCAGATGACATGGCTCGGGCATCTGGTTAGGATGCATCCTGGACCCCGTCCTGGTTAGGTGGTCAGGGCATGTTTCTGAGAGAAGAGAGTCTGGGGAAGACCCAGGACATACTGGGCTGGTCTCAGCTGGCCTGAGAATGCTGCACCGTTGAGTTGGAGAGGGGCGTCTGGGCTTCGTATCCACTGCTTCCCAGCTGCTTTCACGACCCGATGCCAGATGAGTGGCTGAATATAGATGGATAAATGAATGTTTTTAAAAAAGTTAGTATCACTTTGAAAAATAAATAAAAATACATTTACAGGAACAATGAAAGACTGGAAATAGTATAAAAGGAAAATATAGTCTTATAGAATTTCTAATACTGATAAAAATGTAAAACCAGTAATTGTTTTTTAGGGCACCAGATCTTCCAAAAAAGTATTTAAAAGTTATGTATAGCAATAATTCTCCAAACTTCCAATGGTCATTAAAATGTTTTAACTTGCTGTTATTCCAGGACAACCTGTAAAAAGTGCATTTCAAACCTTTTGTCATAGATATAACAAATAATGCATTTTTGTGCCAACAAGGATTGTTACAAAGCTTTTATTTGCAGATAAATCTATGTGTGGGGATTTGTCATCACGTTCTTGTAACACGTCAAGATGGTTTATATCTCCATATCAGAGTGACACCTAGTGGACACTACATGAAAAGACACGAGATTTTTTTAAAGAAAAATCATTTTAAAAAGTAGTAATAAAGACTTATAATAAATAATAATAAAGAACGTTATTACCACCTTCTACCAGTTAAATGGCAGGGGGATGATTATATAAAAAAATAAGGAATAAAAACTACTAATTTCAGAGACAACCAGTAAAACACAACAAATAACATATATTTCCATGGATTGTTTTTCCTCTATTCAGTCCCCCAACCTGAGTATGAACGAGGTGGCAGCAACAGTGGAGAGGCAAAGCAAAGAAAACTCTCCAGCAGATCAGGCTCAGCGTGAATAGCCATCTGCCTTAACCAGTTGGGGATGGAAACGTCCGGACAGGGAGATAAAACAAGCACTAAGGCTATGCCAGAGAGAGAATGACAATGATAATGTCAGAAAACACACAATATACATATAGAGCTAAGGATAGATAAAACATAATCACAACTTAAGAGCAAAAATATCTAGAGGCAATATTATTCACAATAACAATGACATAACACACACAGTAGGCTATAATAAGCATGTTACCCTCCAGCAACTGTCATTGGGCCCCAGAATAGGTTGTTTGTATCTATGTGCATGACTGACATCATTTTCATATCATTTCATCTTCTATTTCATGCTATTAATTTCTATTTCTGATTTGGGTTTTCCAATGCCATTTACCCCCTGCATGATCTGTTGCAAGGTCTGTTGCCTTTTCAATAAAATCTTCAGTTAAGTTCACCTGTAATCTCATATCAGTTCTGGACCCTGTTTCCTGTATCATGTGCCATGGATCACTGTTGGAGGTACCCAAGTAGGCCTACGGTCCTCGGGATCTACCGTCCTGCATGTTTTAAATGTACCTCATCTCTGGAACACCTGAATAAAATGGCTAAATTCCCTCATGCTCATAATACATTGTTCTACATCAGCAGTGAGAAAACCTTTAGCTGTTTGTCTTTTCAAATTGAAAAGATGACCACTTAAGTTATAAGGCCCGGGATAGATGGACAACCTACTAAACTGCCAAGTTCATGGGTCAAGAAATAATAATTTTGCATTTAGCAAAACATGAAAGTGAATATTTAAGGTTCTGTATGTTCATAAAATATTTTCCAAGCTGTAATATAAAAAACCCGATATCAGTAGAAACACATGGTAAATTCTCAGCTATAGTCACTGTGCAAACCACACTTATTATAAAGCTTAAACTTATGGCTTTAACTCAGTGGGCGACATGCGCAGTGCGCAGTTCAGCGCAACACCAACGCTTCGCAACCTTTCTTGTGTCGCAGAGGTGACGTCATCACTGTTGGCGGTATTTTGAAAAGGTCCTGTTGTTTTTATTCTCGTGGATAAAAAGTTTTATTCCTATTAATATGGTAAGTTTAATGTTTTCTAGCTAATCCTCGTTCAATAATACGTTTACGAAACACCATATCACGTCATTATCCACACGTTAAAAAATAGAATATCGACACACGTTAATATCATTTTAGCTTTGTCTGGTAGAAAGTTAGCATTCTTATCTAAGACAGGATCCAGTTCTTCATTTAAGCAATTTCTATGTCCGACTTCATTGTTCGACCTTGTTTTGTGTCTATGATCAGGCTGAGTTGCCAGAAGTGCAGCTGTCTGAGGACGCTCAGTCAGAACTGCTGGAGATGTGTGAGCAGCAGTTTACTCACCTTGAACAGGTAAGCTCCGTTTTTAACTTCACGATTCAAGAGGAAGATCTGACTTAACCAGTGTCTGTGTGTGTGTTGCAGCTTCAGAATGAAATGATTCTGTGTGAGTCAGATTTCTGTAAGAACCTGCAGGAACAGGTGAGAGGAGAGCATATTTTCACACATGAACTTTACTCTTTCTCCTTATCTTTCTAATATTACAAAGAAAATACAAACACGTGCCTTTAAATCTTAATTAAGGTGACAGATTTATATCTGTAGTTTTCATGTAAATTGTTAAAACTTATATCAGTATCAAACCTACCACTAGAGAGATTTAAGAACAACTTTTGCACCTGTATAAAACACTTTAAAAACATTTTAAAAACAAAGAAATATAATAATAACTGAATGTCAGTAGTGTTTAACAAAATCTGCATAGTTAAAAATATGAAAACAAAAACTCAATTGAAAAGCTTAGTTGGATGTTTTAAAGCAACGTTTTAAATAATCTTTTTGTTCTTGATCTTTTTTTATTATTTTGATATAACATTTAAATTTTCTCATTATCTTAAGACAACAAGGACCATTTTCTGGTGATAATGGGATCAATTATGTCTCCTTGATAAAGCAAGATCACACGAGCTGAAATGTGACTAGTTACTGTGTTACACACAATTCATTGATCAAAATAGAGCCCATGACAGCTGCGGAGGTGCAACAGTCATGGTGAACACATGTAGATCTGTCAATGAGTGATGCTACAGTGTCACATGTCACAATGTCATTGTTTATCAGACTTAGTGGAAGTAAAATAGCATGTATTGATCAGTTCCGGATGTTCCTCACGCTGATGTAGCCTTGGCTTTACTGTACCAAACAAAACAGTTTGGTTTCTTATGATAACATGACAAATGTTTTTGTTATTACAACAAAACAATAAAAAAAAACCAACGTGAGCAGGGTTGCGTAGTGTTTTATTTAATCTTTCTATGAATGTTTTCAATTAACTTATTCATTTAACTAAAGCATCCATCTGTGTTTCAAAACCTTGTCTGGAAATATTTTTTGCATTTATGTGAGTGATATTTGTTGTTGCTACTTGTAAATGCAATGTGTTTTCTGTGAAATGTGGTTATCTATTTGGAACAGTCAGTCAGCAGACTGATGGCAACAGAAGCTGAAGTCAAGCAGTGGCTCGCAGAGGAGCCGAAATGTAAGTCCTCCTTTCATACTCGGGTTGCATTTGTGATCAGGCCCAGCTTTCTACTTTGCTGCAGACATTACATCTGATCCAGAATTCAGATTTTAATCCATTTTGATTTTAAAATTTCAGGTCATATATAGAATTAAATGAGGCGTTGCTCCCCTGTCTGCACGGTTCTGTCCGCTTCCTCCCACTAGCCAATGACATGCATGTTGGGTTAAGTGGTTGCTCTAAATGGTTCTTAAAAAGGAGGGTGGGTGGGTGTGAATAGTTGTTTGTCTCTCTATGTTGGTCCTCTGATGAACTGGTGACCTGTCCAGGTGTACTCTGCCTCTCACCAGCTAAAAGCTGAGATAGGCTCCAACTCCCACAACCCTGATTTGAACTAAGTGGTATAGAAAGGGAGTGAATGAAGGAATGAAGGGATACATGGCTAATAAGGTTAAAAAATACATTTAAATTGTTTAACATATCATTTCTTATCCAACCCATCCAGTGCTGGCAACTAACTCTGAAATTTTACTTCAGTCTGGGAAGGAGGAGGTAGGTTTATTCATTGTTACAACTTATGCATTAGTTCTGCAGCAAGGACTTTTCCTTCCTAAATTAATGGCTTTCCATTTTAATTCTCTTGCTCTTTGCAGATGCTCAAGCTGTCCTCTGAACTAGAGATGGTCCTTTCTTGCTGTGAAGCCAAGAGAGACAAACTGTTAGAGACCAAAGAGCTGTGTGTGACCTTTCATTAGTCTGTGAATGTTCCATGACTTGTTATTTATCATCAGAGCACAAAAATGTCTTGCAAAAACCACAGAAGAAACTTTTAAGAGACTTTTTTCTACTTATGTTTCACAGTGAACAGAAATGGTTGGAGGAAAAGAAACAGGTGCTAAAAGCTGCCAATGATCACGTTGAACAACTTAAAATGGAAAGGACTAAATCATCAAAGCACAAGTGAGTCTGACTGCAAGGTCTTCCTGAGCTGAAGGAACTCTGGTTTTACGCTGTATTAAACTCAGATGTCAGAAAACACATGAAAATAATGCTGAGCGATGTTACTTAGTTTATTCATAGACATTTTACATACAATATTTAAAATAGCTATAGCACATACTGACACTAAAGGATTTTTGTTAAAAGGTTAGGACTTTTTGGAAAACATTTCAAAATGTCCAGATATTTATTTTGCAGAGATATTAAGTAAAAAATATCCTATCAGTTTAAGATGTGGAAAAAATGAATTAATGTTATCTGGATGAAGCTTTTAAATGTTAGTCAAGGAATAACATTCAGTTCATTAGTACATCCGTGTGCATGCATTCCAGTGTCCTGCAGGACCTCAAAGCAGAAATCCAGAAGATGAAAGATTACCAAGAAAAGCTGATGGAGTTACTGGGGGACACCCTGGAGAAGCATGTTCCTCTGCCTCAGCCTGAATCCAGTTCAAGCAAAAAGAAGAAGGTGCAGTGAACAGCTGGTCATACTGCAGAAAGCTTCCACTCCTCTGTTACTGATAAGCTTATGTGTCCTTTTCCAGACCACTGCGCCTGAGATAACAGAAGACCTCATTTCACTCAGTGAGATTCTGGAGGTGAGTTTTCTCATGCAAACGCTGCAATAGAAACTTTTCTTAAACCAAAATATGATCAAACCGTTTCCTAATAAATGTGAACATTCACATTGGTGTCTTAAAAAACAACAGCAACAAAAGACTTGTCGGTCACACATATGGGTTATTTTTGCACAGATTTAGTTTATCATTGAAATTGTATAATTACAGCTGAGGGATACTGTAGAAAGCAGGTTGTGTGAGTTTTTTAACCCTAGGTTGAGGGAAATTCAGTGTTTTCTCTTCTAGAAAGAGGTCATTCAAACTCTCGAATCTGTCACCATGGTAACTGATGTAAAACTGCTCTGGAAAGTTTAAAGCTGATTTAGTACTAGCTCTTTGTAACTGTGCAATTTCACCCACTGTTTAGTTTCAGCTTTTTTATCTTGGTTTCTCTAAGTGACAGTGGATCAGAGTAATTATATGTAGTTCTTATATGTTTGCATTGTCTAAGAAAATCACCAAAGTCTTCTTGAAACCTGCAGATACTCATGAATAAGGTCCTGAACACACCGCACGACCCCTATGTTATAATAGATGGCACATTCTGGCCACCATACGTGGAGCTGCTGCTGCGATATGGAATTGCAGTGAGACACCAAGAGAATAACTTAAAGATACGCCTGGAAACTTTTTTCTAATATTATAGTTCTTTCAGCATCTAAACACCTCTTGTTTCTAATTGTAATCTGCTTGTTTCAGCTGATATGAAGACGTGTCTTTTAGGAGGCTGATTTATCGTTTATATGTGTGTCATAGTTGTAAAACATGTTTTAAAAGTTCATTTATGCTTCACGTCAGTTTTAAATTTGTATTGTTACCATGTTTCTTATTTATCTTAAAATGTTTTCATTAAGCTCAATATGTTTCTCCCATTGTGCCTTTAACTTCTCTTCCTCGTTAGTTTTGAAACTTTTATCTACATAGCTCCTTGAACCTTATTGGTATCAGTGTTTCTGCAAGACTGAATTATAGAAATGAGTGTTGTTCCACTGATTTTTACCAAATAAATACACTTTTGTAACTGTTCTATGCCCCGTCAATGTGGTGTATATTTGTATGTATGTTATACTTTGATAATTTGATGTGAAATAAGCTTGGATCTTTCTATATAATCTAGATTGAGCCACCGGGGGGTTGACGACTTTTTGTTTGAAAAATATGTCATCTCAATAAAACAAAACTGATTTAATTCTGCATACCACAATATAACTGGTATTAAATATCCTATTACAATGATGATATATATAAATGTAGTTTGTTTTTTTTTTTTCAACCAATGTTAAGCAGTTAAATATAAAAGAATAACATTCAAATGTGGGTTTAATTTTGTCATTTAGTTTTACCTAAATTTATTAGTAATTAATTAGTAAAAACATTTTAAAGAAAATAAAGAAATGTTTACTCAATCATTGTGTTTTTTTTTCTAATCTAAAAATGACAGTTGCGTAGCAGTAATTAATGTTTATGTCACTATATAGAACTTAATTCCCTGTAATTCTAGTACCAGATGACGTAGCAACTGTCGTCCAATCCGGTGCAGCCGCTGCGTCAGCTCTAAATATCCTGTGGGCGGAGAAGAGATTCCGGTTCCGGGTGTTTTCATTTCCCAGTCGGAGGCTTTAAGACCTCTGATTATGATATTTTATCTGAAACTTCTCTCGACTAACAACTAATTCAAATAGGGTTCTTTACATTAAGAAAGTCTCGCTCAAACCATAATCATGACGACCCGTTCAGAGAGAGAGAAGGCCCAGAAACTTAACGAGCAGCACCAGGCCATCCTGTCCAAAATGCTGAGGGAGGAAGACAACAAGTACTGCGCCGACTGTGAGGCGAAAGGTAAACTGTCTACTATTTTTAACGGTTTTATCATCATTTTGTCTCGACTGGTTTTGAATTGGTTAGCTAAGCTAACAGAAAATATTGCACAACTGCCTTGATTAGCTTCTAAAAGCTAACTCGCTACGATGTAGCTGGCTCGGGCTACTCAGCTGACGTTTCTTGCCCTTAAGCTAAACTAAGTGGCTAACTATCAAGCTAACTTCTGTAAATCTACTAAGCTCCTCTGCTGCTTTTCCGTCTCTACCGCCTTCTGTTCGGTCGCGGGGTATATCAAACAGCGGCATGGCTCCACAAGATTTTTGGAGTCTTGTCGTAGTCTTTGGTAATTTATAAATCGATTTTAGCTTCTTTTGACTCGAAGTCACAGACACAGGAAGCATGTACATGTTTTAACTTGTTTTACGTCAACAGGTCCAAGATGGGCATCGTGGAATTTGGGAGTTTTTATCTGCATCCGGTGTGCAGGCATCCACAGGAACCTGGGAGTACACATATCCAGAGTGAAATCTGTCAACCTGGACCAATGGACCTCGGAACAAATCCACGTACTGTTTTCTTCTTTAATTAATAAACAAAATGTTGTGAAATCACTCTACTTATTTTTTATATGCAACAATGTTGAGCTTTGTGTAACACGCTAAAAGGAAATAAAAAATCCTAACTGACTGGATCAGAATAGTTTAGTTATGCCACTGGTTCAGACATGTCAGTGACATGAAGCGGCTGGAAAGAAGAGACAAAGTTACTTCCTTTATGCTGAAACATACACAAAGAACATGTGCTTTCATGCAGAGCTGCCACTTCTCTGGGAAGAGCTTCTCTATTTTAGCAGAACAATGCCGTACCATATTCTGCTGACATTACTGCACAACAGTCGGCTCAGCCAGATCGATATTACTCATATTGATCATTTAGAGACTTATTAAACTAAAACAGGTTTTGAGCAACATTTGTAAATCTGCAGTTATCGTTTTGCTTCTGCACAGCTCTCATTATTGGCTGGGTTGTTGCTGCAATACTCAGATCACTATATATTAGAACAGCAAAGTCTTACTGTAATTCTTTTATATAAATGGTTTGGTGCTGTTTATTTTTATTTTCAGAGTATACAGGAGATGGGTAACACCAAGGCCAGGCAGCTTTATGAGGCCAACCTTCCAGACAGCTTCAGAAGACCTCAGACAGACCAGTATCCTTTGCCTTCTTCAAAGATCCAAAAATGTGTATTTTGCTTTTGTAGGTAATTATTCAACCTTTTCATAGGCCTGTTTTTCTTGACATGTCCTCAGAGCAGTGGAATTTTTCATCAGGGATAAATATGAGAGGAAGAAATACTATAGCAAGAATGTGATCAATGGGAGCAGTGTATGTATGAAACGAAACATGTCAAGTTCACATGAAGAGGATGGAGCTGTTCATTAATTTTCTCTTATTCCAGCCAAAAGATATCAAGAAAGAAAAGGAGTCTGATAGAGGGAGCAAGGTATCTTCCTACACCAGAGTAAGTCTCTGAATCATTCCTGTATTTGTGAAACTTTATGAAAGCATCTGTAAACTGATTTTCTGATTCTTGCTTAGTTTCTTTTGCTTTTTAAATGTTGTCTTTACTCTGTCCTAAGAGTGAAGAGTCCAGGCCAGTTCCAAAAGTCAGCCCTGTGAAGACATCTGAGCCCTCAGTGAACCTCTTAGGCCTTGGTGGGTGTAAAATAAATAAAAGTAAATTATTAGTATTCAGCTACATAAGATCTCAGACTGATTGTCTTTAGTGGCAGTGTGATGACTGTTAACTTTTTTAGCCTGTAGCTAAAGCGTCCTGCAGTAGGAATGCTGTTATTCCCCATTGCTGGTTCTTATTCTGTCTGTATAAACACAATTTGATCAGTTTGATAGAATTTCATTGGGTTAATCGAGCATTAGTTGCCCCACACACCAGACTTGTAGTGCAGTGTGTTGTTTTGTTCCTATGAGAAACCCCTTCCTCATCCAGATTCACATCTGGTTAGAGAAAAAACGTATTCTTGAAATTCTGACTACAGCAATAGAGGCAGCAGTCACCGAGTGCTGTGCTTTAGCTGCAGTTACATCCTTTACACAGTTATGTACTCGGTTCCCTCTTTTGGTGAGTTCAAAAGAGGAAGTGCTACAATCTGCTGACTCAGTTTAGCAGTCGATCTGTAACTTCCTGTTATGTTGAAAAACTTTGAATGCATTAGTGGTGAATGTGACAACAGAATTGGAGCATGTGAGGAGGATTGAATGAGGAAACGGTACCTGATGGTGCAGGTGTTCCAGAAACCTGGAAAAGGAGCATGTTGTTGCAGATTTTTCTTACAGATACATGAAGTTTTGTTTGAAATACAGATGCTCTGTGGATTTCTCTGTCTTCCTGGTCCACCGGGTGGTGATCCCTGTATTTTTGTACTTTTTTGTGTTTTCAGTGACTGGATTTAATTTGTGTTTTAGTGCCTTTAGTTTTAATTTCACTTAAAAAGGAGATGACTTATTAGTATTGAATGTAATGTTAAGCGTCTTATTATTAAAACATCTAAATATGGTGTGTCCGGTTATTCTAACAGTTCTCACTATGTGGGCTTTTTTCAGCAGTGAGAAATTTTGATTGAAAATGTTCCTAAAGACCATATTCACATAGACTCTCCAGACTTTATACCACTTTAAAATTATTTTAATTATCAATTTTAGATGTTTGATTAGCTTTTAATGAGCATAGGTTTGCAAGTTGTGGAATCAGGTCAATGCAGCTTCATAAAAGTTGTTTTGGTTATGAATGCTATTTTCCTCCTGTAAAACCTGTTTCTCTTCCTTTCTGTCAGACACACCAGCTGCTGCATCAACTAACAATGGTAGCACGAGCACAAACCAGAATAGTGACCTGGATATATTCGGCCCCATGGTATCCAACCCTCTTCCATCATCTGCATCTACAGCTCAGTTTTCTCAGGTACAGCTAAACAACAATTTACCCTGTGTCATTTATATTATTAGCACTGCTCTGCAAGGCTCAACAGCAACAATTGTCTTATTGTATTACTGAAATTAAGTGTGCAGTAAAAATAAAAGGTGAATGAAGACCATTAGCATCAACAGCCCACAAGGCGGCAACAGTGATACTGGGCTCATATCAAACTGAAGGAATAAATCCATGATCTTCAATAATAGCTCAGTTTATGATTATAATTTATAATATTTATGAAACTAAGATGAGCATCAAGGACTCCTAAACCTGTCATGGCGTCCTAGTTTTCTTTGTTAATCAAAGTCGGATATTAAAACACTAACAGACCTAGCACAAAGACATCTCATGGCACTTTGCAGGCATAATCTGTTCACGCCAGTTCATTGTGATCCAGTTAAAACGAGTCCAATTTATAACTGTTCACAGCCTATCCGAGGAGATTTACAGATGGCTTGAAATCTCATCTTCTGTTCAATCCCTCATCCTAAGCATGCACAAAGCAGCAAATCCTTTAACAGAAAGCAAAAATCTCCAGTGGAACCGTGCTCAGGTGGGGTGACCATCTGTCACTGGCCTGTTACAGGTTGAGAGAACAGGACAGAGGGATCAACAAGCACCCCAACTTTCACCCAGCCATGCTAACATGCTGTGAGACATGAAGAGAAAAACAATTTAATGTTATCATTACTCTCCTGAATCTGTGCATAGAAAATGATGAGCAGAGAGCTGAAGAGGGACATCTCTTAGCAGCATCAGCCCCTATAACTAAAGGATGGCTTAACACCCCTAACTACAAGATTTATCAAACAGGAAGGTTTTAAGCCTGATCTTAAAGGTGGAGGGAGAGCCTGCCTCCAAAACCCAAACTGGGAGCTGGTTGTACTATTACAGACTCGAGCTACCTGAAGAAAACCTGCAGTCTGCTTTGTTGTGAACACGTGGAAATGTTAAGTCCTAGTATTTTTTTTCAAGCATTTAATGAAAAAATTTAATTTGATTAAAACAGCCATAAAATGACTTGATTTTATGTCAGTGAAGAAGAGAAATTCTGCTTTTTCCAGTGAAGGCACACATCTAAACTGAAGCATGTTTTGTCCAGATGCAACCATCAGTCATTGATGATGATCTTTAAAATCTCCTTTTGCCCATCACTTGCCTGCACCTGGTTGAAAAGGCCACAATTGATTTTTAACTGGTGGAAGCAGACTGGAGCACATCACCCCAGTTCTGGCTTCCAGTTATTCAGTTTTAAAAATGTTTAATTTGATTTTTAGTCTCTTTATAGCTCTGCTCCACTTTCATCTGAAACTTCTGCTGCCAGATGTATCATTTAATGCAAACTTAGAGGTAACAGTGTCTGGACAGCTACAACTCCAAAGCTGGTTTATTTATCAAACCTTCAGAGGATTCTGTCGTCTTCTCTGAACTCATTTTCACTTCTTGGCCATTAACTTAGTGAGAGGTTGGCTTTTGCTTAACTTGGCTCTTAACTTTTATTATTATGTCATATTCTTGTATAGTTCTTAATGCTTTTTATAGAAGAACTGCTACAATATGGCAAACGTCTTTACTACCAAGTAACGACAAAGAAGCGTTGACAGATCATGAAGGTTTGAATCAAATGAAGCTTTCTGGCTGCACCAATTATTTACAAGCCACAGAAAAATATAGAAAGTAAGGAGCAGGATAGGAAATATGGAAACTAAATTTCCATTCTAAATTACTATCAGGTTTATAGCCATGAACTGGAAGAAAGTTTCTGCAGTATTGGGATCCATTCTTGTATAGTTCTTTCCAATGCAGGAGTCAGACAGCTGCATACCAATATGTGACGTTTTTAAGATAATGATTCATACAGAAGTTTTTCTTTGTTAGAAAAGATATTTAACATATTCCTGATAAACCCCAAGTTGTCCTTCTGCCTTTCAGGTGAGCTCCAGTAACTCGGCTAGCACTCCCACACAAGCTCCAGCAGCCGCAGCAGTAGGAGGCGAAAGCAGCTCAGGGTCAGGACAGGGAGGCCTCGACCTGTTCAGTGACAGCAGCAGCACCGCGAAAGCCGAGGACACGGCTAAGAAGCTCATGTCCAAAGACTCAATTTTGTCCCTGTATGGAACCAACAGCATGTCCCAGCAGGCTGGTGAGAAACCCAGTATTAAATTATTTACAAATGCAGACATGCAAAGGTCACATTGGTGGTGTTTCTGTTGGTAAAAGCAAAGTTATACTAGCGTGATGTCACTCTGTTACATACATTTTGAGACATGTAAATAGACATGATATTAAAACCATCATTTAAAAAAGGATCTTAAATAATATTATATTAAAAAAACTGCTGATATACGTTTCTAAATTGGCTAAATCTGGATTTAAATGCTGTTTTTAAATGTTTTTTGCAAATCACTGAAGAGTCCACGTGGTGTCACTGACGCATGTAATCACACCACTTTCATCTTACTGCCGCACTTTGTTTCACTACAGTTTGGGAAGTTCAGTTTTAGTCCCACTCTCGCTTATAAGATTCTCTCTGACTACACTTTCCTACATTTCTGTCTAGAAATGCAACAAAAAATGTGAAAAGAACTTGCTGAACTTTTTTATTTTTGCAGGTATAGATGTAGGACTTATGTACCTGATGTCTGTCTGCATATTCTGTTCATTTCCTCATTACTCAGCAGAGATAAATAATTAATGGTAGAGAAGGGAAGGGATTGACATATTTAGCTCAGTGAAGCACTTTTTAGTGTGTGTTTTTTTTTTTTAGACATAATGCAGTGGCACAGCCATGTGATACAAATGGCAACTGGTCCAGGGTGTGCCCTGCTTCTCGCCTGCTAATTGATAGAATAGGCTCCTGTTTCCCTGTGGCCCTGACTAACAGTTAGCTATATAACAAATAAATGTATACAGTGGCACAGGGAGTCAAGTAGGTCGTCCAATGACTCGAAGGTTGTGTCCTTTGGTAAGACACTTAACCCCCTGCCTGAAGTGTTGGTGTGCAAATGAAGGGTTTGGTGATGGTTGGAGAGGCTGCTCATGCACTCTGGCTGCCACGCTTATGCCAGTTTGCCCTAGGGCACCTACCATAACCAAGTATGAATGAGAAGTAAATGAATAATGTGCACTTTGGTCATCTTAAAAAATAGCATTATGAATCTAATTCATTAATTCATTATTATTAACCTTTGTGCTTCAAATAAATGGAAACATTTTCCTAAATTTCATTCTCACTTAAATAATCAAGCATTGCTTGTTTGAATAATTGTTTTTGCATATAGGTAATGATCAAAAGATTATTCTTGAAATGTATTAGATTGAGAAACAGAGCAAATTTTGGGTACACCTACAGTTTTGCAGACGCTTAAAACTAAAGGAATGTTACAGAAAGCTGGTCTGGAGCCCTGACATTTAGCTCTGATGAGAATAAGTTTAATCAAATAATTGATACGTTTTGTGACTTGTTAGCATTCATGCTGAAGGGTTAAGGTATCAGTCTGCACCCTCCTAACATTGTATGTTTTCTTCCTTTGTCAGCTGGCATGTTCATGGGCCCCTCGCAAATACAGTTTCCTGTCCAAGCTGCTCCTGCTGGCTATCAGGGCTTCCCTGGCATGGGCACAGCCTTACCACCCACTTCTGTCATGGGTGCCATGATGGCTCAGAGTGGAGCGGCCATGATGGGCCACAGTCCAGGCATGATGGTTGGAATGCCGATGTCAAATGGTTTCATGGGGAATGCGCCTGCTACTGGCATGATGGGCATGGCACCCAGGATGATGGGAGCACAAGGTGGTACCATGCCTGCAGGTATGGTGCCTGCTCAGGGCATGTATGCCATCCAACCGGGGCAGCAGCCTCAGTGGAGCATGGGTCAGGTATGTGAACTGCATCGTCTGAGGTGAATTAACAAGTGACTTGGGATTAAAGCTGACATTGCTGGTTTGTGTTGATGTGAATGACATGCAGCATGTTTATTTTGTCTCACATGGACACATGCAGCTATTCAAACTGTATTATCAAGTACAAAGCAGTCAGCTAACATAGCATCCAGTATCCACTAGATGGCAGCACAAACACGCAAAATAATAAACTCTTAAATCTTTAAAGCCCTTATGTACGGAAGCGTTTAACCGCCACAGCAATGTAAAAAATATTGCAACAGTTTCTCGTTATAACGAGAAAGTTATCTCGTTATAACGAGATACTTTCTCGTTATAACGAGATACTTTCTCGT
>JBAMHV010000004.1:20345030-20378954 GCA_037177535.1 Pseudomugil gertrudae | reverse complement strand
AATATGTCTACGTGAGAGTTATTAATAAATAAGCTAAACTACTCTCAGATATAATATAAAGATGTCTACGCCTGCTGTTCACCAGATGATACTAATCTCCTACGCCCTGGTGAATACCACATAGCAGACGTTTACACTATAATTATTTTTCCTATTCCGTGGTAATAAATAAAAAATATATGAGGAAAAAGCTGGGTTCTAAAAATAAAGGGTTATATAAAGTTTTCTGGACTAGATCAGAGAAACAAACCATTAAGAGATAAAAAGATTTTTGTGTTATTTGACAACACAAGGATGAGGATAACTGTATTAGCAGGGAGGAAATTTCAGAGGAGAACGCTCTTCATGTTTCAATGTCTAGAAAACAAACTAAACATTGTTTGCCAAACAAAAATATATTTGTCGGCACATAATCGGATTAAATTGGTTTTTAAAACTCTAAGTTGCTTATAATGAGAAGGAGCCGTTCACAGCTGAGACAAATGCAGTCATTATATGCGGCTTCTTCAACCGTTCAGGCTCTGTGGGGAGAGACACCTGCCTCTAACCAGTTGTTTCTCTGGTAAAGTTTTAAGCTTGTTGTCCACGAGAAGTTTTAATCTTTCGCTTAAGGTGGCAAAAACAATAAAAAAGTTCTATGTGATCTGGTCCATTCAAACTCCACGAGAAGCTGCCTCTGCAGCAGGGCGGAGGTCACTGTGTCTGAGCGTTTATGTTCAACTAACAACTGACCCACTTATTTCTTAATTAACAAGATCATTCTTCTGCAGTGGGTTATTTACCTGTACAGCACTTTGGTGTTAAAGCGCTTTATAAATAAAGTTTGATTGATTGATTGATTGACATCTGCACATGACAGCATGTCTTTAAATGCCACATGTAAACATTTTGGTACTTTCTCACCATCTCAATCAGCTGTTTTATAAAAAATATCCATTCAACCAAATGCAGAAACAGCCCCTCCTCAACGAACCTTGTTTTGTTTTCAAGGTTTTCAGAGTTTCAAACCAAAGCAGCGGGATAACGCCACCAAAAATCTCATGGTCGTAACCTCACAGTGGTGTGGACGAAAGTCTGAAAATGTGAGGGTGAAGTGGAAGTTTGAAACTGTAAAAACAAAAACCAGTGCTGCACCCAGAGCTTGCGTACAAAACTATGTTTGCAGAAAATTTTAACATTTCAAAACCAAAGCTTAAAGGTTTGAAAACCTTTTTGCAGATGTGCAAACAGCAGTTTACAGAGGTTTGAATCTCTGAAGATGTGAGGCTGTGACTCTGTAATATGCACGTTGCACCTATGATCAATAGAAATTCTAATATAAAATTATGATTGCAGGGATTCAAACTTTTTCAGACATTTAAATACTTTTCAAGGTTTCAAAACTTATTGTAAGTCTTTCAAAACTTTGTTTTTTATTTTTAAACTTTTAAGCTGCTTTCTTTCAGTTTTATTTTAAGGCAGGATTCTAGTTCCATAATTACCAGGATGATTTACATAAGGAGTGAACCAGCTCTGTAGGATGGAAAACCCAGGCTCAACCCTGAAGTTACGTCCATAAAAAAAACAGTCGGGTTTCATAGGACTGGCCTCAGACAGACCAAAAATATGGCTTTGAGTGAACATTAAACTTAACTGTATCAAACAGCTTGTTCGTTTCTTTGGTATCCTAGGTTTACTTTTATTGTATTCTATCAAATCTATTGCCAATTATTGGAGTCTGCATTAGTGTGAATGGTTTGTTGCTCAAACTGGCTTGTGTTACATCCTCAGGTGAACCAGCAGATGTCAGGGTTGACTCTGAATGGTGCAGGGGGGCAGATGGCCTTCAGTCAGCCTTCATCGGCCATGGGTGGGTGGGCTGCCACAGGATCTGGCCAGACTCTGAGCACACAGCTGTGGAAGTGAGCGCTGCAGCAGGTCGGGGATTGGGCAGAGTAAGAGTCGAGATGGCAGACGGTGCAAAATCTAACTTGTGCTTTTCTGCATCTTACTATGAACTGATGCCCTCCTCCATCACGGACCAGCCTTCAGGACAGTACAGTTGTATTTCTCTTTCTCGTTCTCCCTTTCTGTCTCTCTTTCTCTCTATTGTGTGAGTGAATTGGGAGTTCTACAGGATTACAGCCTGGCAGTTTCTGCCTGTCATACAGTTTTTGATCTTAACTTTATTTTCCTTTTTTGGAAAAAAAAAGACAAAGAAGTTACAGTCCCAACATCGACATATCAGCAAAGCTGCAGGACCAGTTACACAAGCTTTTATTGTATCACTGTATCTTATAAGATTATAGAACATTTAAATAAATAGTATTTAAAGGGGGAAAGCTAAAAAAAAACTATCAAGTCAGTCAGTACTGCTCCCAAATGTACAGCGCTGTATAACCTTCTTTTAAAGTACTTGTGATTCCCCCTATAAAATTAAAGTGATGATAAATCATTTGCTCTCACGTGTCTTTTGTGATCAAAGTTTGCTGTCGGATGATTCTGAATTAATCAGAGTGATTTTACTCTGAATTTTAAAACAACAATCCTGAAGTTATAAGTTTATATTAAAAGAGTGATGGCCTCTTCATCATGAGAGCCCCCTGTAAAGGGGGCAGCATGAGATGCATGCCTGACAGTGGATATTTACACATGCTTTCATATAGTATGCTAAAATCACAGGATGATTGTCACCACAGCGTTGATATCTAAATATCAATCCACTCAATCCATTGTCCCATCACTGTTCAGCAAAACATCTTCCTAATTTATCAAAAACATGCTTTATTTAGACTGTCTTGTGTAAAGTTTTATTCCAGTTCTAAAGAAACACTGATAATGTAGTCTCTTACAACTCTGCTTGAAATAAACCATGAAGATTCTGGTGGTTTCCATGGACATGTAGAGTATTGATGTGTTCCCTCTTCCTGTCTTGTTCTGGATCCTCGTGTCTCTAAGGGAAATTTGATCCTTGCATTCTGACCATCTATAGAGGTGTCTTATCAGCCGATGGCTGATTGTTTCCTAATAATGATTGATCCATATATTCACCTTCATAACACTTATATGAAATCATCTATAAAATTGCTAAAGTTGAATAAATTTAGCTTCCATTTTTTGCACAGTTGCACATCATCAAATATTTTTTAATCCCAGTCAAACTCCAGCCAAAGTTCATACCGCCAAGATGTCTACAGTCAGTGAATACCTGTGAGGGAGTGTGTGTGTGTGTGCATGCTTGTGTGTCTCAACTTTATTAATTGAGGTTACAAGAGGTTGGGGTCAATTAGTGGAAGATGTGGAAGATCTTTCTTCCTAATTTGTTTCAAAATGTCGAACTGGTAGCGGTTCTGCGGGGTGGAAACGTCTTGGAGAAGCTGCAGGCTCAGCTGGATGGATACTGACTCCCGGCTGTTTGGAGTCCGTCATTAAGACCACTGAGCGACTTGAGGCAGATAAAACAAGTTCCAGCCTGACCCAAAACAATTGCTGTTATCTTATTCTGGCTTCTCAGACTGGCCTTGGAATGCAATGTAGACTCTGCTCCACCCTTTCTCCTCCCATATGCTTGGGTTAGTGGAACAGGGGCGGCTGTAGCTCAGGTGGAAGAGCAGTTGTCTTTCAACTGGAAGGTTGGGAGTTCAATTCCAGGCTTCTCCTGACTACATGGGAAGACACTGAACCCCAACAAGCCCCCCGACACCCCCTATTGGAGTGTGAGTGTGTATGCGAATGTTACTTTGAATGATCAAAAAGACTGGAAAAGTGCTATATAAGTATGAGTCTATTACCATTCCTGTATCAGCTCACTCAAGGCCGTGCTGTTTGATCAGCAGAGACTGGAAAAATGTTCATACTCCCCACCTCCTGTTTGGATAGGTTGACAAGAAGTAGTTGGATCTATTTGTAGGTCCACCTACATGACCATTCTCAATGTGCCTCACTTACCCTGCAGAGGTCTGCAATAAAGGCAGCATCAGTAACTTTCCTCCTGGACTTATTTTCAAATTTCAACTGTGGGGCTTCGCTAACGTCCCCCAAAAAAGGCAATAGTGTTTGTGTGCGGCTCCTGTTTGCCCCGTTCAAAGCAGCAAGGGTCAGGGATTTTGTGGAGGCAGGCAGGAAGCAGAACACAAGAAGTTTTATTATATACTTAACTTGCACAACTAAGCTTCACACGACTTTACAAAATTAAAAACCAAACATGACAAGAACAGGGGAGACTACAGCAGAGGAACAAACTGTCAAGCCCAAACTGAACCCGAGTGATAGACCTATAAATACATGGAAAACACAACTAAATGCAGGTGGAACGGAGGTGAAGTAACAAACAGGATATGAAAGCTAAAGCAAATACACAGCATAAGAAGTTTGTAACAAGTAACAAAATATAACAGGAAACCAGGCCAAACACCATCAATAGTCCAAACGTGACAGCGAGTGACAGTAAGTTATCTTCTCTCACAGAGACATGCCCAAAGTCCAATTTTTCCTTTTCTTCTCGGTGGAGTTGCACTCGTGTCCACCACAGCACAAAACTCGAGACTTTATAAGGTAGAGGACAGTTTGGGACTAAGTGGAGCTTTTAGCCGCCTGAAATGATTTTACAGATGAGTAAAATCACATATTTTAACAATGTTATATTCTGCCACAGAAATATGATTCTGCTGCTGTTGTTGAAAATTATGTTTGATTACACAAGTAATTCGTCTGTGCACTCAGTGGATCAAGGAACAACTCAAAGTTAGAAACTGGATTAAAGTGGTTCAGCAAGTCGCATGAAAACAGTAAATTCTTTGTCAGTCTGGTAATTCTAATGTTAAACTCTGGGAATCCTAAAGGGGCATTATCTCTTTCAGGGTCAGAAAAGTTCACATTCCAAGAGCAGTTTCTGAAACACAAACGGGGAGGAAACTTCTTTACGAAATCCAAAAGTGATCAGACTGAAACTGCAGTCACCACTCAGGTGGTTCCAGTTTCTCCCAAACTCAGAACATAGGATCAAAATCCTCACAGCCACTCGGATCCAGTTTATACCTGAATAGTGAATATTTTCCTAAACTAAGACAAAGTTTGAACCAAACCACACAAACATTTTCTGTATATTTTTTGCTGTCTTTATCATTTTGCTGCATTTGGCTCGTAGACCTGAGTGGGAGTGACTTTTTTCACTGAATCTGCTGAGCTCATGAAGGAATCACATTGTGTTTGGTATAAAAAAAAGATGTTTGGTGGTTGGGTTAAAGATTTTCTTAAGGAGTCACCAACGTTGCACTTAATCATAGGAGATAATGTGATCCAGCAAACAGAAGGAGCTTATTTATTGGGTGTAATTGTGCTTTGTTAAATGTCTTGGAACAGCCAGATAAATGATATATTGTATTGGACCATGGGAATAATCAGACACTGCCAACCTTTTTTCCTCAATTTCTTACCCAACGATTTAGCTCAATGATAAGTTTATTTAGATTATGTTGTTTCATCAAGTACTAATGAAAGTAATTTACATAAATCACAAGCTGCTGTCCATACACAACTAATAAATCAACAATACACAACAGTCTGGTACCTGTAAAATACAGATTCAAGTCATTTTTATCATTATTTGTAATATCAAAGGAACAAAACTACAGAAGTTATTTACAGGAAATTGTCCTTTTTGCTGATCAACACGGTTATCACACAAGAAGAACCTGTAGAATAAAGCGTGCTTCCTTTAGGCCGAGTGAATCAGGTTCAGCCAGTCTGGTTCTTCAGGCCTGCGTTGCAGCGACGGATTGGCAGGATTCATATTACTATAAAATAACAGAAAATGTTTTCAAATAAAACGTAAACTTTTTTATTCTAGTTGTGTGTTAGTGTATGTGTGTGGATGTGCATGATATGTGAAGTTATGTAAACAACCACAACATAGAGGAGACCCCATGAAGAATAGCTACTGATGGTTAAGTCACTAATAAATTAAATGAATATATTCTTTTAAACGTTTCAAACTTGGTGGACAAGATCAGTATGGAAATCTAAAGCGACTCATATCATTATCAACCTGATCCTGAAATCTTAGAATGGCACATCTTTATTGTTTCCTTGTCCTCAGATGCTTCTGTCCCTGCTTGCCACGCCGATACCCTTCCTTTAGCTTGGTGGCCATTTAGACGTATTCATATTCTTCATGGAAACTTTTTCTTCAGAGAGCATAAATACCACAGCAATGAAACTTATGACTCAGCTTCCAAATCAAAGATTAATCAATATTTTTAGTGACATATGGAAGCAGTCTGTATTCTTATTTTTAAATTGATCAAACTGTTTATGAAGGTTTGTTCCACACCTTCCTTTGGGTCAAAGTTTTTAATTCGAGTCATTCTGTGCATCATTTCACTCCTTATATTGGACAGTGCATTAATCTTTTCAGACACCACACGTCTTGGTTAGTACTTGTTTTAAGCTTGTAGCACAATAATTTGAACACAAAGTGGACAGCTGGGGTTAAAACATTAAAATTACACTGAAAAAATGTTAATATCTTGAACTATGACAAAGTTGTAAACCAGTTTACAGAAGATCATTTTGATCCTGCACCAATAGGTCCAAATAACTGTGAGCTACAGAACGGCAATGATAGCTCTACACCAGGGGTGGGCAACACCGGTCCTAGAGAGCCGGGTTTCCCCGTTGCAACACACCTGACACACATCAGACTTAATTAGCAGACTTGTCCAGAGCTTGATATCAACCTCTACTAATTAGCCATTGATCTGAGTCTGGTGTGATGCTGTGTGGAAACTTGCAACACTTGTAGGGTGCGGCTCTCTAGGACCGGAGTTTCCTACCCTGCTCTATACTGACCCACTTTTTCAAAACAATGTAATCACACATCTGCTGAACTGTAGTTTGGTCACAAAGCAGCAGTACAGTCCTTTAAATAGCAGCATATTCTGCTCAGATCATTTAGCATCTATTGAGTCCGAAGGCTTCTTCTCACTCAGCTGAATGTCAGCAGGAACCGTGACAAAAGTAGTTTGTTACTCGTGCCAGTCTGGTGATGTGAACAGTGTTGATGAGTTTTTGAAGCACATTGTAATCATGCAGAAAGAAAAGGCTCCATTGCTCCTTAAACCTCCATGAATGCAATGTAAATGAGTGCAGTTTAAATTCCTGCTGCTGTATCTATGACAGTTCACCTGTTGGTGCAGGCAGTGGGAACTAATGGGGATGAGCGGTCCAAAGCGACACATAGGTGGACCACATGCGAGTTCAAATGCACAATACAAGCTCTGTTTTCTTATCACATTTTTAACCAAAAACAAAAAGTACAAAAATATACTCCCAATTGAACTTTTTTTATCAATTACGATTTTTCAAATTTATTTAGGAAGTATTTTACACACAGCAAGAAGGTTGCTGGTTGTGTGCCTCGACTGGACAGCAAATGTTTATTTAATAACATATATTGTTCCTCTTAGCCAGAGTCCCCCTTTGTTACAATACCGGGAGAGCAAGCACAGAGGTGTGGTGGAGATGTGTAAATCCAAGGCAGGCAGGAGGCAGACTGTTGCAGGTTGAGGAGATTTATTAATTAAACTAAGGACATGACACTGAACAAGAACCAGATACAACTAACTACTAACTAATGAACCGTGAGAATGAAACAGAAACCGGGATTAAAAGGTACAGGTGGAATGAGTGAACTAAATTAAACCTGGCCAAATTCATGGCCTCTCCTTCAGTGGAGGTAGCTAAAATGTTAAAATACACAATGAATAAAGCATTTTCAGTGCTGCTGAATTAGTAAAAGGGTGATGATATGTGAATACTTGAAATATTTTATTAGGCTTTTTGTGTTGTTTCAGAGATTTTACCTGAATGTGAAAATAGTTGCAGTAATCATCTCCATCTCAGATTGTGACATAAAGAGACTCTGTCATCTAATATGGCAAATAAACCAGCTATTTATAATAAGAATCCAAAGACAGTATGTAAAGAGTTTCAGTTTTGGGATCATTGTAAAGAAAATAGCTAATTCATCCAACTCCTGACAGAATCCAAACATCCAGCATGACCTGTACCATAAAAGGTTCTGGGGTTTAAAAGAAATACACAGCTGAAAACCATTCGCATAACAATGACAGGAAATGTCTTTAATAGAGGCTAAAATATACTGCAGAGTGAAAAGATATAAAATGAATGGTAAAGGCTCCAGAACAGACCCTTAAATTACCATGTTTCCATCTGTAAAGCATGATCTCAATGTCAAAAGCTGAGGTTGTCCACCAAAAATAACCTGGAACAATGCCTGTGCCATAATGCACCAAGATGTTATTGAGTGAGAAAAGCTGTTTCAAATGAGTGAACCCTGAAAATGTTCAGGAACACTGTGTTCATCTAATTCAGCTGTAAGGTGCTTAGGATTTATAAAACAAAAGGCAAGTTTCAAATAGCTCTGCAGTTGCTATAAAGGATCAAGTTTGACTGAATGAATGGATGACAGTGAAGACTCGACCAAACCACTAAGAGGAGGTATTAATTGTGGGCATGTTTAGTGTGTTCACGAGCCCTGGAAGTCATCATAATAGTAACTGGATCAATTTAGTACATTCATGTTTATACATAATTCCTTTATTGTCCTCTGGATGTATACCTTAGCATGAGACAACCTGATTTAATTAGCTTAAAAACACCCGCTTAGGGATTTTGTTAGAGGACATGTGTAAACCAGATCAAATATTCCTTCCAGAGGGCCTAACAAATGGCTCATTGTACTCTGGTGCATTTCTCCCATTAAAACGAAGAGACTCGGGAGGAGTGGTGGGGAGAAAACACACAACAGATACAGGAAATAGTGGGACATCTAAGTACTGTCAGTCTTTTCTCTTTTTCTGTGGAAGAAAAAGTTTTTTGTACGCTCACTATGCATAACCCTCAGGAAGGAATCCTGTGGCTTTGTTTAGCTGAGCGCATTATCATTAATCTTGGCTGCAAATTACTGGTTACTTTAGTAAGTTAAAAATGCTGCTGAAACCAGTGCTGGTGTTGCAAACTACAATTAGTGAGATTCCTCAGCCTGGAGGAAAAAGACCTGCAGTTTTCTGTTTTTTCTAGTTGTTTAACATATGAAACACTCGAAACTCTCAGGTAACTTAGTAAAAGTACATTATGCAGCATTCTGCATACAAAGAACTCAAAAATTCCTCGAAAGAATTTGCAAATGCTGCTAAAAGAGAAACTTTGGGTTTAAAATGTCCTGGCAGCAATTTGCCTGCAAGTTTATTCCTGCTGTTGTCCTGTAGATGGCAGTATTGTTATGGTGACGTTCAATCTGGGCAAGAACATGACCCCAGAAGCTTTTCCTGTAGAGACAGCCAACACTGCAACATAATCAGCACAGAAAGCCGCTGTTGGCCGTGCACATGAATCCACAGTTTTCCTGCTGTGAGTCACCCAGTGGAAAGCTTCACTATGCTCACTTCATTTCACTCACTTGGTCTTTGTACAAGCTGTTGTACAAGAGAGCTTTCCACTTTCAGCCACAAACTTGCAGGAACAAATGAATGTGTTTTACTTATTGGTTACTTAAAAAAGATTTCTTTAAGCAAGTAGACTGCAAGTTTAAACAGTTTTAGGCATGATAAAGGACTGTCACAGGGTGCAGCCTCGGCCACTATATAGTTCTGAATTAGGTTTAAAGAATTAGTCTAATTTGAGGAATAAGATGTGTTCCACTATCTAATGCTGTATTAGTGAAAACATAATCAGGAGCAGCATTACAAGCTCAATATCAAGCGATATATCTGAGATGGTAATGTGGTCTCAGAACTCCACAGATCAGATAGAAAGCTCAATCCACAAAGAAAAGTTAGGCTTGGTCTGGTCAGAGCACTTCCATCAGGATAAAAAATACTTAGTTTTAATGTGAGCAGCTATGATATGATGGCTGATCAGAGCTGATCAAGCCAGAACTTTGTGTTGGTATAGATTAAAAGCAGGTAAAATACTGGTTAAAATGCCCTAAAATGTAATATTATGTAAATGTAATAAAATCTAAAATGTAATATTTTATATATTATGTGTTTTTTTATTTTGATTTTCTACCAGATTTCACTTGTAATTTTCTGTTTGACTTGTAAATTTCCCTCCCGATACAATGTGCTGCATAAGAAACATTGAGTGATGTCATACGGCCACTTCTTTCATAATTTGTGAAGTGAATGGCCTTTTGTTGAAGTTTATCATGAAGCCAGAGCAAACTCACAGAATGTGGAAAATCACAGTCATGTTATGTGTTTATAGCAGGTTTGTAGGGAAAATGTGCCTCAGACTCCCAGAAGTTTTAATTAGTATGCTTTTTTCTGTGTTGCATGCAGAAATTTTGCACATGAAGATGGATTTCAACATCAGCTAATGACAAAGCCTTAGTGTTTTTGTGACTGCACACCGTATCCGCCCAGTTTACAAGAAGCTTTAAAGGGGATTGTAAACATGTATGAAGGGTGTGTCTTTAAAAAAAAACCCACCTTCTTTAACTCCCTTCTGTCAGCCACCCTGAACACACCCACGAGTGTTAATGTTTAAAAGTACAAAGAAACCAAGCTTTGGGATAAGAAGTGTATTCTGTTGGTGGGACTGAAGTGTTAGGAAGACAAACAGGACTGGCATGGAAACGGATAACAGCATTCACATCGATCTCAGGCTGGTAAAAGCCTTGAACTGTACGTGTTCCACCCGCTGCCGCTCAACTGCTCCTACTTCTGGCTGCAGCTCCACCCATGTGAAAAGTTTCACAATGAGGTCCGATGCCATGCATCTTTAGCAAAGACGTTAGGCATTCCTCTCAACCTGACACTGTCCCCCATCTGAATGAAGAATGCTCCCTCTTTCTGCTTAATGGCCTTTTTGACCCAATGACATCCACATTCCTGCTGATATGGCCCCTGTAAGCCTTCAGTCCAGCTGTTGCTGACATGACCAAACCTTAAATAAACATTTCACTGATACGAAAGGTTAATGTGATTTGGTTAAATTCCACATGGAAACAGTGTGGTGAGAGAATAGTTTTGAATACGCGAGTGCTGATAACTGAAAGCTTTTTTATGGTTAATAACTTATTATAAACTAAATAAAAGACAATTAAATAGTTATAACTCAACCAATTGTATGTTTTTTTCTTTTCTTGTCTCAAAGAAACCACATTAAACCACCTCATTACTACACATTACTATCTCTTTTTTCCATCTGGCTGTATTGTTGAATTGTGTAACTTAAATTGTGTTGTTTTTATGTGACTGCACTTTTCCCAGATGTAACTGTTAGCAGTAGGGTTTGCTAACGTGAAATCAAAAGCAGAATTTCTCAGACACTGTTTAATGCAAAGATATTGTATCTGTATGGTTTGTGTGGGTGCGGGGGAGGAGTGGTGGGGTTTGTGTGGGGTCGGCGATTCCCAGCCTGGGCCCGCTGGGGCCCATTCCCCCAGACTGCTGGGAGCTCTGGCTGGGACCTTCCCTCTGCCGCCTCCTGGGTGGATCCTGGGTTTGCCCCGGGGTGGGGTGGCCTGGGTCCCTGTTCGGGGAAGGCTACAGGTTGCCCTGGTCTCGGGTGGCCTGCCTCTGTCTTTGGAGGGAGGGGGTCGACTTGGCATGATCACCTCTCTCTGAGCACTTTTCACCCTGTACGCTCGGCATGATCACAGTCACTGAGTTATTCTTTAGGTTTATCCAGGTTCAACATGTTTTACTTGTTCATCTATGGTGTATGTAACACTTGTAGATCTTTAACCCCCTGTGGGGCCCCGTGAGAGATTTATTTTGTTTTCTGTACATTTGTGGTGGATGGAGCAGTATTTGTTCAGATGGCAGTGTTTCCTTTGTAGTGTCTCTTTCTCTTCTCTTTGTGTTTCTCTTTTTCTTTTTTTTTTAATATCTTCTGTCTTTCTGTCCTCTCTTCTTTTCTGGTCGGTCCAGCAAAATACGTAAATCATCTAGAACACATATTAGTCCAAAATAAATATCTCTGTATATAAATATATATATATGATGATCCTCTTGAAAGAGCAAATATGCTCGGCACAATACAGCAGCCAGACCATCATTCTGCTGCTTTGATGCTGGACAAGACACGATAAAAAAAGCAAAGATATTGTTAGAGAGACTGTATTAACTTCATGTCTGGTCAAATTTCATTTCATTTCAGCATTATCCATACAAAACTATCACAGAGGGTCATTCATGAAACATTTAAATAACAATTTAAAGGTTTTTTTTAAAGAAAATGCATATCTTTCCACCTAGGAATGCAAATAAATACTGATTTATACCAAACAAAATAGTAAAAAATCAAACAAGAAAACTAGTCTGTGTTCAAATCCTGCAAACAACTCTGTTGTTATGTCACAGTTTAATATTGTTAATAATGTGATATTTAAAATTGAAAATATGCACTCTGAGCCTGATACCCTTTGACATTTTGAAAACAAGTTTTTCCTCAGTAGAAGTTGTCGCCCACTTAATCCGCAGCTCATGGCATTTTTTTTTTCTTAAGTTGCTAAAGATAGAAACCACTAAGCCACTTGTACAGAACTCTAAACGCCCCTCGATTTAATGAAGGGGCTAAACAAACACGTATTAGTAATCTTGCCAATTTCATATAAAACTGTTTTTGTAAGCAGATAATTAAAAGTCTTGTTAAAGGTCCCCTCTAAAGCAAAATGAAGAGGATTTCACCAGCCTGGTGTGTTACAGCTAGATGTTCATGAGCAAGACAAGCCACACGTCCACTCCTGCTACACCCAAATCCGCGAGACTCTGAAAAGAAGATTTACATGGAGCAACTTCTAATAAAGAGGATAACACCTTGCACATCCTCATAGATAAAACTCCTGCCAGCTTCAGTGCTCGTCTCGCTCTTTTAGAAGTTGTCCAGCAGTTTTGATAGCCATGGCGGTGGCTATTGAGCCAACAGAGGCTCAAGTCAATAGCTCTGTTTCCATCGCAAAATAAAAATATTTGTAAAATTTCACCAAACTATCGCATTTGCAGGTGTTTCCATTGAACAGAGTATGATGCATAAACTCATCAAATCTCATCTGCCTGATGAGATTTTACTGGGAATATGGTTTATCACGTTATTTTGGCCCTGTTGCTCTACTTGCTGCAGAGAATTTGCAACAGCTTTTTGAAGCCCTTTATAATCTGTCTACCTCCATACTGCACCATCCTAACTGGAAACAAACCAGTCACATGACATTATGTCTTGGGATGTGTAAATGCGGGAAAGTGTTTCCATTACACTTTTGTGTAATGTTCACTTTTCCCTCAAGAGCCTTCAACGTCTCCAAAGTACTTTTTGAAGCTGTTAATCACTTTGTGAATATTATAATTTTATGTATTATTGATCATAAGATACTTAGGATAACCCAATTGTTTGGATTTTATATTATTCAGCATGTTCCGTGTACATTTAAAGTTATTCTTGTTGTCAGGTAATAGTTTGTTGTAGTAGCTGTTTCTTGCTAAATTATGATATAAAATTTACTTTCAGCCTCTTTGGTTCTGTACAATTAAGCCTGTGTATTAAGGGCCTCCGAAAGAGCCAATTGCACTTAAGATACGGCTTGGTTAGGTTCTTCTGGGCTCAGCTACATTTCTGCTGCATCAGTGCTCCACCTCGTAGTGCTTACTTACTAGCACTGTCTCCATCAGCAAAATTTCTAAGTCACATGACTAAACTTTGGCAGATGGATGGCAGATGCTATAGCTAAACAAAAGGCTCATTACATGATGAAAGCGGGATATTGCAATGTTGGAAGAGAAGACCATCAAAAAGGAAATAAATAGTGTTAAACGGGACACAACTCCCCTGCTAGGAAAGGATGCAGCACGTTTCCCTCTTGCATCCAAAGAATTGGTGCTGGGTCATCTATATGTGGGTCTTTTGAGAGCAAAAACCTACAACAACAAAGTAAAGGAGTTGTTGTATGCTGACACACGACATAAAAAGCTCACTACAGTTGAAGTACAGACCAGTGACTCCTAGTACATTCTAGTAGGTTATCAAAGGGTGATTGCTCTTTGGACAGTGGGAAGAAACCAGACTACCAGGACAGAACCAAAACAGGAACAGGGAGAATATAGAAACGCCACAAGAAAAGCTACTGTTTGACCAGCAATCCTCTGGCTAAGCCCACACTGCTAACCACCACACCACCATACAGCCCTCCTGTGAGATATTTTAATACACTTTTATAAGCATTTCTTTACAGGATTTATGTTTGTGAGTTTTATTATTACTTCATATTACCCTTCCAATAAAGACAGATGCACAATTGTGCAGGTTTCCATAAAAAGTATCAGTATCAATGTACAAGTACCACAGATTGATGGTGTCTTATTTACAGGATATATTTAGTATCAGTCATCCATAAACAGTGTTCGAATTCTCTCAGAGTGCTCGTGGCATGGAATATTTTACTTAGTAAACAAGTTAAACTATTTTCTTTTTCTTTGAGTCCTTCCTTGCCAACTTTTATGAGACTCGCTGTTGTCCTGGAAGACACTGCTTCTGCAGAGTGTTCTCATCACGTTGGGTGTGTCTCCTCTGCATAAATATGTCAAAGTTACATCTATGTGAATGCCAGGATAACTCTAATATTATGGCTGATCAGTGTATAATAGACAGAACTGGTGCCATACAATGTTTTATTCTCTGTTAGTTTTTTCTCCATTATTTATAATACATATTCAGGGTTGCTGCACTTTGATTCGCTCAAACTGAAAGTGCAATCTCTGAAATCCTAACTCACTGCATTTCTAACCCTCAGAACCAATTAGTAAACATATTTGTGTACTACAAGTATGAAAAGCATGTTTTTGATGACTCCAGAAAGTTTTGTTTTCAGTATGGTGATATACATCACCACATATGACTTCATCATTGAATGTGAATGATTTGTATGGAAACAACAGGGTCAGTAAAAATGTACTGTGAGAAAAATACATGATTAATAAGATTAATAAGACTTTTTTTTAGCTTTTTGGACCTCCGTTTGCTACCACTGTTGCCCGAATAGATTTGGTTTTACATTTGTTTGCTATTTGTCTGAGAAAGATCAATATATGATTAGAGTAAATGCTTCCTGTGCAATCTGTCAGTAACAAAGCAAAGTCTAACTCTCCTCTGCAGAACCCAACCTCCTGCTCTGACAAGCTTATAATGCCTCTAAAAACATGTTATTTTTATAGAGTGAAATGTTGCTCTTGTGTAATTCACAGTCTAAGTGTCAGATAAGTTATTGAAACACACAAACACTAACAATAAAGCACTACTGCAGCACAGAAATAATATGTGTTGAGGGGAAAATTCCTGGCTTTCATCTTTGTTGATGAAGTTTTTTGTATTGACAAGTCCCAGGCGTGTCTCAGATGGCATGAAGCCACAATAAGGACAATATACCGACAGTACAGTCAGCAACTCACCACTCCTTTATGTCATCCTCCCTAATGTGGCCACACGCAGCCAGTTTGCCAATTCATCAATCAATATGACAGGATGTTATTATGACAAAGTGACTAAGAAACCAGTGTCAATCACTTCACTTCCACGTTGGTGGCAACTTGTGGCTTATTTGTTGCTTAAATAAAGTTAATAAATTAAACTGCCATCATGTCAGCTCTATGACTGCCATTCTGCTTATTGCACAAACCACCACATGCTGCTTCTACTACTGCCCCCGTCGGCATGAATAGTGATAGTAAAATCATATCTACCTGGTAGCCTTTTTATAGCAGAAATTTAGGTTTTGTCTGTATTTAAGGAAAAAGTTTGGACCGGATACCATTTTGGAAAGAAAAAAAATCTTTGCCTGAGAATTAGGCAGGTTTACTTACCAGTCATACGTGTCTATTGTGGGACTGGTTTAGGCAAAATGATCATGCATATTGTCTAATTTAAAGTCACAAAGGTTTACATATGTATTGTTTAAACCAAAATGAGCCTTGTTGATAGCTGATATCACGTTTAAAGCGTTGCTGGTGAAATCACCATACACACATAGTCCTCATTAAATTGTTTCTTACAGTGGGTGTATTTCTCTGTTGCTTTGTTGCTTTGTAACAGTGTCCTGAGCATCTAAATATTTCTGCTGTACTATTGTCCCAACAAAACATGAATTCGTTTGACTCAGTCTTTGATTCGTTTTCTATTCATAAAGTGAAACAAAGGGGATATGTTTATACATTCTTGTGTAAGGGCTGGAAAACTTTTACTTTACTGGATCAACATGCCCTAAACAAACTAACCATTGAATTCTGCAGACATATAGTCAGAGAAGGGTGTGTCACAGCTTCCTTGCTGAATGAGAACTTCACTCAGATTAAAAAAGACTTTTACTGATGGGTTGCCAAGTGTAAAAATGCAACGTTAAAAATGTTCTGATCCGTTTTTATTATGCATCTCTTTTCTCATATTTAACATTTAATGGTGAATCTAAATGGCAATTATATTTATATTTAGGTCTTTAGATTTAACGTTAATATTTAGATTAAATGTTATATGTGCATGTGAAAGTGTGCATAAATTAAACAATTTGGAAATATGATGAAAGTGAGATAAATAATAAAAACATGTCAGCAATCATTTTAATGTTAAATTTTTACAATTGGAAGGAATAAGTATATGTTCTGTACTTTACAATGTGCAAAAACTTAATTTATTGTGTTTGTAAGTAGAATCAACACCTCTGAAAATAAAAAAGTAACTAACAATGTGTTTTTTATCAGATCAATGCAATCTGGTGGTTAAGATTTGTTTTGCAAATAGCATCGACCACATGTTAAAAAGTCTGCTGTTTTTAACACGTTCTTCTTCCTCTACTGCTTTCATGTAATTTTTTGCTTATTAAAAGAAGCATGCTGATGCCTCTGTACACGTGTACATCTATACAGAGTTTCACTGTCACATGTTCAGAACTGAAGGTGTCACCTGAACCATGGTTTTAATATGTGAACTAATAAATAAGATTGCCTTGATTTCACATCAAAGAGATGAAAAGGGAAGAGAAATAAATTTTAATAACTGGAATCAACAAAAGGCACAATATGCTAGTCATCACGGATGCATACTTGTTCTAGGTGGGTCTAAACTCTGAGAAAATAGTTTGATTCCTGTGCAGCAGCATTTTATGACCTGTGCTTTGGATTTGCTTAGCAAATAAAAACTAGAAGGGATTTGCATTCAGCTATCACATGAACAGTTGTAACAGAATGGCTCCAAATATGGAAGCCATTTTTGTCAGAGAACTTGTGCAATTTAATCCTGTGTGAAATTGCTCTGATCTGGCCAACATGGAAGAGTTTTGAGCTTCCTGCAGGATTGTGCTTTATTACAGACAACACTCATTTTAGCACTGCACACACAGACAAGACTTCTTTCAGATAAGACAAACATCCTTGGCAGACAAGGCATCCGCCCTGAGTGACTCTGACAGCTCATTGGTTATTTAGTTTTAATCATAGTTCATAAAAGAGGCTGGTGTCTGGTACTGATAGTACCTGTCTCTACAATGACTCTTTGTTCACTTAGTCAGTGTTTGCATTCCCACCAAGTGTTTCTGTCCTGGAAAGTGTTTATTCTTGTTTCTAGGCAACAAAAAGTCACACTGACTTCATGTTTAAAGCTTCCAGGGCAAAGATTGTTCATCCACTTAGGTGTGTCTCATTTAAAAAAAACCTTGGGTCATTATTTTAGCTTTATTTGGTCACATAACTCACACTTCTTTTTTTTATCAGTTTTATTTATTCTAGATTTTGCGGGTATCAATCGGCCTGAGCAGCCTTTCCTCCAGATCCTAATCCTTTCCACACGGAGGTTTTTAACCATTGTTCACCCTTTCCTGACATCCTTGTTATGTAAGATAGATTTCCGCAGCCCCATATCCCACCTCCCAAAATGTAATGCAGTTGCTATGGTTACTGCATAAACAAGGCGATGTCATGGAAAAAGACATAGTGCTTGTGAGAAACTGTCACAAAGAACAACAAAACTCTTTATCATCACCAGCGGATTTATTTCAAGACAGCTCACAAACACACACACACAGTGGAGTGGGCATTTAGCTTTTGCTTCAGTTTACAAGTTTTAGATTGTCAACTTTGTTATAGACATTTTGTTTACATTTTCTGGATGGTTTCCCTCATCTTGTGCAACAGTAGGCTACTCATATGTCAGAATTAGTGTGTGTGTGTGTGTGTGTGTGTGTGTTTGTGTCTGAGAACAGCTTGTCCTGCCAGTTGGACCTCCTAGTTGGAAGAGCGCACAGTGGTGGTTGTAACTTTTGTTGTTGAGCCTCCTGTTTTAAAACATGAAAGTAAAGTTATTGTATTGCATGACTTCAACTGTTCTTATATGAGCAGTATTTAAAATAGACATCACTTACCTGAGCTAATTGGTCTAACATGAAGGAAAGCAGAGAGAAAAGTAAAACAAGACAATGAGTTAACAATATAGTATATTACTTTCTTCATGAATTGACATACTTTGATCTAAATCAAATCCATGCAGCTGTGTTTACCTGGACTCTTCTGTCTCCAGCAGGCTTCTGTAGGTTGCAATCTCCTGCTCCAGCCTGGTCTTGATGTCCAGCAGCATTCTGTAATCCTGGCCCTGTTGCTCGATGCTGGCGCGCACATTAGCTAGCTCTGCTTCAAGCATGTTGATTGTGTTCTGGAAGCCAGCGAGCATGGCGCTGTAACGAGCCTCTGTTTCTGTTAATGTGTTTTCCAGGGCTCCTTTCTGTGAAGAGATGTGGGAAATATTTATTAATGGCTAAGTTGTTGTTTCTACCTGTAAACTATTTTACCAGATTAAGTTTTTAGTGATAGCTCTGGTTGTTTGAGGTTCTTTTCTGTATCCACCAGACACACCCTGGAGGCAATAAGTCAGACACAAAAGTGGGTTGTTTGCCCAGGATTAGCTTTGCCTTTATGAAAGGATAAAAAGCAGCTGGGTTTGAGAATGAATTGGAATGTGTTTATCTCTTTGTTTCCACCACTTCAGAGCCGCACTGAATCCAGCCTGGAACTGATAAACCATGGGAGTGCAACTCGCTGCCATCCACTTCAGCATTCCTTCAGCTTTCTTCAAGCTCTTTTATGACTTTCAGAAGTTGAACAGATGTCTGTGAAATGTTTTCCTGAGCCCAAGCTCCCTCCCTTTTTTTCACTGCTCCCTTCATTCTTTCATTAAACTCTCCCCTTCTCATCCTCCCTTCTGTTCTTTAGCCTCTAAATGCTTCTCTTTTTTTTACCTGACAAGGAAAAGATTTGGGATTTTTGCTCATATAAGGTCACATTAGCGAGATGGGAAGAATTTTTCTCTTTTCACTCACCATGCTGAGCTGAGATTGCAACTCGATTTCCAGGCCCTGGACTGTTCGCCGTAGGTCACCCAACTCTGTTTTGGAAGTCTGGATTGTTTCTGTGCTGATGGCCACTTCTTTGGACAGAGTAACCGACTAGATACACAGAAAAAAACCAAAATGAGAACATAAAAAAAGACAGACTGGGATGTTTATTCTGAGCCCAGTCATTTCCACTGTGTGGAATGTGATTCCTTTTCTTTAGGGAAAATCTCCTTACCTTCTCATTGAACCACGCCTCCTGGTCCCTGCGATGTTTGTCTGTGATGGCTTCATACTGGGCACGAATCTCTTCCAGGACTTTGTTCAGGTCTTGTTGCGGTGCTGCATCTACCTCCACATTGACTGTGCCAGTAAGCTGAGAGCGCAGAGCTGCCAGCTCCTGAACAAAGCAAAGGAAATAAAAAGATGTCATTATTTACAGAGTTGCAAAGCAGGTCCACTGGTGTGACAAGAGTGGCTTTTTGCAGGTAGCTGCAGCTGTGTGTCAGTCACCTCTGCATGATTCTTTTTCAGGTACGCCAGCTCATCCTGCAGGCCTTCAATCTGCATCTCCAGGTCAGCCTTTGTCAGGGTGGTCTGGTCAAGCAAGCGGCGGAGGTTGGCAATGTCAGCCTCAACTGACTGGCGCATCATCAGCTCATGCTCGAACCTAATTAGTTCAAAGAGTTAAAAAAGAGCATTTATTGGAGCAGGCTGTTGCCGTAAAGTCTTCTTATTTCATCTTTTCAGGGTGAAAAGCCTACTTGGTTCTGAAGTCATCAGCAGCCAGTTTGGAGTTGTCAATCTGGAGCAAAATGTTGGCGTTTGCAATGGTGGCAGCATTGATCTAAAGAGAGCAGCGATACTGGGAATTAGTCTCTGTGAAATGGTTCACAATGTAGTCTAAACAGGTTCTGACTTAGATCTGTGGCTGTTTATGAAACATTAAATGCTTTTCTGCCACGTTTTTCCGCCCCATCGGCATGTTTGATAAGGATTAACAAAGACATATCACCATGCAGATTAACTAACTTCCTCTTTCGTTACTTGCCTATCAAAACATCAAGGACTCTGTGACACATCATATATTCCAGGCTGTATGTGTCTGATCTTTTTAAAGAGCTGTTTCTATAATTATTAACAGAAATGCAAATATTTGACTTTTTCACTGATTGAAATGCAGATACCTGCAACATACCTTGTCTTTCAGGTCATTGATTATGGCCCAGTAGTTGCTGTAGTCCCTCTCTGCTGTTGGGCCCTTCTGCTCATAGTACTCTCTGATCTGCAGCTCCAACTTGGCGTTGGCGGCCTCCAGTGAGCGAACCTTGTCCAGATAGGAAGCCAGACGGTCATTCAGGTTCTGCATGGTGGCCTTCTCATTCAGGTGCACGTTGCTCTGGTCCAAAGCATTGGACAGGTCAAATCCACCGCTCATCCCCATGCCACCGCCCATCCCCATGCCACCTCCATACCCAGAGGAGACAACACGAGCGGTGGAGGAGGAGATGCGGGGACCAGACCTGTAGCTGAGACCTGACACGCTGTGAGCCTTGTGAGGAGCAGCGCTGCTGGTGTAGCTGCGGCTCTGTCTGGTGATGAGTCCAGAACCGCCGCTCAAGCTCTGTGGGTAAAACATATCGGCTGATTTTCTGCTGGTCAAGAGAGAAGACGAGAAGACTGTTACACAGCTGTGGACTGTGGCAGGACTGTGGGGTTTGATATCGGAGGCAGGCTGTTGAAATAGTGCAGGATATGGGTGGAGCTGGATGAAGAGGGAGGTGGAAAAGAAAAGTGGGAGTTTTCCTCTGCAGTTCAGCCATGGGCTCGGTACCACTGCCATTTGGGTTTTTTTTTTTTTTTGGGTTTTTCTCCACTCTTGTGAGGAAACTGTTATGGAATGTGTGTTTGACTTATTTCTGTGGGTTTGGTAGGCTACTTTTGTATTCCTCTGCATGAATTGACTGTTTAGTTCGGTCATAAGGGCCTGCAGGTATTGTTTAGATTGTTGCAGTCATTTGGCATGTCAGTGCAAATAGAGGAGGTGCAGATTTATGACCGAGTGTTCCACTTTTAGCCCATATTCACACTAAGCACTTAGTAAAGAATACCGTTTGTCAGCTCACCTATTAAAAAAGATCTTACTTGATGTTTTCCAGAAATACTCTTCAGATAAATCCATCTATGCAAATACATGTAGGCTCTTAAATGAAGTTACAAACTTTGATGGTTTGAGCATTTCAAACTTTTTCATAGTACGATAAGCTCATGTGAATGCCTGCAGTCTGGATGAAAACATCTGCAGGAAATTACTGATTGTTTTTTATATTTTAGGTCAAGGCAATTCATCAGCACCTCGATTGTTTAGCAGAGCACACACAATTACCTCCTATCCTCCACCCATCGGTCCATGTGTGTGTGTGTGCAGCTCATTTTGTTGGTTTTGGCATGTGTGATGAGCTACATGAGGGATGAGACAGAATGTCTCACGGGACTGTGTGTTTCTGTGTGTGTGCGTTATCTCGGTGTTGGGCTGTGGCCGATTCCTAGGCTGTTGTAGAGGAACATCTGGAGCCAGTTGGGGGGTGAGAGGGAGGGGGCAGGCTCATATGGGTCACCTCACAGTTAAAAGGGAGAGAAGTGACTCATTCCTTTTGCACTGAGAGGAAAGTTTAGCTGCCCGTGCTTACATGCATTACCTAATGCTGCTGAAATGTGCAGAGATACGAGGACAAAGGGCTTGTTTTTTTTAACTTCTCTGCTTGTTTAAGTATGAAGAATTACACTGCCTTGAGCTGTCCTGGGAAGGCTGTGATGCACTTTAGAAACCGTTTTCAGGCATGTAGATCTTTAACATCAATAACTTAACAGCAGAACTTTAAAAAACTGAAAACTTTACACCGTTTGTCTGAAAGATGAGATGGTCACATGACCAGCTAAGTTAATGCTCATACTTAAAAAGGATACATGCTACAGGAACGGACCATATCTGCTGTCCTCCCCTTTATCTCACCATACAGTGTGCAGCTGCAACTTTGGACCAGTCAGAGCAGACTGCATCTTTTATGAAAGACAGGAGCTGAAGTGAGGCAGCTGAGACTGTAATTGTGTGTGCTCTTTCTTTGTTTGATGTGTAGCCGTTTGTCTAACAGCTACATCTGTGATAGCGGGCATTGTTAAAATGTATTTCATAGTGACATTGTTGAGTGAAAAAAGCATGATTTACACAAAATTACTGAAGGAAAACAACCCCAATGTTATTTTGAGATCTTTTTGTCATGATCATGAAGCTGATGATCCTGACTGCAGCAACCTGAGCTGGAAAAAACTGAGTAGCGTTCATCCAGTTCTGACCTGCAGGTTTGAGATGTTCCCTACCTCAACAAACCTACTGAGCCGTATTAATGGGTCAGTATCAGGGTTCATAAGTATGGTTTGTACCGAGGCAGCCCCAACCCCACCCTTAGTGTTCTCCACTCAGCACACCATGATCTCACCAAATCAACAATTCTTCATTAAATTACAGAGACTTGTGTATTTGTGATGTGGCCCTTGCTCGCAAAGTTGTGATATCAACCACAGCATGTAAATAAAGACTATTTATCACAGCGAACAAATGTTGCTGAGTGACTCACATCCTGTTGTTTATAAAAATGAGTTTAAATAAAGAGAAGCGAAGCTGGATGAACAGGATTTTACTGTTTGGATAGATGTTGCTTTAACAATGATCACTGGGTGGGTAAAAAGGGTGGAAACTAACCATTTAACTCTGCGTCATGTCCAGTGTGGATGAATGATAATTCCTAACTTATTATTTGTATTGCATTACAGTGTTTGTTGTATCATCTCCAAACTTCAGGTAGTTTACCTGTGAAGTTCTTTTACTTTGATGTACAGATGTGCACAAGTCATTAGTTGTTGAAATGGCTCACAAAGTTTATGTTTTTTTAAAAGTTTACTGTTTAATGTTTGGATGAGTTATACCTAATACACAGAGACAATGTGCTGTGTTACAAGAACAGTGTGGTCCTTTTAGAGTCGAGCTAGAGCAATGTAAAGCATGTCAGCTGGTCTGGCGATGCTGAGGTGCGCGTCAGAATGAGGATGTCGGTTGGAGCAGGGAAAGTTTCCTGTCTAGCAGTGATTGTTTACCTACAGACTTTAGCAAAAAACAGCACACTTTTACTTCCAGGAGATCCGTCCAGATGTGTGACTGCCTCACCACTGTTGGATAAAGTGATGGGAGCTTATTCTAAAGCTAGCCGCTATTTCACCCAGGTGTACTAACATCTATATGCTGAACTCAGTTTGGTGGCGGGAAGTTTAACAGTTGTTTCTGTCCTGAGTTTTTGTACAGAGAGTGGGGGCAACAGGCCAGAGCAGCACAGTTACTAAACCCTCACAGAACTGTTTAAGAGCAAAAACACCAGAAGGAAAAATAGGGACATTACCTGGTTTTGTTATGGGTGCACACTCCAGTAGGTGTGGTGTTTCGCTCACCTTGCATAGCAGTCACGCCATAAACACAGTCAGGCCAGGTTCAGTCACGGCATCTCGCTCATCTACCTGCTGGACAAGGATGGACATTAGAGCCCATGCAATTTTAAATATATCACAAAGTGCTGACTTATGGAACACGTATGACATATAGAGAGCATCTGTCTGTTTGCAATTTCCCTTCGTAGATCAAGTATTTGTCATTTTATAAATCGATGGCATGATGATGTCATGACTCAGAGATTTTGGATGGCCTGATGAGTTGACTTCAAAAATCATCAAAAATGTCCATCGCTAGTTAATGAGTCTTCCTTGCAATGTCAGATTTGAGTTTTTCACTAGATTTCTGCAAGATAAACAGTCTACCTTGTCCTCTGTAGTTTGGGTCCTGCCTGTTTTAAAGAACTTTGTCTGAAAAGGATGTCTTGTGTACTGTCGTCCTCTCAAACACAGCTGCACAGTAGCTGCTTTGTTCATGCAGATAATATTAACTTAACTAAGTTTAAAGAAAATATTGTTAGAGCACTTGGATGTGAAAAGTCTGGATAAATTATGGCACTGTTCTCTAAGCTTGTGATATTGTTTGTCTAAACCCAACCAGAAAGAGAGAATGTCCTTGTAACACATTATTGTGTTGGTATTGTCAAGGCAACTAGCATAATATTGTCTCAGGTAACAATAGGGCTTTAAAAAGAACACATTTCCTCATGAAAAGGACCTTGTGGAGAAAACAATGTCTTCTCTCATGTGGATATGTTCATAAGAGTCATATGTTTATCCTCTACTTCAGGTGTCACTCGTATAGATCATACCCAAACCTGTAAACAAACAGCTTTTAGATGAGATAAGATAAACAAGATGATAACATTTTGTGCTTGTAATAGACAAGCTGAAGGGATTTGTAGCAAGTGAATTGGTACTCAGACATCTGAAGAATGAATTTCTGCTGTCTCATCTTAAACATTTAACACCAAAATCTGTATCACTTCCTGCTCAAATTCTTCACAAAGGAATAGTGGAAGTGATGTGAAAAACTTATGGTTCAGTGTTTCAGGCCTGAGGTTAGCATACCCGAAATACACATGATATAAAAATATCTCCTCAAAGCAGGTTTTCTAACACAGAAAAGAACATTTTAGTCTATAAAGCCAGTAATGCTAACAGTGCTTTCACTGTGTAAACATGCACACTATTCATTCATTTTCTATACCACTTATTTCCAATTCTGCATCGTGGGGAAGATGGAGCCTGTCTCAGCTATTAGCCAGATGCAAGTAAACCTGGGCAGGTCACCAGTTTATCACAAATAATGAGGAAAAGAAAAAGGTAGAAATGTTAAACAAACAAACAAACAAAGCCTTTTTTGGATTAAAGAGTAGAAAATGTTTCAGACCAAAGTCCTCAGTGTTTACTTTCATAATGCCCTGTTGATCTGAATTTAATTGTTGAGATGACAAAGTTGCCTTGTTTAGCCTTTAATCATTCTTTATATGTTTAATTTCCACTGGTCTGTCAATATGCACTTTTTGAAAACAAGACCTCCTCTATATCCTCACCGAGGACCTGCAAACTCATAGAAGACGCTTAAAGGTTTGTTTTTTTAAATAAACAAAATGAAACAAAAAAATGTGGTGCAGGAGAGTGGAAATGTGGTCCACCATTAAGATCTGGTTTCACATTTCTCTGTATGAGTCCAAGTCCCAGAAGACATACCGTAATCATTGCTTTCAAAGCTTTTTCTCATCATACTGCACCTGAGTCAGTGTGGGTTCATGTTGGTGCAGGTTTTAGACAAGTGAAGACAAATATGTGAGTAATAAAAAAGATAAGTCCATGTGTACCTTAGCAGGTCAGTGACTCAGAAAACTCCACCAGGACTTTCCTCCCTTCTCTGTTTGTCGTTTTGATGCAGCCTGAAGAGTAATTAGATATGAATGAGAAATGAAAAGACTGTCTGCAGCAGCTTCATACCCAGATTAACATCTTTTTGTTCCCTCGCTCAGCAGCATTGACAACTAAATCTATATTATTCAATATTTACTTAAAGTTAAGATGTGAATCATCCAGAAAGTCTTGAAAGAAACATATGCTTTAATAGCTGCAGCCTAATGAGTCCTAAACCTTTCCCTACTTTATAAAATCTGTCTACACTGTTTTATTTATTTCTTTTAATGCTTATAAATGATTAACTTTATAATTCCATAGAAATGCTTCTCCACTCTGTCCCCAAAGTCAGACTGTATAAGATCTTCTGATTAAGATGAAAAGATGAGGCATGAAGTGTTTTACAGTGAGTCTCAATGATCGTCACAAAGCTATTGTTTTTTGTGTCTTGTTCATTGTATTATTCATCACACCATGCTTTATGTGTCCAAAACTAACACAGAACCATCAACCTCTTAAAAAATACCTGTCTGAAATCATTCTCAAACTGGGGAACAGTTGTGAAATCAAGGCAAAAATCTTCAATTCAACCTAAACTGTGGATTAAAAAGCTTCTGGCAGCTTTATAATGAGTCTGTAATCCTTATCAAACTTTAAAATAGATCTATTACAGCTCTACTGAACACGGCTTACCCGTTGCCATAGACACGTCAAAATAATTCACTGCTTGTTTGCAGCACAAGGTTTGCATCATTATTAATGCGTAGATCTTATCTAGTCTTGAGCTGATTGTCTAGATTCCTTTACCTGAGAGAAGTCACAGCCCAGAGAGATAAGGTGCATCAATGATGATAAGGTTGGTTCTACTAGAGCTGATGTTCCCATGTCTGTCACAACCTGGTCATTTCGTTCATAAAAACTTGGCACATCACGTCCTGTCATGTCAAAGTAGCACATTGGTTTCGTTTGATTGTTTTGAGGTATGTAGATACTGATGACACTCGTGGAACAAAATGCAGCTGTGATTCTCACATGCTCCTCACATTACACTCATTTCAACAAGGCGGCTAACCACTTTTAATACATTTAACAGCAATAGTGTCATTAAAACCCTGCTCACTCAGAACAAATAGTTGGCAGATTGACAGAAATGTGGAACGTTGCAGTCCAGGTAAGAGATATGGAACTAGCACACACTTTTTATCCTACTTTGTATCTTTACAAGCAGGGAGAAAAGAGGCGGAAGTGGTGGACATATATAGATATACGGGGCCTTGTTTATAAAACTGTGTAGCAACAATGAGGTGGAGTAGGCTATGTAAGTAATACGCCATTTAGATTTCTCCATTGACAAAACTGTGTGGGTGTATTTAAGGGAGTGCCTCGCCCCCCATTTTTTATGTTGGCTATAAAAGCTGAACACCCCTGTTAAATATGAATCATCTCATATCCATGATTGTCTGTCAGATTGAGATTGTGACAGACAAGGTGGCAAATGTAAATGGGTTTTATTTGGTGGGCACAGGATAGGCATCACTAGTGCTAGAAAAGCTAAAGGAGTGGCAGCGGGTAGCAAATGCAATCAATGGTGTTTCCTCAAATTGTTGGACAAGTCCAGAAGTTCTATTCTACAGTCATTTAGCAGATGCTTTTATCCAAAGCAACTTACATGTGATAAGGGATCAATTAACCATAAGAGTTAACCTAACTGGAAGGAGGCAAGAGTACCCAGAGAGAACTCACACATCCACGAGGAGAACATGCAATCTCCACACAGAAAGGGCACTGTTAAAACTTCCCCCCCAGCCAAGGTCAAACCAGCAACCTTCTGGCTGTGAGGCTAGCGGCGCTGACTACTACATCACTGTGCTGCCAAGAAGTCAAAAAACAGCAGTCGAACATTAAAGTGGAGGGGAAAGCGCATCAAGTGAAGACAGAGGGGGACACAGACATACTGGAACTAAAAGCACCAGAGACACAAAAGAACATGAACATACACAAGTGAGACATCTCTGACACCCGTTTATTTCCAGTTAAATCATTTTAGTTCCCGTGTTTCCCTGTTTTTTGCAGTATTGTAGCCTGAGTATGTAGTCAAGCCAGTCGCTTCTCACGGCCAGCAGCGTCCTATGCTGAATTTAAAATGCCCATTTACTCTGTCTTATGGTAAAGCCAACATCAAAGCATGTTCCTTACATCTGGAAAATATACATCTTTTTGACTGATTTTAAAGTGTAATAAAATAATTTTCTTCCATAATGAGTCAACCAAACCTCTACCTTGTACTCTGCACATCATATGTACTTGTACAAATAAGGCTATGAAGTACTTTTACTGTGTACTTTCCTGTAATCCAAAGCTAAAGTCCCTTACACGTGGAAATTAAATACATTCTTGGCCACGTTTGCAGTGCAGTAAAATCTTTTTTTTCACAATTAGTCCACCAAACTTACACAGTTGCACAGTATATCATATACTACTTTCATAAAAACGAGAAAGTACTTTTACTGTGCATTATTCTACTATATATATATCAACAGCACATTTGGTTAATATGAGTGTTAACAGTTGTAATTAAGATGCTCTTTCTCAAAGCATATACTCCCCCTCAAAAAGTCTCTGTTTGCACACAAATACATTCTGCTTGCTCTTAAAACAACCATCCTGCTCTTCACTCTACAAACATCCCTCTCTCAGGTTTCAACACCTTCCCTTTGCACTCAGATCTTCTCTGCTTTCCCTTAAAATTTCTCCTCTTGAATTTTTCTGTGCTTTTGGATATTAACTCAATAGTAGCTCCTTTTCACCAAAGAATTATGGTTGCTGGTTTAGTGCTGGTACTGGTGCCAGTGCTAAGCTGGTTCAGCTCTGGTTCTTCTGAGGTTCTTTAGCTTTGTCATTCTTAGCTTAAAGGTTTTGAGAGGAGGCATACGCTGCTGTTTTAGCCTCAGTCTACAGCATAAACAGCAGAACTGCAAAGTGTCACAACTCAAACTTGGGGCTAATAGATTAGTTTATGAGTATTTATATTTATGAGTAAATGAGCAGTGGGATGGTTCTGGTTCTGTCAAATGAAAAGCCCTGCTCAACATGGTCCCAACAATATTTGTGTGAGTGGCGAAGTAAACCCTGGACAGGCCACCAGTCCATCACAGGGCCAACACAATTTCTCATTTTATAAAATAATAATATTAATTAAATGAATGAATGAATGAATAAAATAAAAATAATATGTAAAATTATATATAAAGGAATTAATTAATAAATCAAAGTGATAAATAAAAATAGACACAAGTATAAATAAATAGTTAGTGTTGATAAATAAAATATAACAAATAATCATTTAAAATTTTACATGAATTTAAATTGTATTTTTTTTTTATTTTCAGCATTTTTTAAAATTCTGAATAAAATTACTCTCCAAAGAATGCTGTTTCCCCCAAAAAAGCCATCTCACATCGACTATCAACATACCTTTACCTCATTTACCTGATATGTCATCTTTTCAAGAGTTAAAGAAAGTGTGTCTCTATCGTTGCCTTAAATATTTTGCATTCAGATTTGTGTTGCATTTCACACACACACCTGCCTAATATTATAACCCACTCTCCCAAAGTCGTGTTGAGTTTCAAGGGGCGAGAGGAGAGGGAGGAAGAGCAGTCAGCCACAGTGCACAGATGACACAACTTGGTTTTTGTGCAAAATGACTCATCTCGCAATGGGAGATTCAAAGGTCATCTAACAATTTTCCAGTAAGAGGGTTCATCACTTACACTTCTCAACTGAATCAGACAAAGTTCATGGTTTGGGCGATTAGCTTTAAGCCTTGGGGGACAAAACTGTTTAAAAGATCTTACAAATTTGGATCTGAGTGTTCAGTGTTAGGTAACGTTAGAAAAAGCTCAAACATGAATGTAAATTCATGGACAACAAACAAAAAAGCTATTTTTGTATTATCCGTGTTGCAGGAGAAGCTCAGTGCATGACATGCAAGGCAGTGTGATGGAAGCATATATCAGTTCTGCATAAACATATTAGGTTTTTTTGTGTTTATTTATCATGAATGCTTTTTAAAGCAACAAACATTGAAAGAAACGTATTAAAACTTAGTCAAACTTCATCTTCTCCTTCACACTAACTGGACTGAATGCCACAGCAATTTTTTTTATTTTTTGCATTTATTTCAGGGCAAATATTGAATCTTAGGCCAGAAAAAGGTTGTGTACACAGGAATAATATAGAATTTTAAAAGATCTGTGCAAAGTAAGTCCATCTGGCACAATGTTCTTAAAGGTGAATCAAGCTTTGGCTCCTACTTTATTAGCCACAACTGAAAGTGACCACACGGTCAGGGTACCATGTTTCACCTTTGAAACTCTTTCTGAAACTGTATTTGTGCAGTATACAAAGTATTGCATCGCATTCTGTTAAAAGTGGCACGGCATTTAACCTTGACTGACCTTTGTCACCCTCTATATTTGTTTGGACCTTCAAACAAGGGTTTGTCTTTGTGAGAATTCAGAGCATTTTATTATGTTTAGTGGAATCCACAAAAACCCTGTGTGGAAAGTTTATTTTTTTTAAAGCTGGTTACCCCGGTTTCATGTTGAAACCTTTTGCTTTCAGACCAGTAGTTATAAGAGCAAACAAGCAACAGAGAGGGCAACTCTGACTCACAAATGTGAAGCAACTCCAGAAGGCCTCCTGTGAATATGCCACACCTCTCCACAGACATTATCACATCCTGCTCAACTATTCACTCTGCACTGCATTGTAACATCTTAAGCAAATATCCTGCATCCAGTCACTGCCTGAACATTCTCACAGAAATGTACAGAAATGGCACATAAGTAATGCAAGTCTGTGTGGCCAGTGAGATCCTGTTTGTGTGGTTGCTCTGTGCGTAGCCAGTTTGAACAGTTAAACATTCACCCTGAATAAACTACCTGTTCTGCATATGAACTCCTATCCTTCATGCAGTGAAGCATATGCAAACAAAACAATGTTTATGCCTTTGTCTGTTCCAACTGTGCATTTGATCAAGATTTATGACAGCAGAGCTTGTTTTATCTTACATGGCTTTCTGCCTGCTGGATTTAATACTTTCTTCTTAATTCTTGGTGAATGTATTTGCCAATCACATCTTCCAGAGAGTTTAGTTTATTCCAGTCATTTATTACAGAGAGATAGTTATAAAGAAAGAAGAAAATATTTAACAATTTAGAAAAAGGCAGTTATAACTTTGCTGCAGATGCAGCTGCTTGTCGTATGGCCACACCCTGCTGTAGCTGACATTTACAGCTGAAGTGCACCATCTAGTGATAATTTTAGAAAGCAGCATGTCCTCTCTGCAGATGGATCACCATGCCACGCCTGAGGAAACACTCCCAAACTCCCCTTTTGTTGCTTTGGTATAGCATGCACCAGTTTGGTCAAAAGTTTTGTATAGGCATCTTAGACACGAGCACAGCTTTAGATCTGGGATTTTTAAGAGATTTTAGAGCTTAACTTTGACATTAAATAATAAATTATTTTAATAAATAAATTGTTTACAGTGTGAATGAGTATAAATAGTTTAAATATTTAGGTTTTTCATTTACTCTAGTCTCCATTAGCTGTTATAAACATCCTGGAGTCTATTTAACATGCTGCCATACAATATATTCACATTATTTTACAATGATCATATGAATAATTGAATAATTATGAATGAATGATTAAAAAAAATGCTAATATACAAAAACAAGCCAGCAACCAAACAAAGACAAACACAGACAAACAGAAGACCTAGTTTATATTAACATTATTTCCATAACTCTACTCTATACAATAGGTTACGTTGGTTGCATGAATAAAATCATAGGGTGATATTGCTGATATCATGATTAATGTTCAGAGAACTATTCTGTGATCAGATGTCTTTTTTAAAAGAATTTTAAATTGATATTTTTAATTTTCATCAATAATTTATCCAGGCAATTAATTCCTAATGAACATGGATCTGTAAATTTCTTAGCATCATTTATTTATTTTACGTTGGGTAGTATGAGGGCTGCACGGTGGCGCAGTTGGTTAGTACTGTGGCCTCACAGCAAGAATGTTGCTGGTTCGAGGCTCGGCTGGGGTTCTCTCCGGGTACTCCGGCTTCCTCCCACAGTCCAAAGACATGCATCTTGGGGATAGGCTGGTTGGAGACTCTAAACTGCCCATAGGAGTGTGTGTGTGTGTGCATGGTTGTTTTTCTCTGTGTGTTGGCCCTGTGATGGACTGGCAACCTGTCCTGGGTGTACCCCGCCTCTCTCTCAATGTTGGCCAGGATTGGCTCCAACCCCCCCGCTTATTCCCAAATAAGCGGTACACGATGGATGGATGGATGATAGATAGATAGATGAATAGATGAATAAATGGATGGATGGAATGAACTTTCACTCTGTAGCATATCTGGTCTCATAGTTATGGTGATCAGAGCTAAGACATAGTGTTAAATAGTACCAGGGGTAAACCTCCCTGAGCCACCACCTTACTGTGGTGGAGGGGTTTGTGTGTCCCCTGAAGATCCTAGTAGCTATCTTGTCAGGGGCTAATGCTCGTGATAGGATCACCCATGGCAAACAGGTATCTAGGGAAGGGACCTGACCAAGAGTGACTCAAAGATCTCTATGATGAAGAAGATCTGTGGAAAAAATGGCTTCTTCAACCGGATGCACGTTACTGAGGCCCCCCTCTGGAGCCAGGCCTGAGGGTGGGGCACAAAGGCAATCATCTGATGGCCGGGCCAGGGGCAGGGCAGTGTGAGTCGGGCTGGGGGCAGGAGCCTGGTGGTCTGAACCTCAGCTGCAGAAACTGGCCTTAGGAATGTGAAACATCACCTCTCTGGCAAGGAAGGAGCCTGAGCTGGTGCGTGAAGTTGAACAGTTCTGGCTAGACATGGTTGGGCTTACCTCAAAGCACAGCTTTGGCTCTGGAACCAGTATCCTCGAGATGGGTTTGGTAGATGGAGTACTGGACTCCTTGTATGACCGGTGTCAGAGTTAGGTCCACAGCTTGGACTTTGCCTAGACTGCCCTTCATCACTGATTCTGTTCATAAATTTTATTGACATGATTTCTAGGTGCAGCTGAGGTCTTGAGGGGATTCAGTTCAGTGGCCTCAGGATCAGGTCTCTTCTTTTTGCAGATGATATGGATCTGTTTGCTTCATCTGGACATGATCGATGGCTCTCACTCTCTCTTGTGAAATCACAGCTTAATGTGAAGCGGCTGGGATGAGAATCAGCTCCTCCATATTTGAGACCATTGTCCTCAGCCTAAAAAAGGTGGAGTGTCCTCTAAGGGTAGGGGATAAGGTCCTGCCCCAAGTGGAGAAGTTCAAATATCTTGGTCTAGTTCATTAGTGAGTGAAGGATGGAGTGTATAATCAACAGGCGTAAAGCCAGAGTATAACCGCCACATCAATAGGAGCCAGACGAGGTGGCTCAGGCATCTGGTTAGGATGCCTCTTAGATGCCTAAAATTTGGCCTCCCCAGGAGCTCCCCTACCAAGGAGAAGTTTTGTCTCATTTACCTGTTCAACCTACACATCTTGTACATGCAGTTTCAGTTTAGGTTAATCTAACAGCCTACTGCCATACTTCCATAAGAAACTTTGCTATCTCCTGAGTGTCAGTCTGAAAATATAAATAACATATTATGACAAAGCTGTGAGGAAAAAAAATACTGTTTTCAGGGAAAAGTGCTTAAAGGATTTCTGGAAAATGCTCATGAAGAATAACTTACATAAAATAGAGGTAAAAGGACAGCCTCTACAACATGCAAATGATACTCAATACACCTCAAAATCCCCAACATTGCAAAGACACAAGCTGCAAAATTTTGCCATGACTCACAACCCTGTTTTAGGACTAAGCTGGTAATTAAAAACAGAGCTGAATGGTTCCACTTAAAAGCAGGCAAACAGTCTTGTCCTGCTGTTCCTCTCTGTTACATTCACATACACATAAAAATAGAAAATGTGTTCTATTGGACGAGTTCATCTACTAACAGGGGACAGTAACAGGAAGTAGCTGCAGAATGTGCAGACAAACATGTGGAAACAGAGACTTCCAGGTAATAGCTCATGTACATATATATATATATATATATATATATATATATATATATATATATATATATATA
>JBAMHV010000004.1:20324928-20341703 GCA_037177535.1 Pseudomugil gertrudae | reverse complement strand
GACTGCTGCAAGTTTAGTTGGATACAGGTGTTGCCATGTAATACTGGAAACAATCATTTATATATTTTTATTTATATATCTCGAATATCAGTGCTGAATTGTCACAGAGTTGGCTAAATCACTCCAAGTCAAATAGAAAAGAGAAGCCAAGTGCAGAAATGCACCTTGAACAGCCGAGTCTTTAGCTTGCTCTCAAAATTAAATCAGGACTCTGCAGATCACAGAGTTTAGCAGTTCATTCCACCGCTGAAGAACCACCAAGAAGAGCTTAGTTAGGGATTTAGCCCCACATAGTGGTGGAAGTCTCTCTCTCTCTCTCTCTCTCTCTCTCTCTCACTCTCTCTCTCTAATTATAGTCTATGCACTGTGTTGTGCAAGTTTACTCTTTCAAGAGGAACTTAATAAAGACCCTTTGAAAATCTCAGTTCTTTGTTTAGTAGTTTATTTTGAAAGAATATATTAAATATGTTTTTGCTGAAATTGACTGGAGATGACAGGAAAAATTACTAAAAAAGACTACACACAAAAAGGGGAACAAGGAAAAATGAAAGCAGATAACAGATAACAGAGAGAGAAAGATAACCAAGATGGTTATCAACTCAATAACTCAACCTAGAGGTTTCCCCATTTGTGCACATTCACATAAAAGGAGTAATGTTTGGAGAATCGCAAACACGTAAACCCTGCAGAGCAGTGCATTTTACCATGGAGGAGAAGACTAATATTCTTCAGAAATACGAAGAATTAAAAATATAATTCAGGCTAAAAGCAACACAGTTGCCAGTTGCTGCAGCAAAAGCCAGGAAGGAATGCTGGCGTCCCATAACTCAGTGTTTTTTTTATCAATCTATCTATCTTATGTCATGTGTGAAAAATAGTTATCACTATTATTAACCTCCATTTCAGAAACAACCCCAGTTAACACATGGACTTCAGAGCAAGTAAATAATAAATATAAAAACATAATTCAGAGCGGTCAGAGACAATGTTGTATTACTGTATCTGTTGGATGGATGAAAGGAGCACAATTCTGGCTTCAACTAAGATGGGTCACGTTTGCTACAGACGGGTCCAACAGCTGACATTTGTATCTCAGCCCATTTGTTTAAAATCTGTACCTTTATGGCTGTGTCTCAATCAGTGCACTAACTAACTATATTTGGGTGCGTAGTGCATTCACACTAATGGTGCGTACTACAGAAGAAAAGCACTCAGTGCACACTCCGCACTAAATCCAGTGCACTATGGAATTGAGACACAGCCAACGTCATCAGGAAAGCCCAATAGATTGGATATCTCCTCCTTTTCTCTCCTAGTGCTCCTCTCACTGTCCCTGCACCAACGTCAAAATCTAGTTTTGTAGTACACTCTACATCCATTGTCTCAATTTCATAGTGCGTTGGAATGAGTGTGAAGTGCGCACTGCACCCTTTTTTTCTGTAGTGTGCACTATCATGGGTAAGTGCTGTCTCACGTGGAATACTGGAAGCTGGGCTCTTACCAGTAGTGATGGTAAGTCACATATTATTTTGTCAAAATTATTATTTTGTGTCAACTACAAACTGCTAACATTTACGTATCCTAACTGTACTGGATCAGTTACTGCAATCTCAAACACTTGGTCGGATACGTAGCAAGCTGCAGTATACATGAAAACTAAATAACTTCATACTCACATCTATACAAATTAGCCTCCGTTGCAGTATTGTTTGCCGCCATTATTTTGAAAGTCCAGCATTTCCTTTTCCGCTCCATCAGCAAAATGGCGTCAGTTTAGTGCGCAAACTGTCCATCATTTCATACTAGATTATTGGCCAATTTTAGGGCAGCATCTGGGTACTTTCAGGACTTTAAGGAATTTTTTCCTTAAATGCCTGTGTGAACGCACTACGCACCTAAATATAGTGCGTAAAGTAGTGTTAGTGCGCTGATTAAGACACAGCCAATGTTTTTTAGTGGTTCAGCATGATTGTCAGGAGGAAGTGTAGTTCTGGATTAACGTGTCAAAGTAGACTGGGGCCGTTTGAGTTATTGTTTTGTAAGCCAGAAGCAAAGCTCTGAATTTTAATGCGTGTTGCACCTGGAAGCTAGTAAAGCGTAACTAGCATCAGAGTGGCATGAGCCCTTTTGGGCCCAGAAGAGGTCTACTCGTGACAAAAAATCCTCGTCAGACGCATGTAATAAACTTTATGTGTTCATGGGACACAGTGCTACTGCCATCCTCGCTCTTCTGCTGGGGAAACTATGTTTATATTTATATTTTTTTAAAATGCAGGCACTGGACTGCTGCTTATCATTTTCTGTCTGGCGCAATGACTTCTGGGAGAATAGAGACCACGCTAATTTTAAGCTAACTCGGCCCAAAATGAAGTGCGCATTTGAAGTGTGAATCTGAAGTAGCCTACCCTTCGAATTGGGACAGCACTTGATGTGCCAGTAAGATGTGGCCGATGAATCTGCACTTCAAAGTATGCAGTCCCTTAAATGAGACACAAATATGAGCTCAGTTTCAGAAAGATGTTACTGAAGGTGTTGAGCCTTCATCCATGCAGATATCAGCAAGTCATGCTGATATTCTCATTTAGATGCTGTGTGATCTGGAGGGAAGTAGAGGATAAAGTTTTGTTCACTTTTCTGCCTGAAAAGGTTACAAGCAAACCCAGCCACACCAGAAGCCAACAGCCTTACAGTCTGCTTTAGCAACTTAAAATTTTGCAAACATTATTAATATTGTTATTATTATTATACAAATACAAAATAAATACCACAAAAAGAAAAGTAAACTTGTAATTAAATAAAAATATTAAATAGGTGAATGAATAAAATTTCAATAAATACGACAAAAGTTGATAAATGACTAAAAATGCCCTTTGAAAGTATAAAAAAGATCAAAAGCAAAGGGTTAATGTCATCTTCTTTCTAATGGGAGAAAGTTGGCTTGCAGATGTAAATGTGATAAATTCATAAATGTTGAATATATAACCACAATCATTTATAAATAAAATATGAAAACAAGAATAAGTAACATTATACCTCTGAATGTCTCATCTTATTGTAATACCTTTATTTAAAGTCATCATTGTCAGTGTGTTTCTGCAGCTTATCAAACATCTCATCTCCTCACATTCTGGTGTTGTCCACACGTGCACTTAACACCTAACACTGCTACATGAAAAAGAAATAATTATGCAGAGGTATGTTATCTAACATACCTCCATTATGTATGTATGCAAACAACCTGCAGCATCATTGTTCAGAGCGAAACCTGGAGTGACAGGGTCTTGGCGTGGCTTGGTCAGGCGGAGCTGCATTTTTCCCTTTCTCTCTTTAAAATAACAAAAGATCTTTATAACCATGAGTTAGATTCAACATTTAAAAGTATTAAGGTAAAACAGAGAAAGCTATGTTACGAGCTTCTCAGGGTGATCAGGTTACTGCATCACAGGAAGCCTTACAGGCCCACAACGAAACCTAAGTTCAGTCAGTCATGTAAATTGTACAATGTTTAATAGCTGAGATTACTTGTCAAAATGTTGTAAATTTAAACCCAAATTTAGCTTTGGAGGACAGTAATCTAGAAAAAATAACTGCACTGACTATTAAAAAATCATGTAAGGCATCAGAACATTTTTCTCATAGAACACAGAAACCACAGGTGCAACTAATTATATTAATCTGCTCCATTTAGATAGAACAAAGCACTGAAATCATTCATCTTCAGTTAAATCGTTGCACCTGTTTATGTCACCTCATATCAGTCAAACGTTTTCTGTTAAAAATGAGGCGCTAAAGTGTGATTTTTAAATTTTTTCTTTTTACTAACAAAAAAGTCTGAAATCAAACTGATTCATTTAATGGCATCAAAGCTTTTAAATCATTTAGTTATGGGAAAATTAAATGTGTGTCTTTAATAATAAAAGATCTTGGGAGATTGATGGCTATTATTCAGGTGCAGTCATTTGGGCCCCACCCTGCATGTTTGTGTGAAAAAAGTGTGTAATGATTATAGAGGTGGCTAGACAACATGACAGAGTTGTTTAAGTGACACCAGGAAAGAAAACAACAAGGTGATCTTTGTTCACTGACGTGGTGTTGTGCTACTGGCAAGAGGAGCCTACAATAATAATTAAAGTGGTTGAAGTTGGTCCCCTTTACAAAGAGAGTGGTGTTTTACCAGTGGAACAAGTTGTGTTTACTACTCACTAAACTTTTATTACTTTAGTATCCAAAGCTGTCTCAAAAGGAAATCCAACAAAGATCTAAACAATTATAAAATATACTCTTTAACTTTATAAGTGAAGATAATGTGTTAACTTAGATTTTTATCTGTGGTTTCTTTTAGATAATGTGTGTGTCTGCTTGTTCATCTCTCTGAGTTGTCCTGTGATGGACTGGCGAGTTGTCAAGGGTGTTTTCCGCCTCTCAGCCGTTGATTGCTGGGATTGGCTCCAGCTACCCACTGCCATGAATTGGATGAAGCGGTTTGGAAAATGGATGGACGGGTGATTTCTTTTAGCTATCAGCAAGATAAAGCTGATAGAAAAAACACAAACAGGGACGTGTTTAGCAGATGCTAATCTGTTAGCTAAAATGACTGAGCCAAAAAATCCAAATAGCATTCATTTACATAAAACATATAAGAATAAAAATAATAACTTGAGAATAACAAGATCATCATGTGAAATAATATGCCAGTAAAATAATGCAATAAAAAGAATAAGGGTTTTAGTAAAGTTAAACAAAACAAGTTATGAAACATTCACTCTAAGTCTGTTAAAAAATAAAGATTCAGAGCTAAAACTATGCATGGAAAATATAATGTGATAAGGTTTTGGTTATATGTGTGTAAAATGACTTATTTTAGAACTTAACAACCAGCAAAATAAAAGACATGATTGATAATCATTCACATTTTTGCCAGGTTTAACCCTCTCTAAACCAGACTGAAAAGGCTTTTTCTCAGGAAGTTAGCTGGTGAAGCATGAAAAGTCAGCTAAATGATAGGTATTGTGATCTTAAACACATTTTCTGGGTCCTATGTAACATAAATAACTCACCACAACCTCTAAGGCCAAAATTTCACATAGGTGAAAATGTCACTGGTATGTGTCAGTTTTATCACCACCATGAATAATAACTGCATGAACATTTAAAAACAACTCACAGGAGTTTCTTCAAAACATTTAAATGCAAATTAAATGTTTTGTGGCTTTGAAGAAACCCAAGGCGGAAGCATGTGATGACTGCACCTCAGCAGGAACAAGACAATGTGGAATATCTCGTTCAACCTGAGACAGGGCGGATGAACCCCTACCCATCAGTCACCACACCTTTAGTGATGAACAGATAAGAGTTGGAGGGCTGTCTTTTCATTCAACAAGGCACCTCCCACCTTTTTTGTAGTAACAACTATAAATTGTGTTTGCAAGGAGACCACAGTCACACTTTGAACTGCAGATCAGCTCCATCCTTACCTGGTCCAGATCCAGACTCTCCATTATGTCCATCAGATCCTACAGCCAAAAGACCATGAGTGTCTATGGAGGAGCAGGAGGTTGCGACACCCGCATCTCATCCCAGATCAAATCCTCGGTGGGCTCAGGCTTCAGTCTCTCTGACGGGCTCGACCTCCATGTTGGAGCAAACGAGAAGGCCACCATGCAGAACCTGAATGACCGCCTGGCCTCCTACCTGCAGAAAGTGCGAACTCTGGAGAAGGAGAATGAACGTCTGGAAAAGCAGATTAGAGAATGGTACCAGAGCAAAACAGTGGTCTCCCATGACTACTCCAGCTATTTAGTCACCATTGAGAAGCTGATGGACAAGGTAAGAGGATCATTTCTGTAAGCTGATCATTTAGGAGGATCCTAATGCTTATCAGATTCCTTTCTGCTGTACATCACATCATGATTTTCACTCACTCTGATCACTTTGTAGACCCGTAATGAGATCACCTCCTAAACCATGCTTATAAGATATTTAACAACTCCATGGTCATTTAAAACCAAAACGATTAAATGATCCTGTACAAATATCGTTTTTATTGACATCCATTAGATGCATAAAAAAAGGAGCTGAGCTGCATTTTCCTGATCTGTTTTTTTGTTTTATTTTTGTCTTTCAGATTCGAATTGCCTCCATGCAAAACGCCAAAACATTGTTAGACAGCGACAATGCAAAACTGGCAGCTGATGATTTCAAAGTAAAGTGAGTCAGCACTCTGGCACTTCAGTGACACTTCACACCTTCCTCATAGTGTGAACTCATGCCTACCTGGCAATTTCTGCTTTAAACAAAGCACCCAAAACCTCTCTGATCTGTAATTTTGCCCATCTGTTCAGGTTTGAGAACGAGCTGGCCATGAGGATGTCTGTGGAAGCAGACATTGCTGGGCTGAGGAGGGTGTTGGATGACATGAACCTGGTCAGGATGGATCTGGAGAGCCAGTACGAGTCCCTGAAGGATGAGCTCATCGTGCTAAAGAGAGACCATGAAGAGGTGAGTGCAGATAAAATGGAGAGGACTGGATTCACTGCTGGCAGTTTACACATGTCAGCATGTATTATTTCTCTTCTTGCACACAACCTGAAAGTTTATGAATCAGACAGAACTCAGCACCATCAATATTTTCAGCAGCCACTACTTTGTTTATAATTGTCACTATTTGTCTTAGACTTCTAATGTGGCCCAGGGTGGGTCAAACACACTTGACCTGTGGTTTATCCCTCATAAAACTGAGGAAATAACTTGTTAGGTTTATGTTTTTCTAATGTTTCTGCGGCCATTCATTCTCTATGTGTACTTCTATGTATTCTTCTCTTCCTCCTTTAGCTCATTGCTTCTGTTTGTCCAACACTCCCTCACAACCTCCCGCACAGATCATAACACTGAAAACTTACATGTGATTTGTTACAACAACACTTTGCATGATTGTAATGGATAACCTCATAGATTGCTTTGGCTCTTTGCACCAGTTGATTGAAATATCACACATATCTCTGCAGGAAGTGGCCCTGCTGAGGAGTCAGATGGGCGGCCAAGTTAATGTGGCTATGGATGCTTCTCCTTCTATAGACCTGAATGAGGTCATTACAGAAATGAGGAGCCACTATGAAGGAGTGATCTCCAAGAACCGTAAGGAACTGGAGGCATGGTATAACACCAAGGTAAGAAGTGAGGTTCCGGCTCTTACTTTTCAAGTGACTTTCTTACTGGAGATGTAAAACGTGATGTTGTGTTTCAGATCACAGCGATTGAGCAGGATGTAAACACGCACACGGAGAATCTGGCGGCATCCCATACAGAGATTAAAGTGCTCAAGAGCACCCTTCAGACGCTACAGATTGAGCTGCAGTCCCATTTGAGCATGGTATGACAGCACATAAAGTATATTACTCTTTCAATTTTGTCATCATGTCTAGCTATCTTTTCTGCTGGAGAACAAGCACACTGGCTGTAAATCTGAACAAATCTTTGTTAAATTCCATTAGACTGGTATACACAAAAACCCAAACAGTTGTATTTATTTAGCAGATTAAATTAAAATTGGGTTTGAAAAACCATGTAGGTAAATGCCTTTCATACACTTAAACATAAACTTCTGAAATGTAATCATAACTTCTTCCTGCCACCTCAACAGAAAGCATCTCTGGGAGGAACCCTGGCAGAGACTCAGCTACGCTTTTCTAACCAACTAGCAAGCTTCCAGGAAACAGTCACAAGCCTGGAAGCTCAACTGTCCCAGATGCATGCAAACATCACCATCCAAAAGCAGGAGTATGAATTGCTGCTGGATCTCAAGACCCGTCTGGAGATGGAGATCGCAGAGTACAGGAGGCTGCTGGATGGGGAAGATGAGTGGTGAGATGTGGCTAACAGCATTGATAGCAGATATGTTTTTAAATTAACAAGTAAAAACTAACCATCTTATCTTCTCTATTTCCTCCATTTTCAGCACAAAACAAGGTAAGCAAGGGTTTTTCATTTGTCATGAAGTCACATATTATTATGCAAAATGTTGTGATGTGATTTTCTGATGGATGTTTCATGTTTCTTATTTAGTGGTCACTAAGGTCATCACCGTGGTGGAGACGATGGTGAACGGAAAGGTGGTTGAGAGCAACAAAACTGTTGATGTGGATGTGGATGAAGTGGAGGGTTGAATGGAGCAATTCACCATTTGTGGAGCAAAATCTAATAAAGGCCATTTAGTTCAACTGAAGCTTCTTGTTTGTTTGTGATGAACTCATTATTTTCTTTTTTACCCTCTTTTTACTCACCCATACAGTATCAATGCAGTTTCAAAATCAGCATAAGGATTGCTTTAAAGGCACATTTACTCTGGAAATAGCATATGGTGTGTTGGGAATTAAATAAACAAAAGCTGTTCCAAACTTTTCCAAAATAGTAGACCAAAAATAGACCAAAATCTAATGAAAGCTATCAAACACAACATCTGCTCTGATAGAAGAGAACAAAATAAACAGGACTTAAACCTTTGTTTTTACAATCATCTTTAGCTTAGCTTGAATGTCATCATCACCTGTGTTGTTTAAATGAAGCCTTTTTAATAATCATGTGATTAAATCCACAAATATTAATTAACTATTAAAGGCAGGACAGGAGATGTTTTCCAGGAGCATTTTTTACTCTATTGCTTAAAATCTTCTTCACACTGATTTCAGGATAAAAAAAATACCCTAATCTGTACATACAACTTTTATTTAAATATGTTCAAACACTTTGTTTAACTTTTTCTGTTATTTGGGTCATTTTAGTAAAAAAAAAAAAATGATAAAATTTCAAGTTTTAAATATTTTTTTTATTGTTTTCTTTGCTGTTAAAAATGGTCAGAAAGGTCAAACTGTGACTATGATCAAAACAAGAAAGAAAGATGTTTTTTCATTCCTTATAAAACAAGTCAGATTATAAATAAAAAAGCTAAAAAAAACTTTTTTTTATCTACAAAATTTTTTTACTACCAAAACATCTTTATACATCGTCTTTATACATCATGTCACTCATAACATCCGGCTTTACTTTTGCTAATTTAATTAAACTAAACATGGTACATTGCATTAAAACCCCCAGCAGTGCATCATTTAATTCCTTACTCACAAGCAAATACTGAAAATATTTTCGAATTAAATGAAAACTATATACTACTGCCCTATGTGAATGTTTTTACATTCCAATTTCACCTTAATAAAAAAGTTTTTCATCTATAAATAGATGTAATGTAATAAGAAAAAGTTTTTTATACAGTATAATAGCTCTAAAGGTGGCTCACTTTGGAAAAAATTGGATTATTTTGGAACTATGAGAACTTCAATATACAAAGAAGCTTGGAGAACTTTATTGCGAGGAGAAGAATTTTACATCCTAAATTTAATAGTAATCCAATCACGAGAAGCTGAAACTGGAGAAATAGGATCCTTCTCATCATCACATTTTGGATCAGCTGGAGACTTTTTAGGGCCATGTGGGACTGACCATAAAGAAGGAATTGCAGTAATCCAATCTTAAGGTAACAAGGACATTAAATATTTTTTCTGCACGTCACTGAGACAGGATGTCCCTAATTTTTATAATATTAAGTAGATGGAAAAAGTGAGTTCTAGAAACATGTTTAAACACAAGCCAAAAGACAAATCTGATTAACAATAACTCCAAGGTTCCTCACTGTAGTACTGGAAGCTAAATTAATACCATGCTCATCCAGGTTATTGACAAAGCAAGACAATTTTGTCTTTAAATTCAATGAAAACATCCTCAGTCTGACTTTAAATGAAGAATATTCAGAATCAACCAGATGTCTTTTTAATTTAACAAACTGGTTTCCTTTAGCTTCATGAATAAGTCGATCTTAGTGTCATCTCCATAGCAATGAAAGTTCATGACATGTTGTCTAATGATAAAGTATTAAGGCCCAAAGGCAAGATCTGGCCAGCCAGAACATTCAAATCTGGGCCACAGCAATAATATCAGCAAATGTTAAAATTGCATAATAGTAGCTGCAATCAAAGTAACTGCTATTCCCAATTTTTACCAGATGTCTTGCCGTTTGGGTAAAACCAGCTGATACAACAAAATACTGAGAGTCAAACTCAACAGCAGATTCATCTGTCACATGCTGGGGAAGGTGTAGACCCAAATGCAGACTGAAGAGGTAAGAGGTAAGACGGATGGAGCAAAACACTGATTACAAACTGAGGATGAATAAACATTATACCAGGGGGCCACAGGTGTGGGAGTTTGGGCCCAGGAGGCAGACCCAGTGGCCACAGACACGGGAATTCAGGCTCGGGAGGTCAGCTCCGTGGCCATAAAAATGAGAGTCCTGGCACTGGAGGACAGCCCAGAGGTTGCAGCACTGGACGAGACCTGGGCGCTGGTATCAGAGGTTGCAGCGCTCATACCTGTTCCTCTCGTGCCACCTCAAACAACTCTACCACCCCCGGCTCGTCCAGAAAATAGGTGTGGACATCTAACACGGCCACGATCCAACCAGCCTTTGCCCGCTGCGCAAAAGCTGGGTAGGAACCCAACTTGGAGTCGATGTATGATTTGATAGCTGATTGTATGACCTCAAAGACGTAGTCATACTCCCTGGGTCCTGCTGGGTCCATTTTGGCTGGTTCATTCTGTCACGTATTGGGGAAGGTGTGGACCCAAGGCCAAAGAAGCTTTTATAAACTATACGACTACAGCAAAATGAACCAGCAAAATGGAACTAAAACACAGTATACAAGTGAAATTGATAATCTAAATGAAACCAGGTGAAACTAAGGAACAAAAAAATAAAACTAGACAGAAACACATAGAACAAAAGAGGAACAATACCAAAATAAAACAGGAAACTAAACAAACCTATCTCAAACTATGACAGCAGCAGCAGTGTTGCCAATTTAGCAACTTTATTGCGATATTTAGCAAGTTTTCAGAACCTTCTTCTAGCAAGCGACAAATCTAGCAACCTCATTTGCTGTTATCGGAGACTTTTGCAGACTGGTATAAAAATATGTATCATTTATTTATTTTCCAATGAGCAGCACTGCTGCACATAACCCTCCCACATTCAGAACCAGTCAGATGAAGCTTGGTCACGCAGCAGCATTCTCATCTACCAGTTGTAGTAGGAGATTATTACATCTACTGTGAGACGAGACCAAAAATAAAACACATAAAGCTGCTGCTGATTGATCCCGTCATGGTTAACCGTGATATATTAATGTCTAATAATGAAGAATGGGAACAAAACTTTTAAAAATTAGAAGTACTGTAACCTGTTGTAAACTCCTAACTAAATACTTTAAAAAAAAAATCCCCTTGATAATCTGATATTTTTCTTTTGTTTATTTTGAATAAATGTTTGTGCTGCAGAGTTTGCAAAGTATTGCTGGCTTTGACTGGGGAGGATAGAAAGAAAAAGAACACAAAAGAAAAGGAAAACAACATAACACAACCACAGATGCTGAATGATCTACTACACCTGTACTAAAACCCAACATAAGACATCTCACAGTCTCACTGAAAGAAGTCAAAGTCAACAACTGTCAGGAGCACCAGAGATGAACAAAATAAAAATAAACCATGTATTTCAACTAAAACCAGAAACAGATATAAAGACATTTAATTTAAGATGGTTGTTTGTGTGTAAACTTACAGTATAACTCAGGGAATGTGTCACCATGCAGAGTGAAAAGTGTTTGCAGAAGAGTGGTCATGCCAGTACGACTCTGCTTTCACAAAGGTTGCAGAAGGAGGACCCCAAGACCCGGATGATCGGCAACCAAGCACGAACTCAAGCCACCCCGCCCTGAAGCCAACCCTATAACAACCCAGGAGAGGTGGGTTCCAGCTGGAGCCCCCCTCAGGGGGGAAACTGTCATGGAAAACAGGTCACAGAGGTCTACATTTGTGTGGTCTAATCTCTGATCTGCCTCAAAATTTGCTCAAAAAGAACAAAGCTCATGTTGTAGAAAAGTCAGATTATCAATTGGCTTAAAATGCTTTTAAAACTTATATGTTAGCATTTAAAAAAAATACTTCATACAAGTAATGTCATAGTGCTATTATGGTTGATTGTTTAGGAAATTAGCTCACATGCTTAGATTTTGTCATGTGGCCTGATATTAGCCATCAGCAACTTCAGATTTTCAGCTTTTAGTCTTTTCTCCACACCTGTTTTGTCCTGCATATATTAATGATTAGGTTACTAGTAGAAATGTACACCCTTTAAAAAATTAATATCGCAGGTTTATCAAGTAGCTCGTATCAACATAAAACTAATAATGTTATTAGTACATGAGAAACATAATGAACTGTTATTATCAAGGTATTATTTGAAGTTATCCCTATGAGAAAGGAAGACAGTTAAGATCTGCAAACTGAGACGTTTTTATTGCATTCAAATCAATTTTTGAAGGAAGTCCTCATGTTGAAGGTGGATTTTCAGCCTTTACGAGGGACACGGGTTATGAGGTGGTGGTTGTGGAGGTCACAGTGCCGTTTATTATCTCCTCTACAACTATAACTTTTTTAGTTTTGGTGACTTCTGATCTGTCAAAACTGTGGAGAGAAAAAAAAATACAGAGCATTGATTACATACGTAATATAACATAATAAGTACTGACTTTAAAGGTACAGTGTGTAACATGTTTGGCTTTTTATTAGCAAACTTAAGTAACCTTGTCAACCTTGACATCTATTAATCAAAATCACACCCACAAAGTGCTCTCGTAGCTTAGAATAAGTTATTTATACATTCACAGGTGGCGGTGCACCTAAAGAAGGCTTCAGTGTTGCATCACCATCTCTGAACAGTGTAGCTGAAAGGGGACAAACTTGTTAGTGTTATATGGTTTAGCTGTAAATTCCTGTGCGCTGTCGGGGCATGAGAAGAAACAAACAAAGAAAACCATGAATCATTCAACTTTTTGCCTTGCAATGAAAAAAACAGGCAACAAAAAGCAAGTTTATATCAGTGTAGCATTTGCCAGATGGATATATTTCATGAGTGAGTGAGAGGGATTTTAAAACTGATGCTGAGGTCAGTTTAGGTTATGCAGGTAAGTTTAATCCAAGTGTATTTTGGTCTGAAAGGCATGCTTGTAACTTGTTTGCATCAAAAATGAAACAGAATTATGGGTCGTTCTTGTATCGCCACTCACGTCTGTGCAAGATGTTGACATTTTCTCATTTGCGACTCTGTAGCTTTAGTTGTGCTAATAAAAATGGCTAAACGGCAAGGTGCCGGGGAGCCTTCTTCAGTTGTTTGCATTAAATTAGCAGCAGCACTAAATTGGAGCTATTCCCACACACTATTTGTTATAAGAACACAAATGTTCCATTTTCCTACCCTCCGTCACTATCCAGCAGCCTCCTGTACTCTGTGATCTCCAGCTCCAACAGTGTCTTGATGTTGAGCAGCATCTTGTACTCTTGGTCCTGGCGCCCTATGTCAGCACGCAGCTGCATCAGCTGTTCCTCCAGGCTTGTCACCTGCATCTGGAAGCCTTGGAGCTTCTCAGAATACCGTGTCTCTGTTTCAGCCAAAGTGACTTCCAGTGCTGCTTTCTGAATGGAAAAGAAGACATATGTTGAATGTGAAGATGATAAATGATGGGAATGAAAATGGTGTTAAAACCAGACTGTGAACTTTTACCATGCTGTGTTGTGACTGCAGCTCAATCTCCAGGCTTTGCAATGTGCGACGGGTCTCAGTGATTTCTGACTTGGATGTTTGCAGGCTTTCTGTTTTTACTGACACCTCTTTGTTCAGCACCTCCATCTGCAGGAAACAAAAGAGAAACCCAGAGTCAGGAATTAAATATCTATGCAGGAAAATTGAATTACTTTCTCGTGACAGTGTTTTCTTTAGTCTCACTTTTGAATCAAACCAGGACTGAAGAGCTGTCGTGTTTTTAGCCGTGGCTATTTCACACTGCCTACGGATCTCAGCCATAATGCTGGTCAGGTCTTCTTGTGGCTTTGCATCCACCTCCACATTGATCTGACCCGTCACCTGGCTCCTGATACCCAACATTTCCTGTTGAAAAAAATGTGTTCGTTTTTTATTGACAATGTTCATTTAAATGAACAGTGATGTACATTCACTCATGTTTACTGCTCACCTCTTCATGGTTCTTCTTAAGGAAGATGAGCTCCTCCCTGAGGCTTTCTACCTGCAACTCCAGGTCTGACCTGGTTAACGTCAGCTGATCCAGCAGTTTCTTTAGGTCAGCGATATCTGCCTCCACGGATGTGCGCATACCAAGCTCATTCTCATACCTGTGAGGCAGCAATAACATACATAGTTTATGTCAGCAGCTTTCCCTGTTTTCCTAGTCTTAAACACAAGGTTTTTCCTGATGTTTACTTGGTTTTAAAGTCATCTGCAGCAAGTTTAGCATTTTCCTGGGCCAGAAAAATGCCTCCATTGATACGATTGGCTTCCCGGATCTGTGTGATAGCAAAATGTGTATTTTTCATTTTAATAACTTAAACACTGAAATGACTGTTTCATGAGAAATTATGAGTTATAGGCATTTAAACATACCTTTTCCTGCAGGTCATTAATGGTGGCCTCATAGGCTGAGTAATCACGAGCAGACGGGGTGGCTTTACGCTCCAAATATTGTTTGATCTTAAGCTCAAGTTCAGCATTGGCCTTTTCCAGTGTGTGCACCTTGTCCAGGTAGGAGGCCAGCCGATCATTCAAGTTCTGCATTGTGGTTCTGTCATTGGCCCCAGCATACAGATCAATTCCACCTCCTGCACCAAAGCCTGCACCAGAGCCTGCGCCAGAGCCCATACCAAAGCCATAGCCACCTCCTCCACCACCTGCACCACCTGCACCACCTGCAGCTCCAAAAATACCAGAGGAAACAGAGATTCTGGATCCACTACCTCCTGCACCACCATATACGCTTGAAGAATATGACTTTCGCACTGAGCCTACACCCAGACTTCCAGACAAGCGCCCAGAAAAAGCACTTGAGTTGCCGCTGGTCCTTGACATAGTATTCATTGTTGAGGCTGCTGAGAAGATCCGCTTGCCTGGAGAGACAAATGTGACTGAGATCTGCTGCTGGCCCCTTTATATTCTGCACACTGCTGCTGATTCTGTTACTGTCTCTTGTGTGGGTGGAGCTTTGCAGGACTGATGGGATGAGACCAGAAAATGAGCATTAAGTCCCACTTCTTACACAAAGCCTGCAGAATCAGTCCATATAATACAATATAATATAAGTTTAGCCTTTTAATGCAGTACTAAAATGAATCAAACACCAGAACAGTCACACTTCAGTAAACTTGCAAATTACATACAAGATATAACAATTTTATTAAATACCTAACCTTTATTACCATCATCTAATCTTATCATTTGTTCATTCTGATTGTTTAATAAATTGTGAAACAGCAATACTATGTGTAATACATTGTGTAATTCTGACTGTGCTGCTACATAAACCTGTTTTGTACCTGGGCAATAAGAAAAAAACAGTAAAATGCATCAGTATCGATTGACTCTAACCTGGATCTCATCCAAGAAGCACATTCTCACTCACCTCTGGGTTTTTTCTCATCATAGATTTCCATATAAATGACATTTCCATGATGTTCGTTCATGAGTTATTTGCACCTTAAACTCTGCTCTAATTTTGTGATGTAATTGCCTGCAGGGTTATAACCTGGGTGGGGGGGCTCTCCCTTATTGATGTTTGTGACGAAGGCTGGCCTTATTCACAGAGTTGGTTTCGACCCCACCACGGAAATTACTGCATACTATTCTCTTGACATTATTCATGGAAAAAGAAGAACAAGCTCCTGCTTGTATGCTTCTTTCCAACTTGAAGTCATCATAATGCCTCCAAGGAGTTTACTCAACGGTCTCACATCAAAATTGTGGAGAGGATGCTGTCTTTTAAAGTTTTCCATCCAGTTCTGGATCTATTTCTAATACTTACAGCAACAATGCATTCTTTGTATCTGGCCGTTTTGTTTGTAGTTAAAGGTTTGGTGTTCTTTTACATGAAGCTATCAAATGGCTGCTGCGTCAGGACTCGACAAAATGCAGACAGGCTGCTTTTTATTGTGGATGTTTTTCATTTGAGCTAGCAAACTTATCTCATGCTAAACGGCATCTTGAGAGATAGAGATGCCAAAATCCTTTTTTCTCGTGGAGATCCCAGATGTATCTCTGCATTAGCTACATAACTTTGCAGCAATGAGGAAAAACCCAAAGTTATTTGACAAATGTGAACTACATATTATTCATCTGGCATCTCCCTGAAATGATTTGTGACCCACATGGGTTGTCCTAACCCCAGTATGAGAACTACTGTTCTACATCAAACATCCATTACGTATTACCAAACATGCTGTCAGATACATGTTAGCATGCAAAATACTGCAGACATTAGAACACTTGGATTTGCTTTTTAGCAAAAGCTATAAATTTTTTAGGCACCATATATTAAATACTTGGCAGTTTTGTAAATGACAAATTTGCTTTTTACAGGCAGTTGCTATAAAGCAGAGTTGAAAGAGGACATGGTATACTGGTTTAATAGGCTGTTGTCAAAAAATGTCACTGAGCTATTTTTCTTCAGGCAGTAAAACCATCTTTTATGTCAGCAGTCTCTCATATTGCAAAACATACAGTGCCTTGAAAGTATTCGGCCCCCTTGAACGTTGCAACCTTTCGCCACATTTCAGGTTTCAAACATAAAGATATAAACTTTACATTTTTAGTCAAGAATCAACAACAA
>JBAMHV010000004.1:20288466-20316159 GCA_037177535.1 Pseudomugil gertrudae | reverse complement strand
ATGGATGGATGGATGGATGGATGGATGGATGGATGGATGGATGGATGGATGGATGGATGGATGGATGGATGGATGGCACTCAGTAATAATTCCTCAAAATGCAGCCTGGGAGAAAATTAGAGGTCAATGACAGGAAAATATTTTCTATCATTAACACATGTTTCTATGAGTATTTAATCAGAATAACTGTAATGTTTTTATTTTCACAGAATTATTTCTGCTTGTTGTTGGTACACATACATGTTAGCTGACTTTTTACTACAGTGTCTCCAGATGGACAAACAACTCTAAAAGCTCAACTTTAAAAGCTTTAAAACTGCAGTTAACTTTTTTTATTGGAGCTGGAACATTTTTAATTAGCAGTGTTGTAGAAGGACCATAGAGGAAGAGAGCACACATAATGAGATGGAGTTACCTATGACGCAGTCATCGTTGCACCTGAGATCATCGGATCAACTCGAATATTAAAAGATTTTATGCCTGGAGGAAATTTGAACACTGACAGCCACTGTACAAACAACTGTGCTACACCAAATGTCAGTACTTACACACACAAACTGTAACTGTTTATTGAGAAACAACAACAACTGGTCATAAGTCATATCGTCGCCTTTTTTGATGCCATAATGTAGATAGTTTGATAATTGGGACTGTTTAAGTACAAGTTACTATGAAAATTTTGTCCTTTCATAGTTCAGACACATCTCTTTGATTTTTTCTAACAAAAATAAATCTCTTATCCAAAACATCTGGGGCCTGATTTATAAAGCTTTACTAAGCAAAGTTTGGGATGTATATAAATAAACTTGATGGAGAAAAGTGCGTACCGCTGAGCCAACCTTGGACCGTTCATAGTAACATTTTGGAGAGGAAAACTGGCAGCACAGCTGATAAGATTAAACATTAAACCATGTTTGTTATCAATCATATCAGACTTCGTATCATTGTAATCAAAAACACAGAAGCATGGATTATTATATACATGCTTGAAACTGAGGTATTTATTCCATAAATATGTATTTGAGCATCATAGCACAGTATGTTCATACTAATTAAAATGTTGCTGATTCATACATTATTTGTGATTACTGTGTGAGAATATAAATATTGCAGTAATGCGTGTAATGCTTCACAGATGAGTTTGAGCTAAATAAAGACTATGCCAACAGCAGGAGCAGGATAGGATAGCCCATCCCACCAATCAAACCACTCACCAACAGGTGAGTGGCTGGGTACACCCTGGACAGTTTGCCAGTCCATCACAGGATGACCTTTAGATGCAACAGTAAAAATAAACTACAATGAAAACATACATCAGATGTTGAACAAGAAAGAAAATAACTGTTAGGTAACAAAAAAAATGACTCACAGAGGAACAAAACACCATCATGACCTTTTCTTTACAAACCTATCTAATGTGTGATGAGAATAACCCTGATCAGAAAGATTAGCACGAGAATGTGGAAGTCAGAGAACACACCCATGCTGTGAAAATAACTGATAAGCAATCGCTGTGGAGAAAAGTGTCTGCTGAATGACCTGAACAGTGAAAGGGTGTGATACTGTAATGAAAGCTAAAGCAGAGTAGTTGCAGTTTTCTGATGGAGAAAAGCATCATGTTCACAGACTCTTTATATGTTCATTTTTTACATTTTTGCATTGTCTTCACAACTGTTTCAGAATAATCAGAAAATCTTTGTAACTTTCTAAGATACTCTGCAAAGATCTCCCATGTTTCTAAACTGCTACTCGAACACAGGAACGGTTGGATCAGTTTTCCAAACCTTCAACTCGGGTTGAGACTGTTTTCACCTGCTGCACATTGTCTCTGTAACAATGCGCAAAACATATCGTCTCCTCTGTCAGTTGTTCAAAAGATGTAATATGGATCTAAATGATCCAGATTTGGGAAATCCATTTTTGCTATCCAGGCTCTGGTAATTTGTCTCTTATGTGGGTTTTTCAAAGCAACAGGGATTTTTTCCCCCTGATCCAGATTTCCAGTTTATACGATTACCAGACCTAACACAGTGTGGGCTACCATCTATGTAGAAGAGCCAATATGATGCCATTTTATATGTGTTTTATTTTGAGATAAAACTGTGAAAAAAACATTACTGTACTTCATTTTCTATGCTGTTTAATCCAGTTCAGCGTTGTGAGAGCTGGAGCCTTACAGTAATTTTAGAAATGACAGGACTTTGCTCTTTGCATTACAGTAGTTAATGTATTTAAAAATACTCTATACTATCATCACATTCAAAGGAAATGCTGCATATTCTTTTTTACTGTTTGGGATACAGAAAACTCTTTTCTCATTTGACGTGTAGGAACACATTTAATAACAGACAGAAAATCAAACAGGTCAAGCAAGAAAGGCATCCCATGTGGCAGCTTTATCAGATCTAACTGATGGGTGTGTTGCATGACTTTGTGTGTGTCTGTGATGATCTTTCCAGATATAAAGTTACCTGAAATATTCCAACAACTTGCAGAATGAGACTTAATAAATGAAAGGCTGCTCAGATTTAATCTGCTGACACTCATCTGTTCATTGCTCAAATGAAGGAGTTCTGGGTGGGTGTTAAAATTACTGTCCAAATATTTAACTTTAGTACAATTTTGTTTATTTAGAGCAACAAAAAACTGCTTATTTAGAGAGGAACCTTTAACTGGAACTAAACTAAATGATAAGACAGGAAAACACCCATAAAAATGTGGGAACATTTAAATAGAAGAAAAAAATGTACGTGGGAGTTTTTCTGCATTGCCCTGAAACTGTTTCCCTCATTTTCATAAAGTTGCCTGGTGAAAGAAGATGGTACACACTTGTTTTATGAGTGTGTTAAGGTGTTTATGGTGTGTTGCTTTGCTAGCAGTAAACATCACAGGTTGTCAGTAGAAACTCGGCAGAGGAACTGGACCAAAAATCTATACTCTATAAACTGTGGTAGTGTAATCTAAGCTCTAAGGTGTTTTTTTTTTAATCAATCAATAATAAGCACCTCAACTGGAAAAAACACACAAAGGGAAACAAGAACACTTTGGATGAAAAGTTGTTTCATGTAACAGGAAATAAAATCTTTAAAAATATAAAAAGTTAAACATAGGTGTTCTGATTTGTTTCAAGTCAAATATTCTGAGATTTTTATACACATTCATTATCATCATAGATCTGATCGACTTAGACAGATGTGATAAAGTCAGGCAGATGTGATAAATTTAGACAGATGTGATAAAGTCAGGCAGATGTGATAAAGTCAGGCAGAAAAGTTAGAAAAATATTCATTTCTGTTCCATTTTGACACCGTTACTTCTCAACAGGTTCCACGTGAGGTACGCAGGTTTTAAAGCATTAAACCTTCCATAGTGGTTAATCTTGATCCTTTGCACTGACATTTTTACAGGAGTATTGGATTTCTTATGTAAATACACTAGCCTGTTTTATTGTTATTGCTGTGCCTTTCAAGCTGGGTGAAAAGCATAATTATAGGTTTTCTGTGCAGAGAGGTGTGTTGTTTCCTTTACGCACTTCCGGCCAGAGTATTCTTCTTCCAATCAATCCAATGTTCTGCAGTGAACGCTGTTATCAGTGTTTGATTTTAGCCCGTTTCTAACACCTAGTTTGTGTTATAAAAGAGACGACATGCACCCATCTCTCCCAGAGGCATTGCTCTTCTCTGCTGTCAGCATCTTTCATCCTGTCCCTGCAGATACAGTAAGTGTGTCAGTTTTTAATACCGGTTTAGTAAAAGCCACATTTTCTAACACAAACCGTTCTCTGTTCTTGTACACAGATGTCCGGAAGCATCGCTGCACTGCTTGCACTGTTGGGGGCACTGCTGGTATCGAGTGCCTCCTACTCATTTGAGACTGCAGCAGCTCAACAGTCCAAAGAGACAAATGTCCTCCAGCAGCTTCTGGCCAACAGGGAGAAAGTCAGAGATCCATCAGACAGACTGCAGCCAGCACTGCGTGCAGAGAAACGTGCACATCTGTCTGAGGATGAACGGGAGATAATGACCAAACAGATAATGCAAGCGATTTCAGGTATGGTGAATGAAGTGGGTGGAGGGGTTATTTGAAAGTGATGGGAATGGATTTCACATTGGATGTGTGCACTGAAGTCTTGTGTGTGGTTCATGTAGGAATCGTTTGTTCACAGAGGTAATGAACTCTAAGTGCATGTCAGATCGGGACTACCACGGCTGGGTGGATTTCGGACGTCGGGATATAGCTTGATGCTCAACGGTGACACAAGACCAGCTGGAATGATCATTAGTACTGCTTTTGGTTTTTACTCCTCCTGAAAGCTCAAATAAACAGTTTTGCAGAATTATCACAATAGTTTTTATCCCGTTTGTGTTTATGTGGACAGAGAGACATTTAAGAGTGTGCAGGACAAAAATTGCAATGTTTTATTCAGAGGTGATGCAATTTAAGCACACTGGACGGATACAGGACAGAGTGCAGAAAAAACAGTTGTTTGGATGATTTAAGTCAGAACAAAAATGTTTTAACTTGTTTTTATGATTACTTCCCTTTTAAATCCACAGTATCCTATGCCTTTTTTTAGCTACAGTTCAGACAGCTGCTTAAATAATCATGACAATGCCTTCACTTTTATTTATTACCAACACACTCCAGAGACCACTCTGAATGCCCATAATGGTTTGGATCAAATCACAGCAGTTAAAATATTCCTGAAATTATGAAATCCAGCAGATTTGTCCAAGCAGCAGGTACATATCACTCTTCTAAAGGTCCCTTTTGCTGTCTTTGATGCTGTACACAAGATCTGATTTGGTTTCAGTGAGGTTTGGTTTCTACGAAGGACATGCAAATGAGCTGATGATGACGCAGAGAGCAGACAGCTAAAAAGACATCTACGTTATTTACACATCATTAGATGTGTTCTTCATTTGATAATCTTTTATACAACATGCTTTTTCTAAAAACAGCAGCAGCAGCGTCTAAGCAGGAAGACCAGTGTTAAGTGAATTTAATGATTGTTTTCAGGTTTCAACAAACAATAATTTACTGCATGTAGTCTTTTCTTTAAATATTCGCAAACAACAGTATTATTTACACACAGCTGATGCTCAACTTTGGAAAATAAAACAGAAAAAGCAGAAGCTGTGAGGTTTTAAAAGCAGCAATGGAAAAAAGTGTAAAATGAAATTCACAAAACGCAGTATAAAAAGATCCTTTCATGATGCTTTTTTTGGGTGTATGTTGTGTTCAGGCGGTAGTCCTGAGATGAAGATGTCTCACAAACAAGCAACACTAATGTGCATGAGTTCATAGAAAAAAATATTACTGTACACTAACAACAGCTCAAGTATGGCTCGAACACATTCTGTGGCTTTAGTTATCAAGACACGGGGCTGTGGTGGGTCCTGAACTCCAAGAAGGATTCACAAAGTCACTACGGTGAGCGGAGTCGGTGGCAGACACGTCAGGCTTTTGGAGGATGTTGGACCGCTTCCCTCTCTTCTCTACGGCGGCCCATCATCCCCCAGGCTGCCACTCTCTGCAATCCGAGCCGCTGAAGCGTCTCTACTAAGTTTAGGCTAAAAACGCTCCGTTCTCCATCTTTTTGCAAGTGTCCACCTTCGTCTTTTACTGTGAAACGTGAAGGTCGTGCACTATGGCTGTAGTGCAGGTTAATGTGTGGATTCGGACAAGCTGAGATGCCACGCTCTTGAAGGAGCTGCACGAGTCCCAGTGATGATGTGGTGTCATTTGTGGTGGAGGTGATGGGGTGTCCTCTGCCAAAGTGCTGCAGGTGGGAAGATGAAGTGCTCACGGGCTCACTGTTTCGACAAGATGGCAGGCCGAAAGAGAGAAGACTTCCAAAAACAAGACAAAAGAAAACACATTTAAAACAACATAAAGCACAACTGTTTTCATGCAAATGCACAATAATACAATATTAAAGTAAAAGCAAAAACAAGTTGTTGTTAACACTTTGATTAGTTCAGAATACAGTCGCTAAAAGATTAGTGTGAGTGGTGATAAAAACAGGATGTGAAGATGAGACGCACACCTAAAAAAGGTCAAACGTGTAGTGAGACAAACGGAAAACAGCAAATGTCTGATCATTACTGAATAAACTGTCAGCATGAAATGAGCAGCTGTGTTTTATAAAACAGAGGTGAGCATAGAAACCCTATGCTCACCTCTGTGGTGCATGTGATCAAAGCAATAACACACAAACAGCTGCACTTTTCATTTCCATAAATAACATACCCACAGTTAAGATGGACATTAGTCATTTCTTAATTCTACTTAGATTGGGTTTTTCAGTGGAATAAGAGGGGAGTAAGCTGTAAAGTACGGTGGCCGACAGGTGCAAACGGACTGCACATACAGAAACGTGCTGCATGACGAAAAACACTGCAATGAGGAAAAGGAGCGCAAATACAGAAACACTGCATAAAGACAAACGCAGCAATAGAGAAACGCTGCAAATTCACCCCCACAACAGAAGTAGGCCTACTCCGGCTTTTTCTGAGCAATGGTGCGCTTTCCTGATTGTGTATGTGTGAGTGTGCATGTGTTTGTCTGTGAAAAAGATAACTTGAAAAGTTCACAACCGATTTTGAGGAAAGTTTAGAAATGGAACAAGGAAGAAATGATTACATTTTGGATCCAGGAATGTCTCAAAGAACTCTTTAATCAATGCGGGATAGTAATAAGCTTGGCAGAAGTGCACTCTCTGAGTGCTTTTCTAGTTCCTGCTGTTTTACTTTTGTGCAGCCTCTGTATTTGTGCTCCGTTTCAACCCGTCGGCCACTGTAGTAAAGACACCAGTTTCTCCTTCTGCAGCAGATACACACACACATACACACACTGCTGCTTTCATCAGATTGGGGTGGGAACTGTAAATCCATCAGAAAAGTATTCTCAAGAGGTCAGAAAAAGTGAAAACAGTTTACAAAGCGTATCAAAGCTCAAGAAAAGCAAATGTTTACAAGTAGCAGGACTGCTGCTGCTCTCCTTAGAAGTGGGCATCCAGAAAAGATCCTCGCAACAGAGCATCCACTTGTGAATGAGGTAAAAACGAAACAAAAAAAAACAACCAAAATCTTTTGGTTAAATACTGGAAACCATCTCTAAAGGTCACAGAAATCTCACATGGACAGAAGAACTAAGCACTAAACCATCCCTTTCTGTTGTGAAACATGGTGGAGGATGCATCTGAATTAGGGATTGCTTTGCTATCTAATGCCTAACCCCAGGAAATCAATAATTAGCAAATGCTTTAAGATTTCTTTATTGATAATGATATAAAAAGTGTTTGTTTGTAGTTTACTGAAATGGTCCAATTGCCTTCAGCTGTTATGATGGTGAGGATCAGGCCACAGTCAGTTCAGCTTATTTTAAGTAGTTATCAAACTGGAAGCATAACTGCTGAGAAAAATGTCATTTTATAAAAACACATGGTACTGTGCTTTTGTTTCTAATATTGGAGACGTTAATAGAGCATGCATTACGACATACTCTTGCTTTTCCCTAAAGGCTCCTTCTAGAGTTGGAGAAAAAGCCTCAACAGGTGTTTTCTGTTGATGAAGGAATAAAGAACTAGAGTGAAGAGACACAGAGGTAGAAGAAAGAATGTGGAATATCCACACTGACTTTATGCAACTGCAACAAGAACTCCCAGAAATCCAAAACTAAAGTCTTCATTTCAAATAACTTTCCAATATGGAGATACAGAGAACAAAAAGGATGACTATGAAAATGACATTTCTTACCCAGTGGAGAAGGAAGGGATGAGAGGGGAGGGTTGGAGGATTCTGCAGGTTGTAATGGTATGTGTGGGAGGGGTCTGAGGGAGGTTGGGGCCCGATGAAGAGACTGCGAGGTTGTGGAGGGAGAGGGACACATTAAAGCTCACATGGAGGCAAACAAACGCATCTCATCAGGCACTAAAGGAGACGAAGGGGGACATAATATGCAGGACATGGAAATGCTGATGCAAGAACACATGGGATTTGGAATTGAGCCAATGAAGTGAATAAAAGTGAAGGAATTGTGCCTATAAACCCATCCTACCCAGGCCATGAGCTCCAGAGAGCTGAGACAGGTCCGGTTCGTCCTCCTCCAGGTCGTTCAGGCTGTAGACATGCTGTATGTCCACCTCCAGCTCCTTGAAGTCTTTAGTTAGGACGCCTGGGCGGGGGTGAAGGATGCCCCCCAGGTTTGGTTTGGCCAGCTGCTGCCAGTGGTGCAGAGTAACTGAGCCTGACGATGACAGAAATGAGGCATGTGATAAAACACTGAGGTAAAATAGCAGCAACTGTTTGCTCTGATTTGCCCTCATGCCATTACTTTGATCAGTAGAGCTACCAGTCTTCCCATTACTGACTTTACCTTCCAGAGGTTTAACAATCTGCAGGCGGTCAGGCAGGTAGGACCTGGATCCTCCCGAGGAGCCACAGGAGTGCCGTGAGCTGCCGTTGGAGTAGTTGGTTCCTGATGATGCTGCTGGGCTGGAGGCGAGACTGTCGTTAGGTGTCAGGAAGCCACTGGAACCGTCGCCTTCCTCGCTGTTTGCTGCCAAGGCACGAAGTTTACGTTCACGCTCCACGTCAAAGAAAGGCCGGTCAGAGGAGTGGTTCTGCTGGCGGACTGAAAGGTTACGCAAGGCAGCTTCGAGGTCCTGGCCTCCAGGTGTGCCTGGCTGACCCAAACGCTTTGGACCAACACTGCCAGAGGACAAGGAAACAACGTTGTAACACACTGAGGTTTCCACTAAACAAAACCGCTACTGAGCTGTAAGAATTTAAATGACCCAAAATAAAGGAAGATTTTCTAATTGCTGTCCACCTGTTGTCTTCCTTCTGAGCTTGAGTGGAACTGGGCTTGTCCTCCAGAGTGAGGCTGGCATTGTCAGAGCCATAGTAGCTTGTTCGGGGGGTACTGATGCAACTGGAGTGTGCAGAAACAGGGCTGGAGCCTGGAAGCCCTGGTGAGTGGCACTGAGACCGCATCTTTACAGCCTTGTTTACCACTTTCACAGTTTCAAACACACGCCATGGGTGGTTCCTGCCAAAAGACAGCAAGGTGTTAAAACCATACAAGCTGCATGAAGAGAATTCCAGGAACAAATGCAAAGCAACATGTTATTTAGCCCCATTTATTTATAAGCTGCTACTTTATGTCCCTGTATGGCCTTTTTGTCTCCTACTGATTTACATTTAAGGTAAAAACTGGATATTTTCACATTTTTGCGGTTTAAAAAAACAGATGTTCCCACAGAAGCTTGCAGAAGGCTGTGTACACAGCGTCTCCTTAAAGTCTCTTTGCAATATTAAAGGTATTACAAAGACTAGTAGTGACATATGTTAATCAAAAGTCTTCCTTGTGCTCAAATGTTATCTCAGTTTTCAATAACAATACTCTGGTGTATTTCAGATTCCCCTTTAAAGAGTGTTGGGTCAAGGGAGGAGTGGATGACCAGGAGCGTCAGAGGGAAACAGAGGTGTATAAAATGGGACAAAAAAACTTGATATCTGCTCCTCTTTCTATAAACGTGTCCAGATAATTTTTTATTACATTTAATAAATGTGTTCAATTGTGTTGAGACATTATTAACACCTGTATCTGTCCACATCTGCTAAATAAAAAATGCATGTTCTGCATGGTTCTCAGCAGGTGCCACAGACGTGCACGTTATGTTAATGGATCACTCGAAATTCTCCAAAGGAATGAGTGTGAATGGTTGTTTGTCTCTCTGATGGACTAAATATCCAGAAAACATAGAACAACACAGAAATACATGGTTACAAAGCAGGAACACAGAGTTGTGGCTGATAAACTCACTTGTACTCTGATGGAGCCGTTGTGTCCAAGCCTTTCCGAAAGGTGCCTTCTATCTCTGCTGCCAGCGAGTCCATGGGGAGGACGGAGGCCAGCGCTGTGTACCGTTGCACCGTGCTGTTTGGCAGAGTCTTGTTCCGAAGATTTTTTATGTCCTTTCTGGCTTCATGCAGCATGTCCTCACACTCTGAGAACTTGTCCTGCAAGTCCTTCAGCTGGAAGAGTAAAGCAAGAGTCATGGACAGACAGAAGATTAAACATATTCATTCATAAATAAATAAAAGCTTGAGCCCATGTATGACATTTTGAATCCAACATGCCGCTGAAGTGACTTGCCTGTGATCTAAGCTGTAGCTCGCTCTCACGGGATGTACTGAGGTGTTGGGTCAGCTCCTCGTTGTCATGGGTGAGCTACAGGTATGAGGAAGATTCAGAATTTCAGCTTTAATTCATTCATAAACATACGAGTCAATAGAAAGGCCAGTAAAAACAGCAACACACAACAGAGGAAAGTTATTTTTATCTCCAGAAACATCTTGGACGTCACATGCGGGAAGTTTAAATTGAAAAACATTTGCCAGCTCAGGACAGAACACAGCTGGTGAGCCATTGTTCCCAGATCCGGTGCCATTCATAGCACTATTTCCTAGCCCACAACTATCGTCCGTTAATTCTCAAGGTGTTTTTGAAGCAGAGAAGACCCATCTCAACCAAGCCTTTTTGTACATTAGTGGGATGTAAATGACAACGACGGCATACATGTCCGTGTCTCGTACCCCTTTGCAGCGGTGCTGCAGGTCAACAATCTGTGCGAGCAGAGAGCTGATTTCCTCCTGCTGTCGGACAGTATCTTCTACTTTTCGTGCCAACTCCTCCGAAAGGTCAACCACCTGCCTATTAACAGACGCTGAAAAACAAGTACAAATAATGCATCTGTGCCTGAGTTACATTAATATCATTGTATCTTTCTAAAACATAAATGCAACACTTACAGAGCTCCTCCACACACACCATCATCAGCTCCTGCTCCTGCTCCTCGTAGTTACTCGTCTCTGTTGACAGTTCGTTGGCCTACAAAGGACAAAAGCTCTCTATATTCTTTTCTTAGTGGAAAACAGACATGCATCTTTATTGTGGTGCTGTGGTTTCTGGTGCATACCTCTAATCTCAGCTTGCGGTTCTCCTCCTCTAAGCTCTTTAGTTTCTGCTGCAGGAAGTCATAGTGGACAAAGTTGCTGAGAGAACTGCTTGATTCATTTCTTTTAATTCTGCATGAAGGAAGAAACACAATTAAACAAATATTCATTGTTCCTTACAGAAATTAGCATTATCAAAATATATCTTAAATAGATTCTTAAATAACCACTTTCTAAACTAAAAGATTAATTAAAAAGAAGTTTATGTTTTTAAAAAAAAAGCTTATAATGTAATACATTTAGTCATTTTTATCCACTGCAATATTCATTTCAATTAGAATGACCTATTTATTTATAAATCTATTTATCTGTAATCAGCACACTTCAATGTACTCATAAATATTAAATATTAAACGTATCAAATAAAATGAAATAAAACAAGCAATAATGTGATTGAAGGAAAAACAGCATCAGGTAATAAATAAATTGTTCCTGTTCACCTTTGTAAGTAAACTTTTCTCAATAACTACCAGAAAAATATTGTGGATTATTATTTGTTTCTGCTTTTTGCTCAAACTCTGGACATAATAAAACTAAAGATTATATAATAATTCAAATGATTTTAATCAGTTTAATGTCAATTTAATTAATAATGTCACTGTTTAATTGAAATGAGTTTCATTCCATAAATACATGTTTGGGAGGATGTCTGTGTCAAGCTTTATGTATGAACAAAAAAATAAATAAAAATAACATTTCTGATCTTTAAACTAAATTCTAATAAAATGGTTCACATGAAAAATGATTCATTTTTTTGTTTTTCCTTTTTTTTCTATAACAGTGACATCATGCTGACAGCTAAAATAATCTGAGTAAATGGTGGAAATCAGGAGCTAGTAGACTGAGTTCATCAGTAGTGTTCTTAAAGCATTGAATGGATGGTTTTCTCCTCTAATGATCTAAAAGGATGGTACATTTATAACACAACCACAGCAATGGTCAAACACCAGCAAAAGGACAAAAACCCTCCCTAAAAGACATCCATGCAGGCATTTTGTTGACCAAGCTGCAGAACTTAACTCGTCCATTGGGTATCTGTTTATGGGAGTTGCAGTTGAGAGGCGTGTACTCACGCTGACTGCGCCTGAGCATTCTCGATCTCCTCCGTGCTTGCGTAGAACTGAAGCAGGTCGTCTCGCATCGAGAGTTCATGTCGAAGCTGAGCAATCTAGAAACGAGGAAAGATAAATTGAGCAGCCTGAATATGTTGTTTCTACAAATATCTACCAGCAGGAGGGATTTTTTCACCTCCTCCTTGGCGATCTCCAGCTGTTCATCCAGCATCTCATTGCGTGATGTTAGCTCTTGGTTTTGCTTCAGGAGGGACTGACCAATCCGAGCTGCCAACTCTAGATCCCGCTCTTTCTGCAAAGTCATACATAAATTCAGATATATCCTTTTGTTTTCTGTTATGTTGCATAATTAGGTGTTGAATGAGGAAACAACAACTTTTGGCCAAACTGAATGAACTCTTAGAACTGAATGGGCTGAAAATGGTGTGTAATCCTCTTTAATCCCATCAATCTGCTGCTTGTCGCTCCCTTACCTCCTCCAGCAGGTGGGTAACTGCCTTGATGTCGTGATACGTCTTGGTGACCTGCCCAACTCTGTCCGAGCACAGCACTGAGGGAGGAGGAAAAGACGGGGATGAATGGAGGAGAAAAAGCATTCACCAGTGTAGAAAAAAAACAGCATCACTAAAGGTGTGGAAAAACAAATAGGAAGTGGAAATATAACCAATCAGGTTGAATATATTCATTATTTTATTGATTTCCTCAAACTGGATTTTGTTTATTAGTGTTTTATGTACTGTGGTATTTTTGTGTTGTATATTTTTTTTGTACTTTTTTACATATTTTATGTTATTTTTACTGATTGTTAGAGAAGCAAACACAGCTAGCCTGAAGTTTTAAGAGCGGCAGACCACATTAGCATGTGATCCGCTGGAAACCGATCCTCTTAGCCTGATCCTTTTAGAAAGGCCTCCTTCTGCTGGATACAAATATAGCTCCACCCGAGAGACAGCAGGGCTAAACTCCCATCAGTGGGACATGTACAGCATGGAGGGGACAACCACTGCTGACCTCAGACTTGTTTACGTCCTGGAAATGCTTTGTTTATGCCAACGAGTAAATGAGGATGAAGGTGCGATCAACTAGTTTTTTCCAGCATGACTTACTTTTGAAATAGACACATTTTGATGCAGCCACTTGTTTACTTAACTCAATTTCTACTTTTATTCATACTGTAAAATGTACTTTTTTATTTGAACTTGTTTTAAGTGACAATGATTTTACAACAAAGCTGCAGGAAAATTCATTTTCAGCTTCCATCACATCATTTACAATGTAGCAACGGGGCCCCCATCTGGATCGCAAAATCATTTCAGGGGGTTGATAATTGTAAAAATCATTTATCTATATATTTATCAAATAAAGGTGGCTTTTTATCAGAGCTGTCAAAATGAAACAGTCAATAAAAAGAGATAAATCTGTGGAATGGGTAAACATTCAGTCCAGTGTGTACCCCGCCTCTCGCCCGATGATTGCTGGGATGGGCTCCAGCAACCGGCGGCCCTGAATCGGATGAAGCAGTATGGAAAATGGATGGATGGATATCGTGTAGGCACTGTTGACTCTCAGAATTTAAGTAAATGTATCATTAAATAGAAACTGACTTGGAAGATACTGACCTGACCAGAGCAATCTACATCCTACAGAGCACATCTATACTGCGTGATCTAGAGCTTAAGTGGATTAAAAAGGTTCCCATACATTAAAGTGACTTAGCCTGGAATCTCAGTGCAGTTTCATCATTTAATCAGCCTAATGTAAAAGCTTGTTTGAACAGTACCTCACAGGCCACAGCTTGTATGATAGAAATCTATCACACAGCAGGAAGATTTAACAAAGGAAGTTTAACACACATCCAGAAATAAAGCATGTGATGTATTGTTGTGAAACACCATAAAGTGAGAGAAAATTACACAGTATAGCAAATTAAGCGGCTTATATTTTTATCAAGGGCATTGTAGTAAGGTGTACAAGCGCCACCACTCAACCTCCAAGACATAAATCAATCTGACAGTTTTGTACAAACTTCTCTTCTACAGATACAGTATAGTTAATTTAAAACATACAGATGATTATTTAAGTTAAAAGAAAAGTAACATCTTCCATTGTATAAGAGCTCTCTGCTGTTAAAAATCAAGAAACAATAATGAAGTAAGACTTTTTTCTAAAGCTAAAACTATCAAAGTTAGGATCATGGACCCAGATCGCACAAGCAGAGAAAAGCTGGTTCGTAATAAAATCTACCTAGTAATTGAATTAATGGGTGCGCTAAACGAAGATCCTACTAAATAATAAATCGCATGCTAAATGATGCATGTTGCCAGCAGGAGCCTCCTTCAGTCTCAGAATTATGTAATCATAAAGACAACTTCTATAAACGAACAGGCTAATGAGATCATAATGAGATCCTATTGTACAAAATGGGATTGCAGCATTTCCTGAGCTAAAAGGAAACTGAAGCAACTCTGTTGGCAGGAACACAAATACTGTCGCAGACACGGAAACCAACATCCAGATCATGGAAAAGTCATTCCCATGTAGTTAACAGCATCACGATGGGCGATTCCAGTAATGGATGGAGAGATGAAAGATAGAGGGTATAACTTGTTTTACTTACACAGCTAACGCTGTTGTAAATCATTTGTGATTTAACATTTAATAGTGTCTTTTAGTCCCTCACAATATTTACTCTTGGAAAAAAAACCTAACCTGGATACTGGGTGCCACAGTGTCCAGAGTTTATCAGAGTAAGGGGTTTGCTATGCCAGCAGGAGGTTAAAGGGTCTAGGTGAAGCTAAATTCAGGTAGGCACTGTGAACTGCTAGCCTAATACTGTTCCTTTGGATAAACCTAGTTGATTAGGCTACTTATGACGTCTGGGGATCAGACAGGCATGGATGAGCTCTGCTCCAAGAATAAGATTTTTCTGAGTTTGCTTGTTTAACTGCAGCAGCAATAAATATGATTTCACAGAGCATGTTGTTGGAAATGCTTGCATTTGATCTGTTAGCATGCACAGAATATCTCTCTGTGTTCTTCTGACTGGAGCAATGCCATGTTGCAGGGTTTGTGTAGATGCCAGCCACATGCTCAGCCAGACAAAGACAGTCCCACAAAAGAGGAGGAATAGAGGAGACTCCCGGCTCACAGAAAAATCCAATTAAAGCAAAGTATTTCTATAAACACCTTTAAAATCTAAACATATTCATTTATTTAAAAAAAACACAAAGCAGTAGCAATAAAGAGACAGCACAGTAGGAATCTAAAGGTTTGTATAACACACTGGAATTACTGCCTAATGCATCATTAATAAACACAAAGTAAAATACCTGAAACTTTCTGGATTTAGGGCAGCAGCAAATCTAATTACCCTTCAACATTGTTATTAACTCACCAGTTTGTTTTTCTTAGAACAACAATTATTTCTGCATTTTCACAGAACACATAAAAAAACCTTCTGTGGGATTAAAACTGAATTTAGTCATTTAGTCACACTGATCCTTAGATTTGAATCAGTATAATGTACAGCATCACAACAAAGCGTCCTACACGCATGCAGCACCCAGCTGTGGACACACACTTGCATTTTGTCTAAGTGACCTTCATCACTCTCAGAGGAAACATTTGAACTGAATTTATTTTCAGACCTCTGTGTGTTTTAGGATGCTTGCAGCCTAAAATCTTACAAAAACCAATAAAACAAATATGTTCCTTGTTTAGATATTTATATGTTGCTCTTCATGATGAGCTTTAAATGACATCACTGCACCCTGAGCTGGATCTAGTGCATCATTATTCCTTAAGCGCTTGGATAACAGACCTTGACAAAGCAATGCACCACAGATTGTTCCAGAAAACTAAATGTAACTTGCAGACACACTGAATCCCGTTAGCCTCTACATTTTCTCCCTTTCCTGCATGCAGCATGTGTTCTGCAGATCACTGATCGTCGCCTCTGCATGACACCCGCTGTCTCTTGTTCAGCGTTAACATCATGCAATGCAGCATCTCACCTTGTGTCACCTCTCTGCAAAGACTGTCATTGTTGTTGTTATTATTGTTATTGCCATTGATGCATTTTCTCTCTTCCATCATGTCCTCCAGACTGGAAAAGCTCTTCTCATCTTCCTCCTCTTCGGATGCAGAGGAACTCCACACCTCCATGGTGACTGGAGAAAAACTGCCCTCTGCGTCTCCGTCCACGAGTTAAAGCACCGTCTCTTCTGGTTTTACTGTGTCCCAACTGCGCTCCAACAAACCAGCTGCATGATTCTGCTGGCTTGTGTGTTCAGAGGAAAGCTATATCTGCTGGTCTACGTGAGGGTGTGTCTACATCAGTGTTTGTTTGTGTGTGCAAGAGAATCTGAGCTGCTTGGAGTTAATATATAATCCCTTAGAATGTACAGGCCATCTGTCGTCACGCCTTCCTCCGTTCACCTGGCCACGTTGGACTACCGGGTAGGAAAAGAGATGAAGAGGAGGAGGTGGAGTAAAGGAAGAAACAAAGACTAAACCAGGAGCTAGAAACATTATTTAAATCAAATTGACATTTTCATTTATTAAAAGATGGTTAAGATATGTTATGAACTGAAAAAGTCATTGTGAGTGGGATGCAGCTTAAAAAGATGCTGCACAAAGCCCACCTACCCCTATGAATATAACCACATGGTACGCCCCACCCAACCAGCAGCTGCTCCGTTTTTCCACACAGACATCACAGCAGACAGAGGGACGGCTCTGTGTAACACTGCTGCAGACCCCCCCACAGGGGGTCTGATGGAGGAAGCGGTCTGTGTAGAGGATTAATCAATATTTACAATAGTAATAAATCTGAAACTATTCCTTTACTGCATGATATCAGCATATGCAAACAAACAAATGCTTTATCTTGCAAATGCATCCATCTTTTTTTTTTACATCATATCCAGGCACAATCATGAAGTATGTAGTTCTGCTGAATTTCAATGATGGGCCACAGATATCCCTCACCCCATCACTCCCCCATGTGCACCCTGCAGCCTCTCAACAACTACACCAGACTCTGGTTCCTTACAATCAAATATTAACCCTTCTTTAATATTTCAACAACAAACTGTTTCTTTGCAGGTCAAAAGCAGGAGACGGTTTGTGATCTGTGGGATTCCATGTGTTGTCTTTGCAAGCATTTGTTAGGCTGCATACAGGACACAACCTTTTTTATTTATTGGACTCTATGTGGTAGTTAGAAGTTAACAAGTGAGATAAAATAAAGACTAAATGAATTAGATGGTTATAAGGAAGCAATATTTTGAGAACTTTGGACCTGAAAACGTGTGCTACGTGCTTCATCCTAAAATGACCTGGTCAGAAAGATAATAAGGTGTTTAGCACTTCACGCGCTTTAGAAATCACAGCACAGCTATTTATAAGGACTGCGGTAAATATTAAACACAGATCTATTGTTTCAAATGCACGGACAATCGTATCAAAAATGCATTTATCTTTACTAAGCTGTAGTTCATTGTTAGGAATCAGGGAAGAGAGCTCTGAAGAAAACCTATTGAGGAAAAACCCTGCAGTCACTTTTTACCTCCGGAAGATACCACCCAGTAAAACAATCAGATGCCATTTTTACTCAATTAATATATAACAAATCCTTATTTATTAAAGCTCAGAAAACTCTCCCTGCAGTCTGCCAACTCCTGAGAGGAAAAACAACCACCACCACCCCCCTGCCAAAGCAGTGAGGCTGCAGACTGTAATACACTCCAGAGCTGGGTAGATTAAGCACTAAATGAAAACCCCTACACATAAACTATTTATTACATTGTTATTTTACATACATAAATTACTGTAACGAAAAAAAAGTTATGTTCAGGTGAGCTCTAACAAGCTCTGGTCTTCCACAGTTCTGCATCAGCTTCAGTTTAACTATGAGAAATATTCTGGCCAAAATGAAACTTCCATCATGTGAAAAGCTGGAGAAAAAATGATTTTAATACCTAAAAATAAATGTGTACAAAAAGCAAAAGACTAAAACTGAAGCGCAGAGAACTACAATGAGGGAGATCAACACCACATGCCACCTGATTAAAATCTTGAACTCTGTATAAGCAGACGTTTCTCTGGAGACTTATCAGTGTCAGGTTAAGTTTTAATATGAGATAAACATGATGGAAAATGATCTACTCTACCAAGCTATCATAAAAAATAAAAAAAGCTTATTTATGTTTTGCAAGTGCTACATCTGAATTCCTATGAACAAATTCAGTATGTTCTAAAGCTGTGTTTTTCAACTATAACAATAAAACCAAAGGTATATAAATAATATTTTGTTCAAAAGTGAGATTCGTATGAAACATCTGAAAGTCCAGACAAACATGCATCTATTTAAAAGTGTTTGTGGGTTTTGCTGTAAGGATCCTGTCACCATGATGTCAGAACGGCCACCAGAATACACAGTCTGCCACACACCCTGCTTACAATGCCAAGCTTAGTAATTGGCTTGATGGCATATGACGTCTGTGGCTCACAAACAAAGATCTTGACCTGCAAGTGAGGAAGATCTGAGACAATAAGCTCCAAGCAGAAGTTCATTTGCATGTCCGGCTGACTTTAACAAAGGCATTTAGATATATATAATCTATCAGTCAGCACATCGCATTTCCATTCTTTATTTCCCCCCAAATAAAAAGAACAAAAGTGTCACTGTAGATAAAAATTAGGCTGTAATTCAATGAGCCACCTTACACAAACATGTAATGACTAGTTTCATATTATGGGCTAAGATTCATTCAGAGTACAGACCTCCACCAAACCATACAATCATTCACCTGAGAAAAACCCAAAAAGGCACAACAGCCCACCCTGCTACCATCTTATGTATACTTGAACAAGGAAACGGAATTATTCTGGACAATTTCTGTTACATTAAAACTGTAATAGCAAAACTTATCCACCACATTTTCTCTAAGGACTGAATTCTGACCTGGACCTGAGAGCTTTTTAAAGTCCCACAGAACAAACAGCACAGCAACGAGTAGGGAAATCACCAATGACCAGGGACAAAGTTGTGGAGAATACAGATTAAGACAGAGTTGTTAAAAAAGAAAAAAAACATTTTAGGTGTAATAGGTCTAATTTACCTTCATAACAATTGTGGGCGAGTGAAATGTTTTTATAACTCCATCATTTAGATGCTATTTAATCTTGAAATTTGGCATAATTAGCTGCATGTCCCAGCTAACAGTGCTCTTTAGCCTGTGTAACCTGTGTTAGCTGGTTAGCTCTAGGATAACTTTGTTAACTCTTAGCTACAGGCAGTTTGGAGTATGACAGATGTCAAATATTCATCCTGTGCTTACAGCCCCCTTCTGAGCTACACCTCTTTGCTCGTTTTTGTATTTTCTGGAAGCAACGGCACGGATGCTGCCAAGGAGACGGTGGTAACTGCCTACTGAGCTTCACATCACCTCTTCAGAAACCTACTGCTGACATCATAGAAGTTTTGTCCATCTTTTTATTCACAGTCTATGATCAAAACCTTTAAATTTCCCTCGGAGCCCCAGTTAATCTGTTACAAGAAAACACAAAGACTATGTCACCATAATGAACTGGATGAGACAGTAGACCTCACAAGTCGGATTAGGAAAAGGAGAGATAAATCCACCAGGTAAGGAAGGAAAAGGTCATGGGTGACAACAAAGGAGCTTTTAAAAGTCTTTTGCAAAGACTAGAGCTCTGTACTGTGCTCTAGAAGGATCTACAAGAAAAACCCCCATGCTCAAAGTTTAATTTTAAAGTCATACTTTTGACCTAAACATCGACCTGATGCAAGTAATAATGGATGATTTCTGGGGTTAATATACGGTGTTTGATACGTGTTCGCACTCAGAGTGGGTGCCCTCTTCAGAAACCAGATATTGTAACTTAGCAGGAGCAGACTCTCATGTACCATGTGACGTGGAGCTTTGTTTTACGGCTCCGCTTTATAAACAGAGGGCTCTGCTTTGTTCAAGCAAAGGAGAAACTGTGTTTGAGGAGGTCAGAAAGAGAAAGCGGAACAAAAGATCGCTCCAGAGGAAAGATACGAGTCTGCCTAGGCAAAGAATTTGCTAGTTTGATTCTGATGAAAGAACAGATGCAGAACCTTCTGTTTGTCTCAGTGTAATTAGGCTTGTAAGTTAGCGCTTTGCCTGAAAACATACCAAAATGTGATGAAAACCTTTCACATATTTTAATCCAGTGTTTTTTCAAAACAATGACAGTAGGGGCCCGATGAGCTGCACAATGTTACAGTATACATCTGTATACATTTCTTGTAATTCATGTAATTATAAAAAGTAGTAACATTGATTCACAAATTGCCTGGTTTACTTTTATTATTTTAATTGGAACCAGTTCAATTCAATTGGAAGGAGTAGTACTGCAATGGTCCAAGAGCTAAAGGCTAACAGGTTTTTATAACAGGTTTGTAGGTATGTTTCAACTACCCCTAGATTTATACAAAACCTAAATATTGCAATAGAAATCCTGTAATAGAAATACCTACATTTAAGGGAAAAAACCCTCAATTACGCTCTCATGAGTTGGATTCTGTGACATAACATTATAAAAGTTTATAGATTATAGTTACATAGTTTATAGAAGTTTAAAGTAAAACACTTTTTTTTTCACATTTACGCCTTCCCCGATGTGATGTAGTAGGTCATGTAACCAGTTTAGATGGCACGGTATTGAACAAATAACTGAAACGCAGAGATTTACAATGAATTAGAAAGGGAAATGAGGGCTTTAAAAAGCTGTGACAAATTTTCCGCAACAAGTAGAAAATCCCAAAATAATGCTTCCTCGAAACATTGCAAAGTAACCTGTATATCCAAATTGTAGTTTTCTGAACTTTACAAATACCGCTTTTATTTTGCAAAAGAAACTAGCTACATGAGTTGTATGAAAATTAATGCTTTATTCAATACTCAAAACTAGTTTAAAGCAATGTTTTTTTTTCTTAGAATGTCACAAAGGGGGACTGAATAATTTAGCCACAGTGGCCTCTGGGAAATTACAGGTTTAGTGCCCTTTGAGGGCAAAAGATACATGTATGATGGAGCAATCCCTGATTTTATTATTCTCATTAAGAAAAATGCATTTTACCTAGTATATAACATGGTAAAAAAATTACTCATTGATTGTAAATATGTTTAAGTTGGTGGAAGCTGCTAATGCTAACTAGCTTCCAAAATTGCTGTGATAGTTTCTTTATGTCAACAGATAAAACTACAAGAATTGTATAGCAACAATGTTGTCTCTCCTTGCGTGTGCAGGACAGCTTTTGTAAACAGAACATGGCCAAATATTGGGGAGGAAAGTTGGGATTTGAGTGGAAAAAAAGCTTGAGATGCACCCATTTAACACCCAAAAGTTTTCTCTGCACAAGTTTCCTTTTGCACAAGTCTGAGATGTGACGTTATCGCACCTTGAGTGGGGCTGTTTTTCACAGGGATAAGCTGTTCGAGCCAAAGCCCACTGTTAACACTAAATTGTTCTCCTCAGTCACGGTTCAAAACTATGCAGACTCAGGTATAGCTCCTTTAAATAACAAAACTCATGAGAAGTAATTGTGGGATTTGAAGGATGTAATTGGCTGCACCATATCTATCATCCGCTTGAAAAAGATTCACAAATGTTGCCTACCAGCCAATTTCTGTAATGCATTTGTGGAAATTATTAGCACCAAAAGAATAATATTAAATAAGGTCAAGAGAATGAATCTATCACGGAAAAAAACTATAACACATCTGTAATCACCATGATAACAATTTTCAGTTTTTCTAAATAAGGCATATGTCTAAACTTGAAAAATGAAAGATAAAAATGAACACAAATAATCTTTGGCTTTTTCTTTTTAAGATTATTACTTTTATCATAATAGATTGTAGTAATGCAATCTTAAGTTCTGCTTACTTTTAACAGATTTAAAATATCTTACACACTGGCATTAAATATTTGGATTAGGTTAAAAAAGACTAAATAATACTCTAGTACCTTGACTTTGGTCTGGAATCCCGTCATTAGAGCATTATCAAAGAGGCAGAAATATAGTCAAACAGACATGTTAGAAAAAGGATAGATCAATCCTAGTCAGCACTAAAGAAACATTATACTCACAGAAGTACTTGAGTGTCTCTTCAATCTGCTCATATGTAAGTCCCAGGACGACTTCTGGTGGCAGCAGAGGGGTGTGCAGCCAGTCATCATTGTCATATCCAAACACACTGTCAGCACGAAGAGTGTAGTTGGGCTGACCTTCTGATAGGAGACTCACTATTTCCAGCTCTGGCAGGTCTGAGCAAAGGTCTGACCAGGGTGGGGGATTCATGAGGGTGAAGATTTATGATTTAGAAAAAAAATTAGACAAATAAAAGTTCATCAAGTTCAACAGAGCATGATTGATGAACAACCTTCAGTACCAGACTGCCCTCTGCTGGTAAATGTTTCAGACTACAACACTGTCTGACTAACAGCTGCAGCATGTTTAGAGAAGTATGAAATATGACATTATCACATTAAATAAATTACATTTTTGTATTTATCACAATTGGCAATAATAATTATTACATTATTCACCAGTTTAATTACAACCTTTTCTTTGACTTTTTTCCCATAATGTAAGTTGTGATTGAACTGTCACCATGCTGCAGTCCATCATGAGTGTTGTTCATGTAGAGAAGGCCTGAAATGGCCGAGCTAATCTGCCAGAAACAATTTGCTACACAGATTACCATTCTGCATGTCAGGACACTGGACAGCACAGGGTTAAAACAACATAAAAGGATAGTTTATCATGGCTTTGAGTACTTTGAGCAGAATTTAAGGCTCCTACTGAAAAGACATTCTTCTTTTTTTAAATACTGAGAGTAATAGGTGTATCCATCAAACATAAATAAGTAATAATACATGCAGAGGCACCCAGTTGGCTCTGCATGTATCTTTTATTTAGGGGTAGTAGTATATTATAATTACTTGTTAAACTTGGTAACCAGTCATATGTTATGATCTGTTGATTAGTTGTAGTGACACTAAAACTCAGAAAACATTAATTATTTAAATATAGTATAATAATTGTATTTGGAACTACTTAAAAACAAATTCAATGTCTTGGACAATGAAAAAATTAATAATTACTATTTTTAATAACTGAAATATTTAGATAATTTATTATGCATTTTATACAGTATTCTGTACCTCTATCTAAATCCAATATAAATGAATCACCATTTGTTTATTTATTTGGTGTGCTTATTTCCAATATTAATAATTTAATGACACATTTAATTAATCTATGCAGTATACATGCACATTGATTTACAACCGTTGCAAGATTCCTACCAGTTATAGTGGACACATCATGGTAGGATAATTGCCTTCGGTCACTGAGACTCCCCAGGGAAGATGACTGAGGTGTCTGGGGGTCCACATCCACAGCCCCCGCCACCTTTGCCTGCCCCTCATGGAGGGAGAGCGCTGACTGGGAGTCCAGATGTGCCTGTGGGTGCTGGGAGGAGGGAGAAACACCACTTGAGGAGAAGACTAGGATGGAGAGGAAGCAGTGTGGGACAGCTTGTATGGAAGTGGTTCAGAGCGAAGATGAACTCAGAGGTGGGTGCTTCAGGTGGTCAGAGAGGAAATAAATGTCCCCAGGACATTGGCACTCACTGAACTGGCAGGCAGATACTGGAAAGAGAGAAAAGGTAGAGGGGAAATAAAAAAAATAATAAAGATTTTGTGAAATTTTGTTTGGTTTCATAATGATTTTGCTTTCAATGAAACTTTATTAAATCTATATTTTTTGTTGTAAAGACCTTTACAACAAGTGTGACCATTTCTGACCATTTCAGAAGTAAGATTAACGCTATTAGGTCCAGCCCTTAACTTAACAAAACTCATGATTTTAACAGAAACATTGTCTTAACCAGAGAAAATGCTTGAATATTTGTCCTGGTTAATGCAAAGAGGCTCAGTTGAGTTTTCTCCCAGTTAAAACCAACAGTCTGCCCTTCAGATCCCACTCTAATGTCGCTTTTAAAATCCTTTCATGGTTTCTTTGAGCCTGAAGTTTAGACATAATAAATTACCCTCTTCAGATGACAGTTATCCCTTTTGACTACCGATCTGTAACTAACTTACCACTTTTAAATAAGTTTATACTTTTTTGTTCAACTACATGATACTTTTAAAGACTGTTAATGATGTCAGGTGTAACCTCAAAGCACCTAGTGCTGCTGGATCATAGTGTCACATTTGATACAGTAAGGCGGGGGGGGGTGTCTGTAGTGCATGTTTTTAAATTATGTGATATGTGAAAACTTTATTTTAATATGCATAAATAGTCTTTATTTTCTAAAGCATTTTGTGTTGTTGAATGCATGAAAAGTGCTTTATAAATAAAATTTGATTTGATTTGAAAAGTATGTACTTTTAAACATATAAAAAGATGGTAATTAGATCAGAACACAGCACATATACTGATAATATTATTAGCAGCTGCAGCATCATTGATGCAGCTATTTTTGATATTTCCAAACAGATTAAGTTGAGGTTTGCTGTCTGACGTTCCACTTCTGTGGTAGCAAGCAAAATGCAGCCCCCTCCTACTGCATTTACTTTAGTTACATGTTAAACTTAAGGAGAATTTGCATTTTAGGCTGTAATTAGTTTTTTTTAATTATTATTATATTAACTTATTCCAATTTATTAAAAGGTGCTCACTCCCCTTACACCAACGCTCCCATCAGAGCAGGGGTGTTCGAAGTCGGTCCTCATGGGGCACAATCCTGCTGGTTTTTCATGTATCCTTGATCCAACACAGCTGACTCACCTTAAACAGTCATTATGCTGAACTTTATTGGCTTTTGTGTCCATTTAATGGAAGTCAGGTGTGTTAGAACAGGGATACATCAAAAATCTTCAGGACAGCGGCCCTCGATGACCGACTTTGAACACCCCTGCATTAGAGTATAGTCTCAGACCATTAACACGGAGGGCCTTGACTCCACTTTGTGCTTTAGAGTCACAAAGATCATGTTACCATTGCCTGAGGCTACACACTGATCAAGTTCCTCCAAGAAACATTAAACTCATACATATAACATGGAAAACAAGAACATTGTATGAATGACACAAAAAGCATTATTAGTGTGAAACATACAGACTTCCACCGTGGGATGAATTTGGAAAACATGATAACTTTGGCTTTACTCCAGCTTTAGAGGAATATTAGTTTAGTTCTTTTGTGACACGTATAGAACTTTCTATTTGCATGTTGATCTTTGGCTACTCCTGATTGGACACGACAATCACATTGAGCTCTCTGATTGGAGGAAAATGTGACAGAAATCATCATTTGCCAATTAAAATAGAAGTGTCTTAACAACATAGTCATAGTGATAATTATTTACCATGAAATATGAAAAATAATGGTTTTATCATGGATTTTTCATTGTGGATTTACCATTTAAAGTCTCAGAACAAACACTACATTTTACAGCTGGGTGAGATCTAAACCTCAGAGTCTGCAGATCACTGTAAGCTATCCTACACTATTTACCTCAGAGAGTTACAAAGTTCCTGAGACATTGTTGACAATAGGAATAACACTCTGGGGTTGTAGCAATCTAGCAGGGTTTTCAGGGTTAAATATCTGCGTATGTAGCTGAGCATTTGTGTGGAAATGAACAATCCCTCATTAAATAAGTCACATAAAAGCTTGATGCTTTGCCCAGGCAGATAACAAAAGGACACCTGATACCATGGCCCAGATATTACAATCAATAGAACAAGCTGGCTAGAGGGTAAAGGCCTAATGAAAGCAACAGCTACTGGCCTGTCATGTAAGTACACCACAGAAGGCATTTGAATACACTCCTGTCTGATTTGTTTGGACACCCCACCCACCACACACAACATATATGTATCACTGATTCCATCTCCAGCTGAGTGTCCTCTGCTCTGTGCACAGTCCATCCAATCAGTTGCTTGTTTTGGTTTGTGGCCAACACTTCATCAATCCTGCATCAGTGACAGACGTGAAACGAGTCACAGCACACTCATAGACTAAGGCTTTTACTTTCACCTGTATCCGCCTCACAGTTTCTGCTAATAAATATCATGCAGTGTGAGGAGAGACTTTATCCACAGTGGAATAACACATCATACAGTGTCCTGCATGACAACTTTATTTACTTTTGGGGAGGGTGGGTTTTTTCTTTTTTGCATTAGCACAATGTCCGTTCCAAATTAGCCGATACTGAAACACACCAGTGGTTAGTGAAACATGCATCCAAGCAAGACACTGGCCTGTTACCCACTTAGTGGCGACACTCAGGGACAGGGTCATTAGCCGTCTCCCTCTGCTTTGTGTTCTTTTCTTTTTACTGTTTTAGGCAGGATGCAAAAAACAAACAAAAACAGTACACTGTAATCAGCTAGGACGTCTTTGGAGCAGAACATAATGGAGCTGCAGAGAAGATTAGTGCAGCAACCTTAAAAAAACAGCAACAGAGTAACAGACTTAAAATGTCTTCAGGGATTTTCAAAAGTGTATCCACAGCAGGAATACATGAGATGTAATGTCATGCCGCATTTATAGATGAATCACATAAACTATGGCAAGAAAGAGCAGTGTTGCATCATACTGCCTTCAGGCCATATCAGACCTAGAACTGTAATACAAGCAGAAAAGGTGCTTTTGACCTTGGAGCAGACTGGACCCGGTATGAACTTAAAGTGTTTAAAGACCTTGGCATTGGTACTCAGTGCAAACAATGCCCTTCCAGGAGGGTGTGTACGTGAGCTGCGGCACACAAAGAGAGAGCCGGGAGGGGGAGGGAGTGTGGACACCATCTTTTCACAGGCGGTTAGAAGCAGTGCATTGAGAAGTGGCTCGGTCAGGGAACAGCATGAAAAACTATACTGTTGATATGTTTTATTTATCCCATTTCAGCTAGACAAAATCATTATTTCCTTAGATTTCTCTTGGTTGATGAAGAAATCTACAAATTATTCTAATTAATCACACTTTCAAGCAGAAAGGTCAAATAATCTAAAACAGCTTTTCCCAAACCAGAAGTCCAAAAAATCCCAATTTGGTCTCATCTCTGCAAGAAAAAAGTAGTGCACCGAATCAAAAACACTTTATCCTCCTCATTAATGAAGTTTCTGTTATGGTTTACATTAAGCATCTTATTATGTGGTGTCCAGATAAAAAGTTGTGGGTGCCATTTCTCAGTGAAGTTAACATTTTTATCATATGGGTGCCATGATACAGCTGTTAACACAATCTGCCAAATCCATCCAGAAACTTGTAGCAAATGATACATATTAGATGCAGCACTTGTAAGCCGGCATAAAACCGGTTAGAAATGGTAGGAGGAGGGGCAGATGCAACTGGTCAGGTCTAGGTTTGGCAGCATCATGTGTCGGGTAGTCATATGCAATGCCTTATTCAGAGATGACAAATCCAGGATCCATTTGGCTTAGATCACATACATACATACAGACATACATACAGACATACATACATACAGACATACATGCAGACATACATACATACAGACATA
>JBAMHV010000004.1:20277533-20288366 GCA_037177535.1 Pseudomugil gertrudae | reverse complement strand
AAGCAAAATTGCTCAGCACAATATAGCAGCCAGACCCTCATTCTGCCTGCTGAGATGCTGGACAGACACGTTAATAAGAAAAAAAAAAAAAATCTTGGCGGATTTTCAAAATGGAGAAGCTGCCATGTGAGACAATGGGCCCCTTCATGTCACTGCAGCCTCTGTGTCCACTGTGCATGGATATCTGAGGAAGCAAAAGTCAAAGTCAGACCAGTTTAGCAGCAATTTGTAGATTCAGATTGATCTGGTTTGGTGGCATGGAGGCACTGTTCCATTCAGCCAACAGTTAGCCAAACCCCTTAAGCAACACATTAAAAACTAAGAGTCAATTAGGCCTGAAGCTACCCTTAAAAGAATCCACACATTCACATAATGGCCTATAAAACCAGCAGTGACCCAGCAAGTCTTGTGCCTCTCTGCCACTGTCTCTTTCATTCTGAAAGGCACAGATGATGACTGTCACAATGGTCGCATTGGAGACAGCAGCAATGATACACCCCGAGGCAGTTCGCAGAGTACAGGCTGACCTGCATCTATCATCCAGTCAGACTGTGTCATGCAGGCAGCTAGAGGAGGCTCTCTGCACACTGGGTTGATATATTTCACAATGTGGCAACATTTAAATGATTCTGTCTGGTTCCTTTTGTTTGGTTCCTCATTTTGGGCTGTGTCACAGCTGCTCCAGCTGTACAACCAGCCATGCAGGAGTTATTTACCAAACCCATTTCTGTCTCAACTAGCAACAATTAAGGTTTGTTTCACTCAAAAAAATCTCATCTCTGCATGCTTTTACTTTTCATTTCCTTTCATATACAACACATTTTCATGTCATACACTAGAGATATGAAGCAATGGTTCATGAAAGGGTCAGGAACAGCACATAGCAGTACTCATTGCTGTCAACTGTTCTGCCTGACTGGCGAACTACCTCTTAGAAAACACAGCGCCAGTCAACCCCATTAGCAGACTGCTATCTACTGCTGGAAAGCAGTGCAGCTATCCTGTCTAAATCAGGCAAGTCCACTCCATTATCCACACAAAAATAAAGGGGTAAGCAAAATAAAACTAACAATGTGCCACATGTGCATCAATACAGAAGTATTAACAGCAAAAATGTGTGTTTGGGTGAATGTAAATAACATGTATGTTCATAAGAATCATTATTATTATGCCTAGAGTACTTGTTTTGTGTAGACCATGTATAAAATAGGAATGTAAAAGAAAAGTAAATATAAATCTGAAGAAGAAACTGTTGTAGGCCGAGGTTGCATAACTGTGTTTGGTCCCATGTTCTGAGCTTAATGTCTCTGTTCTCAGCTCAGGGCTCCCCCCATGTCAGCCCTAAACATGGTGGGAAAGAAAAAAGGATTATCAAGGCTCTACAGCTTTCCCTCACTCTAAACTCTAGTTAAAGAAGTATTTAAACAACACTATCATGACAAATAGGCTACTCGTGACTCATGCTTGGTTTCTAGGCAGCAGCGACTCCTCCATAATTTGGTTTCATGACCTCATAAAGGTGTGGTCAGGTGAGTCACTCAGGTGGGTGCAGCTCAGGCTGCTGCAGCTGCTACTCTGACAAAGGACAAATACAGTCTGATGAAATCAAATAAACTGTGACATATCAGCCAAACAGAGGCTGTTCCTGTGGTTGTGTGTTTTACACCTGTAGTCTGGCCAGCATCAGCTGGAAGGACAAAAAGCGTTTTTAAATGTGCCATGAAGGTGAACAGATAAAGTAAATATGTAAACTCAGTCTCACAGCTAGACTTTCCTGCTTGTGTTGGAAGCTGATCCGTGCCATTCCGGGTGGGGTCGGGTTAGGGGGGCGGAGTCAGGGGGGGTGACGCTCCCTTGACTCGTTTTTGTCTGACGGACCGTCGAGCAGCAGCAGAGGGGAGAGAGGACAGGAGAGACGCAGAATATCCTCTGTTACGACGGGAAAAAAACACTCGGATTTATTTCCAGAAGCATTTCGCTGGTTTCCAACAGGTAAGATTAACTGGTTTGGTTTTTTCCGGCCGGTTTTACTGGTGAAACGGCTCCTGTGGCTTTTCTGACTGACGCTGTTTTTTCAGCCGCCTTTTATGATTAATTTTCTATCTATCGACTTTCTGATAATGCGTTCATGTTTGTGTTTCACGGCGTTGGTTTACATCTTTCTGTCTGCTGGGCTGAAGACTAAACTAGCTAAACAATCCTGTATGGAGTATGGAGTTCATTTCCGCATGTTTCTAACTGCTGGCTATGTCTGCTCGGAGTTCAGCGCGAGCTCTCCAGTGACCACAGCTCTCCTTTGGTGGTCAACTCCGGAAGTTTCTCACAGTACAAAGTGTTGCATAGTTATTTAGGAGTCACCGGTAAAAACCATTTAAACGCAGAACCGAGCCTATTTAAGCGTGATTTAGCAATGGGAGCTCTTTGTTGGAGTGGTGTAGTGCGCTACAGGAGCAGGTGAGGAGAAAATCGGGCCAAACAGATGGAGGAAATAATACAAGGTTGCACAAGTCACTTGTCTCTATAGTATCTGCTTTTGAAGTATTTAGATTATGAACTGTCGCAGTTATTTCCCAGCCTGGTGTAGAGCAACACTACTCCACAGAATCTACAGAAAACTGGGTGAAAGTGGGTTTTGCTTCTCCCCTGGGACAAAACCAGTACAGGAATTTTTTATCAAATAAATTATTTCATTCCACAGATTAAATTCTGTGCGTAACAAATTATTTTGACGACCCCAGTGAAAATATACTAATTATTTTGGTAAATTTAGATTTTTTAAATACCCTGAAAACCCCCATGTAGGTCCCAGTTAGAGAAATGCTGTTTTAAACGATGCAATGAACACAGTAGAGTCTTGACTTGGTCAGCTGGATACATTAAATAGTGAGAAACATAGTGCCAGTGACATTTTAACAGTTTCACTGAGCTGTTTTCCAACACGTGGAGGAAAAACATCACAGCAGTTTTGCAGCCATGTTCATGATGGTCTAAGTTTTTTGCAGTTGCCTGCTTTATTGTTAGTTTTTTACAAGCCCAATAAATCTTTTTTACCTTTTGCACAAAGTCCAAACTGAGCAAGAAGTTTTTTTATCTGCAGGTGCACACAGTTTATTTCATGAGTAAATCCTTTCAGCATCCAGTTATCACTTTTCTTCTCATCTTAAGTCTTTTTCAGACAGATTCTGTGTCTTATCATTTAGCGTGTGTAAACTTGGGATTAAAGATTCTTTCTTTAAAACGTTGACCATAAATCTGATTTACTGTTGTTCTTCTGTTTGATAAGCATCACAAAAACAGTCATATCAGTGCCAGAAAAACTGTGGTATTCAGCTGGTTTCCAGACCAATGGTTCCAGCTGCGTTTGTTGAATAAGCAGCAGGTTGAATAGGACATGGTGCCTCTGCTTTGTGCCAGTCTGGCTCAGAGTCCAGCAGCAGACAGAGGCCTGTTTTGAAAGCTGTTCCCGTCTACCCTCAAGGAAAGAGTGAACGGATGGTGGGATATCAGCAGTAATGACTTACAGTAAATTTCACATCTACAGCTGTGATGGCACAGCGTTAATCCCCCTCACCCCACCTAATCCCCTGATACTGTCCTACATTGGCAAATCAAGAGGCCAGGAGATCCTCCAGTTTACAAATGGGTCTACACTTTCCAAAAAGGGATTTATGTAGGGCGTATATCTGTTCCTGTCTTGCCTCGTCTGTGTCTTGTGGTGGCCGAGTACTTTTTAAGGTCTCAGTTACAGCCACATTGTGTGACCTGCGCTCTGTTAGCATATCAGGCTGCCTTTTTGTTTTACTGTTCCCATGGAGAAGGCAACACAGAAAGATAAAGTTTCCCATCAACTTCAATGGGATCCAAGTAGCGAAGTGAAAAAAAGTGGTGTGACGGCAAACTCTCCACAGTTACCTTCCTATAACATTCACCAGAGACAGCCAAAGCAGGTTTATTAAGCCCCTTCTCCTAGATGTTTTTTCATTTTCAAATATTATATTGGATCCTGGAAAAAATCATAGTTTTCTTTTTTTAATGGAAGACATAAAGCAGGAAAAGCCCATCTAGTTAATGTATGTTAAAGACCTTCACTCTCACTATAAAATAACTATCCATTTCAACCCAGTGTGTTTTATATAATAGATTTCTGCTGCCACTAACAAATAGATGCTTCTTGCAGTGTGTAGTGGCTCAGTGCTGAGCAAGTATAGCTAACATTGCCCATGAGGGCACTACAAAGTGAATAATTTACTTTCAGCAGTTCTCATGGTTGGTTCAAAAAAGGACAAGAAAATGTCCATCACCTAAAATCTTAAAGTCCTTATGGGTGTGTCTCATAGTCACCGAAGACACTAATCGACTAATCATCCCAGCTTTTATCAATGGCTGCTAAATCCAGACTGCCGGGCTAGTGGCTGTTAGGCTCTCTGTTTTCATCTGTGAGTAGAATCTCGTTGAGTATTTTTTCTTCATCCAGGCGAGGAGGAGATGAGCTACATTCCACACGGACTCAAAAGAAAAAGTTTTCACAGTTGGATGATTTGGCAGAGCTGTGATCCTCAGCACAGCGTCTGAGTCCTGTGGTGCCTGTTTTTCTTTGCCTCCTCTCTGTCCCTTAATTACACTTCCATGAGAGCCTGAGGAGAGCGAGGGTGTGGCTCAAACAGAAAGCAAATTAATGTGAAGCTTGACTTGCTAGATTGGTATCAGGAAGGTCTGCCTTTAACAGGGAAGTTTGGTTTTTGCTTTAGTTTAGTTAAAAACATCTGTATCAGTTTTGGATTATTTTCTTTGTTTGCTGCTTTTGAAAAATCTCATGCTGTTATGGTTATGAAAATTGAGCAACCCTGGCGCCTGTGAGTACTTTAAAAACCACTGCCTACAATCAGAAAGGGGGGGTGCAATGGCATATCTGAGTCAAGGCTGTTGCTATTCTCCTTTATTTCTGCTTTGTTCATTTAAAGTTTTTAATTGAACTGAAATGTGTAAACAAGATAATGGATGTCCAAGCCAAGTCCAATAATTCTGTGCTCATGTTTAAAATATGTGGCAGATTTTTTACTGTTGTTATGCTAGCATAGCATTAGCTAACAGCTTAAACATCCTCCAGCTGAGACACATAACAACCGCTCCTCACTCCAGCTGTGCGATGAGGCGCATTTTAGGACGTGAACGCAGAGAGGTGGTTTATTCAGAGCAGGCCTGTAAAGTAAAATTAACATTACAGTGCAGTCTGTCTTCAACACGTTGTCAGTTTACTTACAGAAAATGATGCTGCATCAGAAGGCTGCGAAAATGCTTTTCCAGTAACTTAAAAAATTAAAGCCCCTTTTCCTAGATTTTTTTTTTATGTTGCATATATGCAGCTTACATGCAAAAAATAATTATTAATCTTTTTTAAATTTAATCTGCTAATAATCTGTTATCAGAATTTATTCTGCCAAATTTCATAACCACCATTGGCTTTAAAAATTCATACCAGTAGGGAACTAGCAAGAACCAGCATAACAACCATTAACTGTCGTGTCACTTTCACATGTGGGGATAAATTCCAGTGTTTCCTCTGCTACAACAGTGTCATTTATGCTCTGCTGTCTGAGTCAAATAAAGTCTGTGATCTCCACATTTACTATTAAGAACAACTGACTCTAGCCTGCTCTGCTCGGACATGCACAGAAATGCTGCTAAAGCAATGGCGGAGGGTGGTGTTTACCTGGATTAATCTATGGGTCCATTCACACCAACCTGTTCGTTTTAAAATCCATTTGCTCGCAAATTGGCTTTATTATGGGAATTGTAATTGTTAATATGAACTCTGATTCGGATCAAAGAAGCATTGTAGCTTGCTTCCTCCTTACCTGTTATGTACTACAAACCAGTTCCACCTCTGGTGGGAAGTGGAACGCGTTATTTATACGATCTTCTGAAAAAAACATCAATGTAATTTCACTCTGGAGGAATATTATCCCACTCCCGTTAAATAGAGTACCCAATTGGGTCTAAGTGTAGTAGACTACCTTTGTATGGATCCACCTACTTACAAATGAACAAACTGAACTTTAATATGCTAGATGAATTTGGGTTCTCTGTAGCTTTTGCACCGTTTGCCAAAGCAACCCTTTCCCTTGCATCTAATCTCCCTGAAAAATTTATAATCTGTCACATCTCTTCAACGTTCAGACACACACTTATGCACAGCAGTACCAGTGCAGGAAAAAACTCTGCATCAGCCCTTCAATGAGGACTTTGAATGCAGCTTTGGTCACCAGGCTTGGCACCTGATTACACTGAACCATCTTGATGTGCTTCAGTCCTGTTTGGTTGCATTCAGTTTGGACACTTAACAGAGATTTTCTATTCACTGTAACAGCAGTCAGTAGGACAATACGCCTACTCTCTCTCTCCCAAGCAGAGAAGCATAAATGCTCTCTGTGCTCTTAGTTCATCCATTTCCTTTCAAACAACCTGGAGGGGGCATATGTTCCCTTCAATTCTAAAAAAAAAAATACATTTCTTAACTATTAAACCTCTCAGATTACCATTGCCTGGGATATAAAAGGTACATAAAAGATGGACTGTGCCTCAGTGATGCCACCCATAGATTTCCGAAGAGCTGAATTAAAGCCCAATGGCTGGTTGCCACAGTTGCCATCTTGGCAGCATTACGCATGTCGTTGCTCCTGGAAAAGGAAAAAATGGGCAAAGGAGGAGGAGCAGAGAGGGAGGTTGTCAGCGTGGATGATTGACATCTAGCAAACGCTGAGATGCCTGTAGCTAAGAGCTAAGACATGCTATCACTCAGCTAAAGACAGCATTTGTGCTACACTGCGCCTTCTTGCCCCAGGATATCAGATACCTGTCAAATAAAGAGTGTGCCCGAAATTTAGCTGAATTTTCCCGAAGATGCCTCGCTACAGCATTCTCTGGTCATGAAACCTCACAACCATGGATGAGTTGTAACGTAGATTGACTGGTAAATTCCTTCCTCACCACAGCGTTACCTCGCTCGTGAACAAGACTCTGAGAAGCTTAAACTCCTCCATAGGAATAAACCACCTAAATGTTTTACAAATATACGAAACAAAACGCTGAATGAAAATGTCTAATAAAGCTCACCAGAGAGAGATAAATGTCTTTCTCTCTACAGCCGAAGCAAACGCCAGTCAATCCCGTATCCAGAGGAATCATATTTTTAATGAAAAATCATTTAATGTACTTTGTAGGTGACAATGTCACAGCGTGGACACCTGCAGCTAATAAACCGTGTACAAAATGTATTTTCTTTCTAATAGTAGTGTCTGTGACTTGTGAAAAGATGCACTTATAGCCCAGAATTTAGGGTAAACCTTTTTTTTTTTATACAACGCTGTCAACACATTTATTTTGGCTGTGAATTTGTTTTTTGTTTTTTAACTCTTTTTGTAGCCCTTGGTGGATGAGGGGTAAAGTTAGGCTCCACTTGTGGTGGAGGATACTACTTTTATTGTATTAACCCATGTATTACGAAGCATAGATGATGAATTGCATTGTTCAAGCTAACGGGTGTCAACTCTTCCGTAGGCTAATGAAGCTAAGACAAGTTACCTAACATTACATAGCATTGTGTTTGCAGTACATCATCAATATGTTTATTGGAATGTCTGTTAAAACTGGTAAAATCCAGTCCTCACTCCGGACCCCACAAGCTTGTCGGATGCTCTCAAAGTTTAACCTGCTGCTGGGCTTAACTAGTAAAATTTAATTAGACCGAATATCAAAGTTTTCTTTCTCATTTCTATTTTTTTTTTATTTCACATGTTACTGTTGTTTTTAGGTGTTTCCATTACCGGTTTTTTATTGTGATGAGGTCATCCACATAGTGGTGATTGAAACACACCTACCGAAAGACAAGACTTCAGAGATTGTTTTGCAGACGAGTCTTTGTAACTGTTGATCCGTGTGTTGTTTCTATGACACCGCCAGTAATAAAGTCTGCTTTTGTTTTGATTGGTCTTTATGCTGTTATAGCTATTGATGCTTTGTTTCCCCTCATTTTAGTGTCATCTGAAGCTGACTGGGGTGTTTACTGGGAATAAAATGGTTGAGAATCTACATGCTTTTTTAAAAAACATAATAAACACACTAAAATGGCTTGTAATTTAAAGGTGAGAGATTTTTTGTACATAAGACAATGGCACAGGTTGGTTTATGATGCATTTATCAGGTACGACAGTCTGTTCCTCCTGCTTTATCAGATTTATAACGGACTTTATTACAGTGTGTGGAATTTTGTGCAATCGAGTGATTATTGCAGTTCGGGAACAGCACCCTTTACTCATTCCTTCCTCATTTATCAGTTTTGTGTAATGTGATTATGGTGTACACTCAGACACCTCCTCCGAGACTGCTCACGTTTCCTTTGATTCACAGTGAGATCCCAGAGGGAGCGCACAGCTTCGCTCCCGTTTACAGCCACCGTACTGCATCCACTGCCCTAATTTCACTCATTAAAGTAGCGGCAGTGAATCAACTGACAGAACAAGGCCCTTGGCCATTCTGCTGCTTATTTTATTCATTTGTAATGGTTGACTGTGTTGTTTGGCGGCTTTCCAGATGAGCTGGGGAAGAGCAGCAATCGAGTGTATCTGCCACATTTAGACCATCTCACATTGGTGCACGCCAGTAATATGATGTTGGCTGCTTCTCTAAGAGCCTTCATGGTGACTGGTTTTTATCAGCTGTTTGTTACAATCCTTTGACCAAACTAAACTGATTGTGTGACACCTTACAGAAGTTTGTCTCGGGTATGAACTGCTGTGCGAAACAACTTTTACCAAATAAACTTCCTCTCTTTGACCAGACTGCCTGGCAGCATTGATGAGTCTGATAACATCAACCACTACTTCCTGTCACAATAAATCCATTAGCTGTGTGCTGCTTTACATCCTTTCCTATTGATTTATAGCAAACAGCTGTCTAGTTGCCCCCCTCCCCCCTGTCATCACAGTGCCACGTAGGGGATAAGAGACCTGTACTTTGGGGAGCATGGGGTTTTGTAGACATGTTAAGCTAAATCTCACATCTGTGGAGAAGTGATCCAGAGGCCCAGCTGGCTGGACGGTCCATCTACAGTGTCCTGGGGACGGGATAGTGTGAGTGCAGGATGTGTGGTAAACTCCTGTGGGAGACACGAGTGTGGATTGTATGTCGGTTGGGGGTTGGGGGTGCAATATATGTCACGGGTTGACCTATATGTCAAATAGTTTATCAGTCCAGATGGTGAAAGAAGCTTTACAGATGTGTCCTCACATAATCTGCTTTATTTGCTTGTCAGACCAAACATAACACCAGCAAGTCTGCTAGAATCACATTTATACCACATATAATAAAGTTTCTCAGTCATAGTGAACTTTTTGCTGCTGGATTGCTTTGATGCCAGAAGAAGGCTAGCTTAGCAAATCTTTAAGTAAAAAACATAAAGTAAAACAAGTTAATAGTGTGTTTCTTATTTACACCAGCATAGATTAAACAAATTGGATGTTTTTTTAATAACCAGAGGTTTTTGTGAGGCATATATTCTTTCAAAGAATCTTGTTGCTCATGTCTCCTTACTGGCTACTGGCCAGCTAGTTTAACCAGTTATTTTTTAACTTCTGGAAAAAGACTAACATTTTTCAGAATGATTCCTTTATCCTGCTTGTACAGACTTAATGTTGTCAAGCAGGCATGTAAAAGCCAAACAGAATTTTAAGGATATTTTTATTTACATCTCTTCATGCCAAACAACCCTAAATAATAATAATAATAAGTGTATAATAAATAAGAAATCACTGAAACTCTGTAGCCTCTGGAATCTGACTGGTGGCCCCCTGGCCTCCTCCCTCACCTGAGATTAGACTACTAATCTCACAATCATATTCGAAGTCAAAATCTGCCCTGCTACTTCAAACTGACACTAAAAAGTATTAAATGTTCTGTCCCTTTTAGATGTATTTCTTCCCACCCATGCATTTTTGTGCCACTCCCTATCACTCCCTGGCTGACGAGCCTGTGAAGGGGGGCCGGTTTGTGTTGGGTAACTCACCCTTTGTCACAGATGTCATGTCCTCATAGTATCTGTTAGCTTCAGCAGTTCAGAGGCAACGAGTGAGTCAGAGTCAGACTTAGAAAAGTTTAACTGCACATTTTCCCCACTTGGACTGGGGTCAGATTGAAAATAAAACGTTGGCGTGGAATGTCACACCAGTGTTTGAGCATTGGTTGCTGGAACGTGTCCACGAGTGCTTTTCTGTTGCAACTCGCTCACTGGCAGCTTTCCCTGACATGCATTCCTGGTTTTACAGTGCTGGCTGTTTTCTGGAAGAAGCCTCCCAAAGTCACCCACAGATGCTGTTGCTTAATAAGACATGGGAGGTGTCTGGTGTTTTTTCTCTCAGAGAAAGTCCACCATGTTGCATCTGTGTGGATGAACAATAGTGGTAATAAAGTAAGGTACAAGGAGAGTGAAAAGAAGTCATTCATTAACTGGAAGAGAGCAAAGTCCAGTCTAAATCGCACAACTCGTGTCTTATGGTCACTAAAAATGCAGGAAGAATGATTAAAATACATTTCTTTATTGTCTATTTTCTTTCTTTTTGGTATTATAAAAAATGTAAGTCTCAACACCAGAGCAACTAAAAGTTATTTCTTCTGAATTTTGGGTGAATAGTGTTATATACCATCCATCCATTTTCTACCGCTTTACCCTGAACGGGGTCACGGGGGGGGGGGGGGGGGGGGGGGGGGTTTTCCATTTTTTCAACTTTTTTCCCTTTTCTTAAACCCCGCCCTTCCCTCTTTTTCCCCTTTTTTAGTAAA
>JBAMHV010000004.1:20232863-20248492 GCA_037177535.1 Pseudomugil gertrudae | reverse complement strand
CCAAACGTCTGGAAAACCTTACATCACCTAAAAGGCATACCGCTGTCCATCATAAAAACACTGATCACCATAGTTTCTGAGTGATAACATGAGTGAAAGCTCTCAGGAAGATCTAATCAGGTTTATAGAGTTCATGGACAAAGAGAAAATTCATGTATATTAAGTTAAATCTAAATCTTTATATAATCATGAGTAAATTTAATGACATTGAATATTCAAATTGGATTTTTATTTGTTTATTTATAGCTAAATTGGCTCCTATGAGCTTTTAGAAGATATATTAACAAGGAAGAGCTGCTTTAGTTTGTTTTCCCATAAAAAAATTCTACTAAAGCTCTGTCTGAGGTGTTGATGGCTGGATACAAAAGTTCAGGAACCATCTCAGGGAGACATCTATACTGGGTGCTGTTCACGGCCCAGGGGCAGGACATCCATACCCGGGTCCCCGCGTCAGGCTGGGACGATGCCCACCACTACATAGTCTAAAAACATAAAAATAAATAATGAGAATATGGCACTAAAGGTCAAACTAGTGGATCTTCAGCCTGCTTTTAGAAAGCAAACCAGCCATATTCATCATGTGCTGCTGAGCTTCCTGTTTACAATGGCAGCAGAATAATAAACACACCATCATTCAGAGTGGATATACTGGAGCTCATCCCAGCAATCAATGGGCGAGAGGCGTGGTAAACCCAGAACAGGTCACCAGTCAACAGAAAACCAGTTTGTGATTTTGGATATAGAGTATTTGCACGGTGTATTGGGGTCTCCATGGTCTTTAAGCTTTTTATTTAACTTCTCAAACACAACTCAGTAACTTTTCTCACCACCTGCTGGTTTTTGTCACCTTATTATCACATCTTTTCCAACATAGGAAAGATTGCTTTCTTCTCTTAATGCATTTCTGCATTGCTCCATCATAAATATACTTCTACTGTAAACATTTCATGATTAAATCTTTGGGATCTATTAAAGTAAGGGACACAAATCATCCTTCAAAGTGAAAATGCATCTTTTTATTGTACCATACATTAATTATAAGGGGCAGAAACTAACCAAATCAAAAATATATCAAACAATGATTTCTCTACAGGGTTTGAAGAAGGTACAAGTCACCATTCAAACTTAATCAAAAACACTTCAGGGATCAACTGCAACAAAACAGAAAGGTAGAAATAACGGCGCTTCACAGAATCAGCACCGTCATTAAGAATAAAAGAAATAAAAACAGTTTCTCAGCCAACGGTGAAACATGGTCACTAAATAAAACTGCACACATTCACCTGACATGAAAATAAAATACAGAAAAAGGAGCGAAAGATCACTTCCTACAAAGATGAACTGCATGAGTGAATTTCTGACATAAATAAAAAAAAATAAGCAGAACTAATCTGTCCATGGTGCCATTGTACCCCCAGGAGATTGAATTTAATTTACACAAGTTTAAAAAAAGAGGAGGGAGGAAAGACAGCAGGTGGGAGGAAGGGAGGGGTTCATGAGGGGTTTTCTCCTTTTTCCTATTTTTGTTTCTTTACATTAGATCGGGATGGCTTTAGGTAAATCTAAGTAAGAATACATTTTATTACAGTCAGACAGAACTTTGCTACTACCTTAAATATACAAGCACAAATACACAAAAATTCTCCAAAAAAAAGAGGACCAAATAAAAACATCCACACTAAATTATTTCTCTTTATAAACATAAAAGATAAAAACAATATATTTTAGAGGGGGAGGGATAAAAGTCCTGCGTTGCTCCTTGGTCTGTAGCTTTTCAGTATTGGTAGAAAAGAAAAAATTACAATTGAAATGAAGGCGTTTAATACAAATTAAAAAAACATTCTAGGGAAATATATACTGTATAAAAACTCTTAAAATGTGTGACTGTATGTGCATGTACGTGTAGCAAATGCTGGCCGTTTAAAAGGCTGCATTCACTGTGGTCTAATCAGAGATGGCTCGGGCACTAGGGCATTTAAAATCCTTCAATTGTAATGTTCTGAACATGTGATTATACATATATGCAAGTATGCATCTGTGTGTGTATGTGTGTGAGTGTAGCTTTGCCCTAGCATCACACAACAGCCTTCCTACTAGTGTGTTCATTTCAATGGTTTACAGACTGAATTTGGATCCGTCTGCTTCGGCAAAGCCACAGTTACGCTCACACTCCCTTTTCTTTCCTCACTCACACATATATTCTATTGACACACATCATCAGTGACTTATGCGTCAGCAGACCAGACCTCAATCAAGAGCCGTGTTTTTAGATGACGGGTGGACAAGTCGTCCCTAAGCAACTGCCCACCATCCTGAAGCCCCCGCAGCCACCGCCCTCCTCCACCCCACTACATGTGAACTTTCCTTATGGATGGATTAGTGTATACACTACTGTAGATTATATCCCTGCTACTTCCCGGTCACGTCAACCCAATCCCTGTTCCGAAATAAAAAAATAGCAACAGCAGATGGGAGGGATTGTGTACAAGTTGAGGAACAGAGCCACAGTGCTGGGACACAGTGGGAAAGCAGCACTGGAAGAAACTTGCTCTGGTTCAGTCAGAAGCGGGACTGAGCTCCCTCAGGCTACCTGTGAGAGTGAATCTGAGCGCTACAGCAGTGTTTCGTTTGCAGACCGGATGCTGGACTGTTCTGGTTGCAGTAGTGGCTATAGGGGTGGGGGCTGAGGAGTGGCTGAGGGGGGTTTATGTCGAGGTTGCGGGGCTCTACTGTGATGCCTGTGAGGTGGGGTTGTCGCTCTTGCTCTCCTGGCTGGAGGGGGCCTTGTTGTTCCAGGGCGAGTTGGAACCCAGCGCCGGAGAGTTGTTGAAGCTGTCCTCATCATCGATGCCGTTGGCTGCGTCGAACTGCGTGTTCTCCAACCGTGTGATCAGACGCTCATCCTCGTCACCAAACTCCCCACCCATCAGAGTCGGTTCTCCCACCACCATGACATCCTGCAATGACACCAAACCATTGGACCACATGGCTTCTCTGCACATACATCTTCATTTTCTTCTGTTTTAATAGGTTTTTTTCAGACATCACTTCCTCAGCTACGTATTTTACACAGCATAATAAGAATGAGGCATGAAAATGTCTCTGGTTTAAAAACAAGAGTTGCCAGCTCTTTAGCTAATACTATGTTCACTACTTTGTTAACAGGAGCAGCACGGTGGAGTAGTGGTTAGCAAAAAGGTTGCTAGTTTGAGCCTCGGGTGGGGGAGGTTTAAATAATGGCCTTTCTGTGTGGAGATGGACGTATGCATGGTTCTCTCTGGCTACCTGATTTCTTCCTAACTTGTGTTTTTGTAGCTACTTCCTGGTTTCTGCATATCCAAATGCAAAACCTCAGAATCAGTGGGTAATGGTTATTGTGTAGATGATATCTGGACAAAACAAAGCTTATTTTTACCATTTACTTTTAAATGAATTCAGTGAAACACTTAAAATGACACATTTTGTTTGATACTTTAGTTGCTGTGGGGATTTAACCTTCCTTCTTGAAATGAATGAAGCAGTGTTCCCTCTGTGTGTGTGTGTGTGTGTGTGTGTGTGCAGAGTACCACACTAGGTGGCACTGATGTACTCACTGGAACTTGGCTGGACAGCGGGAAGCCACTGCCAGGGCTCTTCTTTTTGTTGTTGTTGTTGTTATTAGCTCCTCCTCCTGCACTAATGGTGCTGCCACCTGACATCTTACGCTTCCGCCGCTTATTAGAGGGCTGTCTTGATGGCTCAGCTATATGAAGGGAACAGAAAAAAAGTCAGCCATGTAACCTGTACGGTTAACTGCGTGGGTGCAGGTTGAACTGTGGTTCACCTACCTGGCGGTGCCACCATCCTCTGCCATTTCTGGAAAAGGCAGGTCTTGAGGCAGTCTCTGGGGCTGAGGCTGTATGTCTTGTGTCTGGACATCAGCTCCTGCATGGGCTCCAGAATCACACACAGCTGGAAGAAAGAGCCGGAAAATGCAACAGGTTACAAATACAGTTAAAAATCTTGCTGATGCTAAATGATCTTATCAAACATGTCCTAAAAAATGGGTCTGAAACTCTTTATATTGAGCTGCCACGACAGAGCAGAGGTATGCCGGGTATTTCAGGTTTTACATGTCCTCAGACTATTTGCATTTATACAATGAAAGTCTGATAACATTTAAATTTGTTACAAACTCCACAAGCATGTGTTTTTTTATGAGAAACTTCATCCCTGGCTGGGCAGAGTTGTGCACGTGGAGATGCCCGTAAAAAGCCACATGTTCTGTGTTACTACTTTATTACCCCGTTGATCTTCTGCTCGTTAAAACCAGCAGTTCAACCTCGCATCTGCAAAGCGACAACTTCCTGCTTTTCCACATCAACCACACCCACCTCAAATGTCCGACCAATCAAATAATACGTCTCAGAGCGAGAACAACGCTCTGCAGCAGCAGTTGTTACAGATGAACAGATAAACACAAAGAGAGAGAAGAGCCTATGTAACATCCCCAGCTTTACAAGATTATACTAAAAAATACATGTTTATTCTTAAGGCACGTTCGTGCCGGCTGAAATACACCTTATTTATTATACTTCATTTGTGTACTACCACAGATTGGTACAAATGGTAAATATAGCATGGAATAACTTGATATTTACAACAGATGAGCAGTCTTTATCCTACTATTATACTAGCAAGGTGTTCAATCATATAAACAGGATGTACTCTGTCGTTTGATTAAAAGTCTGATGTTATTTATCTGATTTACGTGTCATATGTGCTCTTTGTGAACAAGCTGACCTGTATGATCACCAAATCTAAGAGCCAATGTTTTTGCCCCGTTCACGCCTTTCTTATGCACATAGATAACATGTGAGCATCACACTCAGAGGCCACTGAGCTTCTAATCAAGTCACACCAGCAACACAGTGATATTACACCACTGGGTAAGTTATCTGGACACCAGCAGCAACAACAAACTGGCTGGTTGGTGAGAATTTCCACAACATTATCCAAGCAAATGTAAAAATTCTCAACTTTTCTCTTTAATACGATTTGGGAAATAAAAATGTTTGCAACTGATCAGCGACAACAGGTGTCCAACCTGCACGGCCCGCACATTAAAAACTGCTTCACACAGTAATCAGAGCCCACTAACATCACGTCGCTATAGACGGGAATTTAGTGGAAGGATTTACGAAGCAGACTGGTTTTCATGGTTTTGCTACAAGCAATCACAGTAACAGCATTTATTTTATTCCTCTTAAATCTGCACAGAGGTGTGTGTAAACCGTCCTCTTTGCTAAACGATGTCAGGTGACATCAACAATGTTACAGTTGTAATCTGGCAGCATTTCCAACATCATTTCAAGTTGCAACAAACCAATAAACATCATAACCATCATCATTTAAGAGGTTAAATGTTGAATGTGTGGTTCGCTCACTCGGAGGTAGTTGAGGGTAGAATTTGACAGGCCGCATCTTGTAATGTTTTTAGAAAGCTGATCCAGCATCTGTGGGTCTTGAGCCTGAAATATGAATAAAACACACAACACTGATTAGGACACTTAAGAATTTCATGCACGTTGTACAAATAAAGGAAAGCACTCACATGCATGGCCAGTATACTGCGGGGGATGAGTTCACGGTGTTGTCTGATGCTGAAGTGCCACGTCTTTATCCTCATCATGTCGTCAAACATGAACTCCAGGTACAAGCGTCCTTCTACGCACACCTGCAGAGGTTTAAGAAAAGTATACAGCCAAGGAGAATGTTTACATTTACCATGTTTTTACTGATTAAAAAGCCTCCATGGTCTTACTAAGATAACGTATAAATGATCCACCTCCTGCATACACACCAACGCACCTGTGTGAACATGGGTTTTCCATTCTGGGTGACCATGGTACACTGATCACAGTCAAGTGAGACAAAGTTATTGTGGAAGGACTCCTTGGGATGTTTCAGCACATAGTACAGCTCAGTTGCGCCTCCCTCAAATATGCTTCGGAAGTATCTTGGAATTAATGTCCGTCCAATTGCTGGAGAAGAAATACAACAGGCTGTTGTTTCATGCAACATGGGCAGACAGAAAACACCCAATCAGGCAAAAATATGTTTAATTAAATAAAGACTAAAATCTATTTTACAAAAAAAACCTGAATAAATGACCTTAAATTAAAACCTGGTATGTGACTGTAATCATTCACCAGACAACTGCAGGGAGATAAAAGGCGGTGGGGAATATATCGACTTTGTTTCTTACTGTAGCGTTTGGGTCCATCTTCCAGACAGAAAGTGATGGTCAGCATAGCATCATCTTCAAAGAACTCCGTAGTAAATGCATCCCACCACAGGTTGTCGCACTCCTGCAGGGCGATGGGAAATTAATACACAGTAACTGGACTGTTTGTGTGACTTTTTATCCTCCATGAGGAGTGAAGAGTCCAAACAAACCTCTGTCCAGTTCTGTAGCCGTTTGTTGAGCTCAAATATTCTGTAGTCTGTCTGGTTGCCATATGGCGTGTGCCTTCTGGATGGTCACAGAAAACAGAAAGAAAACAGGACATGTGTGAGAGCAGTGGTCAAGAAGAGCCAACTTATGCCAATCAGGGATTAGAGACAGTGATTTAATTAGTAAAAAGAAAAACAAACTTCTTTTAAATCAAATATTTTTAGACTAGGAGGAGATCGATCCTGTCTTACCCTATTCCTGGCTCCAGGTATGTGGGCGGGTACATTGGAGTGGGACTAGAGAATATAAGAGATATCATTACATTCAGTTTTAATGTTAATATGCTGCCCTCGATGATGGTCTGCATTTACAGCACTGACATAAAAGATAATAACACTTCACACACACAGTCGCAAACTGGTGTCACTGAAGTACAGTACTACTGCTACTGGGGACCACACATGTCCATTTAAAATCTGCCATAAAGGAAAAGTTTTCATACGAGTTACTGCCGCTCAGAGGATAAGTGGCGGCGTAACACAGTTAAAATCCACCTGACCCTTTCATCAAAAGCATTTCAACCATTAACACACGCAGCAAACGTTTTACTATTAGCACCTGAACAGCTGACAGTGGGAAAGCTTCGTTTATGGTGACAGTACCCCCACGTGCTTATACATCAGGTCTAGTTTGTAAAACATCCCATTTTGAGTAAACATACCATCCTAATCAGATTCTTTTGGTTAAATATCCCAACAGAAATTACAGATAAAGCCTAAAAATGACTACATCAGAGATTATTATATTCTCAGTATGTATTTATTTTAAATCTAAGAAATAGTTTCAACAACTGTGCCTCAAAGCGGCACTCTTCGACTGGCCGGTCTACCAGTTAAACTGGATTTTTCTCAGAAAAGCAGACGTTGGGATATTAGAGGCAGCTAAACAAACTGCACTGCATAAAACACAACAGTGTAGAAGCCTAAAATACAACACATACAAATAAAGATACAACGCTCACCCCACGTCTCTGTCCAGCATGCTGCCGGGATGGAAAGGGGGGAAAGTGCTACCGTTGGGGGGCTCCTTGGGGGAGTACAGCTTGAATGACTTGGAGGAACAGCCTGGAAGAGATGGAGGCAAAGCAAAAACATGCATTTTGAAATTTAATGTAAAGATTTTGAGATGGTGCCAGACAAATCTGCCCTATTCTACAGCGTTATTGTGAGATTCAGAGCATCTGGGCACAGAGAGACCTTTCTGCCTCCCTCATACACAAACTGCTACACTCTACAGCTTCTCATAAAATTACTTGCAAATATCAAATAGCAGCAGATAACACTCACTCGCCAAGCACGCTCATAAAACAGACTGATGCTTCAGATACAAACTGCTCCAATCCTCATTTTACTCTAATTGCCCAGCTCTGTTATAAAGGCAATCCAGGCGTGGCGGCCTGCAGGTCATGACCCCCAGTTACCATGCCGAGGCACCGCCTTCCTAACGTCCCTCTGTCCTGTCACTGCATATTAAACATATGACCCTACATTTCTAGAAGAAACAGATAACCAGAGATCAGCCTGCATCAAGGAAGGGAAAGTGGTATGATTTGGGTATGAATGGGATGATTTTTATTTAAATAAATACAAAACATTTGTGCAGGTCTGCTTTATTACTTTATAACAGACCAGGCATAAAAATGCAGATTTACTTTAAAGACAACAGTGATGAGTCAGGTTAGTGTGCTAAAAATCAGCTTCTTTAGAAAAAGCTGCAGCTTTCATATGCAAGCTTATTTTCAATAAGATTAATAATGAAAAAAAGAAGAAATGCATCCCTGTTTGTTCCATCTGTAGCATGTCTCATCTGTTTGTGTCAAACACACAATGTCAGCTTTTGAAAGCAGTAAAGCACCTAAAGGTAAATAAATGGTAAAGATAAGTACGGGTCATTAAAATGTGATTTTCCATGTTATCAAGAGGGGGGAAAACTACCCAGCCTGGCCTCCTCTTTAAGCAGAAACGAGCTGTTTACCTTGCAACACTACACTATGGGGTGGATGTGCAAACAGAAGATTGATAAATAAATAAATAATCAATGGTTATGTGTCCATTAGTTGTTGAGAGCTCCATTAGCTCAGCTCCTTTCCAGATAGCGGTTAATGACGGTCACAATCACATCAGCTGGAATTCACTTCCTCCACAGGGAATCATGTTCTCTCCTTTACAAGCAAACACAGCTCTTTATACACACATATATATACATTATACATGCTCATATTATTACACTTTACAGGGCTTTGTGATGCGATATGGATGGAGAAAGTACTGGACATCTAATTTCCTTTATCTTCTTACACTTATTACACGATGTAGCACATTTTAATAAAAAAATAAACTGCCGGGGTTTTGGATTTAACTCTCCCCAGACTTCGTGCTTGCCAGGAGGGACAAGTATCGAAAACTAAGACCTAGTTTATCCTGAACCGATAACCCATATAAGGACGCTTTAAGTAAATCGTCCATTTGACTTTCAGTTTTAACAGCTGGAAAAACATGTTTAAACTTTAAAAGAAGCATTTCACCGTCAAATCGCTTGGCTACAAAGGCAATTAGAAAGACAGCCACCGAATATTGCTAGCATGTAGCATCAAGCTAAGCTGGTACGTCAACTATATGATATCGGAAAGATGGTGAGCTTTGTAGCTACATACCAGCCGGCAACAAGTTAACACAAACTACAAATTCGAGTAAATATATATTCAAATAGGCAAATAACCTTTACATGTGTAATCCACAAGACACTGGCTGTGTACAACACTGCCTCGTAGGCCTGTAGGGCACGTTAGCGTTAGCAAGCCGAAAAAAACAGTACACAGTTAGCCTTTAGCCTTCATGCTAACGCTTTAGCGTTAAATCCCTTTTCAGCTAGAAATGGCATAAAAAGGCCGATACATTACAATCTCGAGTGTTTGGGGGAATATATTCAACCTTCACGACAGGTGGATACTGAATTCCAAAACATATATACACATTTCTTTGGAAAAAGCGGCTCTTTACCTGCAAAGAAGTCCAATAAAAGATAGATGTTTACAGATCGGTGTTGATAGACCGTGTGCACGCTCCGTGCGTAAAAACGGATAGGCCCGCTGGACGCAACGTACCCACACAACACGTCCCCTTCGAACAGGATCAATAAAAAATCTCTTCAAACAGAGACACTACAACGGAATACGGCCTAGATTGCGGGAGTGGATCGTTTGTGTTTTGTCCCGCATGAGGCCTTGTCAGTGGGCTGAAGCCTGCTGTGGGTTTACATACGGACCCCGATGAGCCCTTTGTTCACGGGAGGACATGAACAATAGCTGTAGGCCCTCCTCCTCCTCCTTTCCGTCTGCAATGTATTTGCTCCTCTCTCCTCTGCCCAGCACCGCTAGCCGCCTTCTCCCCCTTCTCCTCCTCCTCCCCCTACTAATGCACAACTGCACATAAAGGTTGTCTGGTAAGCATTTTTCCCTTCCTCCTCCCTGCATCCCATCCCTTCCTCGTAACTGACACAGATGAGAATTGGCCTAATGCAACCGACTGGAAATGTGCGTGGAAACAAAGGTACTGACTGCAAAGTGGTTTCCATGTTTGCCTAATTAGTGCACATCAACTTGGTGCAAGCAGCTGAACTACAAACAGAAGACTGAGCTCATATTCACAATATCATGAGCTCAGTGCGATGCAAACACAGCTGATGCAGCAGCCTGATCAGTTAAAAGCAGCTTAAGATCTTAAAACTTTCACAGAAAGATAACAGACTAGTGTTAGTATTAATTGTGTCTTAGAGTTTATACACTGAACCATCTCCAATGTGGACCAGTAAATCCATAAACACTGGGAACCTCACTCTCTTAGCCTGTATACACACACATATATGTTACGCACACACACATACACACCATCACTCTAAGCCAAAAGGGGAATCCAGGCCTCTAAATCTGCTTAAAATCGCCTCAAATTATAATCAGATATTCAGATCACAGCCAGGGAGCTCTCACCCACATGGGATATAAAAAGAACAAGCCGCCTAGTGTGCTGACATCAGGGATCCTTTCATTTATGCACGTGATCATTTAAGTCACATACACACGTATTGTATATATTCTCTTCTTATAGATATTCTTCTTATCCCAGCATGTAAACATAAAGTGAAAACATTATTAATAAATGATTTATTAAGCAGTTTTTTAGCTGCTCTGTGGTTTGACTGAGAGTGCTGCACACATGAATATAGGTGGTAATATGGAAATAATACCAAAACAATGTTACAGTAAGAGGAACTACTTCTGAGTGTCATATTGTACTTTTAGGTTTTCCATAGTTATTAATGATGGCTGTTTTTGCTTCTGAGAGACATTCCCTAATGTTTACCTTTATTTAAATTAACTTTATCACACAATAGTTCAGATTTTATGCTCTCAGAAGAAAAGTTGAACTTGATAATGAGGAAAAGACGATTAATTAGAAACATTAAAGCAAATATTTTCTCTGCATTCAGGTCAGCGCCCTGATCTGGACTGAATCAACTTAACTGTGTCTCAGGACATCCAACTTTACTCCAGCATTGTACAACACTCTGAGAAATGATCTTATTATGATCATACTACATACCGTATTACAACAAAAGTATATATTTTCCACCTAGATCAACAGTCTCAGACCTTAAAGTCTAATTACACCTGTGAGATAAGGACATCGAGTCCAAAGCGAGGCTGATGCAGGAAATCTGAAGAAGCGAGAAGTGCCGTGTTTCCCAGAGCCAGACATGTAGAGAGGATAATCTACTCTAAGGCCCGTCTCTCACCCGACCAGCAGCGAAGATGCCTGGGCTGAGTTTATGTATACTGCTCTGACCATAGTAAGCCTGTTTCATGAGCACTTCACAGCTCACGAGTCTCCAGTCAGTCTTTTGGCAGCATCTTTGTTTGTTAGCACCAGGGGGAGGTGTAGTCAATAGTAGCTTAGAGTGTCTGTTGTGGGTGACTTATGTGGATTTGCCTATCTTACATTCACTGGCCCCCGTCACCATGGCAACGCAAGCAGTCAATGCTGACACAACCGGAGAGAGGCTAAGAAACATCCATGGAAATGGACACACAAGAGTTAATCCTGTGTGTGCGTGTGTGTGTGTGTGTGTCGGCAAAGCTTACCCATTGAAATGGTACATGACGGGGTTAATCCCTAATGTGTGTGTGTGAGGGTTGGGTGATGGAGAGGGGGTGGGAGGTGTGTCAGGATAAGGCTTGAAGGGCTTACATACACCGTCTCTTTCGCTCTCAGGCGTAAGTCAGGCCTTATCTTTAACCAGCACCCCAAGCATCGAGGTACACACACACACACACACACACACACACGTGGGCACACACATCTGTCTAACCTTCATTTCAGCAGCCAGCCTCATTTTCCAACCTCCAGTTGCACATTTCTCACACATAAAACCCTAAATCCATGTACGTGAAGTGATTAAAACTGGCACCTCTTGGTGCTGAATAACTGGCTCAAGTGCTCAGTGTGTTTTCACTAAGCTGCCTGTTTAAACTCACCTCTGACAGTCCAGCAAAACACGGAATAAACTAAACTCACTCTCTATTTCTCTCTACGTTAATTGAGATTAACGCTTTTTTAAAGGAAAGAGTTAGTTAAAAAGAAAAACTCACCTCCCTCACAGTCAAGCTGCTCTGACATGGCCATTTAATTCACCTACGACGGCACTTTCACAGCTTTACACTGATCTAACGCAAAGCCTGTGTTCTCGTGCCTCTCCCTCTCTGTGATATCTCCCATGTCCAGACTGTCAGGCTCAGGGGCACAAGGAGGGGAAAGAGGGATGCCCACGCTTTGTGCGTGTGTGCCTGTTACTGGGTGTTAACGTGCGCGTGCGGCATGCCATTTCCATTTACTTGTCAACAGGAAACTGAACGGCACATGCGTCTGCCAGAGTTCTGATAACAGCCGTCACCCTTCCCTCAACACGCTCTCAAACACGTATCTGAGGACAGTTTTGTGGAGCAATGGCAGCTAAAGAAGTCCTGACTGACCGTGTCCGTCCCAGTCCCACACAAACAGGAAGCACAACCGCTCCCACTCTAAAAGATTGCAGTCACTATATTTTCTTCTCCAAATGTAGTAATAAGCCCTTCCTTATATTGACTTTACTGTGTTGTAGTAAACACATCAAACACATTTTGGCACAGAATATCCCACACGGAAACCGATCAGCATTCACCGTCTGGCAGATTTTAATGCATTTGGCAGCTTACATTATGTTTCTTTACTCTAATCATCACATCAGATGGAGGACAGATATCATTTTGCTGTTAATAAGCTGTTTTTTGTAGATGAATGAGAGACTGGACACTGTAGATCTGTCGCTGAATCCGAATAACTCAACTTTAATCCTTCATTTCCCAGTTTATCCAGTTTTACACCAATAAGTGCCACTGAACCAGGCCCATTGATCCCATACAGGTCCCTATCATCACACTGCCTCCCTTATGGTGTTGTACTCCTCCATACTGAATCCGATCAAAACATTCAATCTGATTAACTTATATTGATATGTATATATATATATATATATACTTATATAAACTTTAATACTTTGTTCACATTCAATGTGACTTTATTTTGATAAGCTTCTGCGGTGTTACACCTATGTGCTCCTTTCTGCAGTCACTTCAGGTGTGCAACAGGAGAAGATGCAGGTATTGACCAACCTGCAACCTGATGCATTTCAGTTAATTTATGATTTTATTGTGATTTCTGCTGTTTTTATGCTTTTTCTGTTTCAATGTAAAGCACTCTGAATTGTCCTGTACATGAAAGGTGCTGTATAAATAAACTTGCCTTGCCTTAATGGTTATTTTTCTCAGAGATCTTATCGTGATGAAGGTGGAACCAATATGCAAAGCTTTCTAAAGCCATCCCACAGTTCAGAACTGGACTCTGTGGTGGCCGATCCACGTGTGAAAATGACGTCTCCTGAACCACCACTTCACAACTTCAGCCCGATGAGTCCTGTGATTGTCATCCTGGAATGTGGAATAAGCTGCTCATCCAGTAACTTCATGTAGTCAGCTGATGTCATTCTGTGGACACATAATGTTGCTGAGCTGAGACCTGACAATTGCAGCAACTCCAGATCATAGACTGCCCCCACAAGTACGCTATGCATGATGGCTGCATCACTTCATCCATCTCACTAAACTCTTTACGCTCCTTGGTAAATTAATTAGCATCATAATAAGTGGTTTTCTTACAGCTACACTGCTTAGTTCCTGTTCCTCCCATCCCTTCATATTGTTCATGTGGACATGTTCAGACTTTCACAATAAGGCACACCCCAGTAAAGGGTTTTTACCAAATCTTTTAACGGCTACTGGTCACAATCATTAAGATTGGTAGTGCAGTACTGAGGGGCAGTTTTGTTTCAAAACATAATAAAAAGCCCTGTGACAGACTGGCAACCTGTCCAGGTGTACCTGCCTCTCATCTGCTATTTGCTGGGATAGGCTGCAGCCCTGAATTGGACAAAGCGGTACGGGAAATAGATGAATATATAAAAAGTTGTTTTTATAAGCTGTAATTAATAGACAACATCACTGGTCCTGTATTAACATTGGAGGGTATTTGTATTCGATCAGGTAGCTTACCTTAATGTCATAAAGAAAGATGTGAAACTAAAGAATGATAAAAGCATGTAGTTTTTTAACATCATGGCATTTTTTTATACTTGAAGAAGAATTTAGTAACATGAAAGAACTCTGCAATCTAACTGGGAACATCTGAACACTAAAACATGTATAAAAACATTTTTCTTCCTGAGATCAAACACAAGCATCTTTAGAGAGCAGGAATCACAGCAGTGCATTACTAATAAATGTTAAATGTTTATCCTGTTATGGCTGCATCATTGTGGAAGTGAAGACTCCACTGACCTACAACCTGAAGTTGTCCTGTGATAGCAGCGCCCTCTAGCGGCCGCGCTGCGTCAGTGTGTTTGTTTTCATCCTGTCATACAACATTTTCTCAACCACTGTGTGAAGTCACTACTCAGGGTTTTCTCTAGCAGACAAACACTGCAACAAGGGAAGTTCAGCGTCAAGTGCGTCACATGTAAGAACACACACGTGTGTGTGTGTCGGGATTGAACTTATGAAAAGCCTCAGCCGTGGGACGGTTTAGCATTAGTGTGTATTATGTGCATTTCAGGAAGAAAATGCACAAAAACATCATGGATCTGTTTGAGCAATTTAAGATTATTGTCCATCATCTCAACCATTTCAGCCCTCCCACCTCACACACACACACACACACACACACTTGAAAGTAGCATAGATCTGTGCACATGTGACAGATGTGTGTGTGATCCCGTGTGTTGGCGGCTGGCGTCAGCTGACAGCTGTGTGAGTGGAAATGACAGTACCCTGATGCTGCGTTCTCTGTTCTCTGGGAGCCATTTTGTCTGTCTCTGATCTCAGAGTCAGGTCCCCCCCCCCCCCCCCCAACCCCTTACAGCCAATCACGTCAGCGCTCAGCCTTGCAGAAAACATAGAAACACAGTCTGATTTCTTCCTCACTCTCTGTCTCACCCACTCTGACTCCCTCCCGCTCCTACAGTGCTCATCTCCCACTTGCCTCTCTTGTCTCGGCTCTTCTGCTCACTGCCCCCCCTCTTCATCACCTCTCCTCTCCCCTGCTTTCCCTCCTCCTCCTCTTCCTCTCTTAATCCACATCTTTCCTCAGTGTCTGCTCACTCCCTCTCTCTTACCCTCTGTCACACCCTCCTCCTCCTCCTCCTCTTCAGCTCTCTTGTTGTGCAACCCGTTTTTAAACAGCTCAGCCTTTGTGCTTTTTTGTCTGTTGCCATTTCAGCCAGGGCTGCAGTCTTTACTCATTTTCCTCCAATCAGGGACACCATGTGACTCTCTGCATGAGAGGGCACAGTCCCTTCCCCCCTTCTCTCCTCCCTTTCTCCCTTTCCCCTTCTCCCCATCCTCCCTTCTTTCCTCCCCTCATCCAGCCAACATACGCTAGCAATCAGAGGAGTCAAAGAGAAAGCGGGGGGGGGGGGGGGGGGGGGGGGGGGGGGGGGGAGGGGAAAAAATAAAGAAACCACCCCCACCCCAGGAAAGCAATTGGGGGGG
>JBAMHV010000004.1:20215094-20229101 GCA_037177535.1 Pseudomugil gertrudae | reverse complement strand
CCCAACCTTAAAATATGTAGAGGCTGTTTTTCACCACTGCTGCTACAATGACACACACACACACAGGAATACACACCAAATGATCCTCAGGAAATCTGGCTTTATGTGTGTATATATGAGTGTGTGCTGCAGCCGTCTGAGTGGCTTGTTACCATCCAGCAAAGGTCTGCTACATGGCAGGAAGGCCAGGGGGAGGAGAGAGGGTGAGGAAAAAGAGGAGGAGAGAGGTGGGGGCATCTGACGTGCCTCCTCTCCTCTCTCTCTCTCTTTCTCACCCATCCACTCTCGCTCCGTTAGTCTTCCCGTCTGCAGTATGTCACACAGTGTTGCTCTCTCGCTTCACTCATCCCGCTGTCTTCTCAGCCATTTATCTCTTCCACCTCCTCCCCGCCTCCCTCACTGTACCTCTCCTCCTTTATTACTCTTTCTTCCGCTGCACCTTTCCCTCCCACTGTCTCCATCTCTCTCTAATCTTTTCTCCATCACTAAGTCATTTGTCTTTCCCTGGTAGATGCCCAAGTTTGTGCATATGTGTGTGAGTTGTAAGGCTCAGGTTTAAGCAAAACGAGGAGGACTCAGGGTCCAGACCTCCAACACGCCTTTTTTCACGCATGAATTTTAGGTCAGAAGCTCTAAATTGCTAAATGAACTCTTTAAGGTGTCTTATTCCACACTTTGGGAGTTAATACATTGACAGACTGTAAGTAAAAGTCCATGTCCTCCTGCTGTTTAAGTTCAGAGGGATTCAAACTAATCAAGGCTCTCTCCACATGCTGCACAGTTTCCAAACCTGGCTTTGTCCCAGAAGAATTACCACCAGGGAGGTTTTGCCATTTCTTTTGTTTAAAAGGGGGCTGAAATGCACACAAATGACCTGCAAACTTGTCGAGTTCACGGCTCAACGTGGTACCAATTTGCCGCCAGCTAAACTGTCATTTGTTTTGGTTGGCGAGGTGGTAGGTCAACTGGAAGAAGTCCCTCGCTAACAAACTGAAAAGGAGGTAGTGGATTCTGACGTACTTCTGTCAATAAATCAATTCCCCTCCTGTGTTTTATACTGGAACAAGGACAGTGGTCTAATTAAAAGGTCTAATCAAGTTATAACTAGAGTGTATGGGCTGCACGGTGCTTTTGGTGGTCTCACAGAAAGAAGGTTGCTGGTTCGAGCCTGTATGTTCTTGTTCTCCCCGTGTATGCATGTTAGCTTAGCGGTGAGTATGAGCGTGAATGTCTCTCTGTGTCTGTCCTGTGATGGACTGGCGACCTGTCCAGAGGTTAGCACACTGTAATTTACTAACTAGCAGAATTTTAGAGGTCTTGTTTTTATTGCTGAGGCAGCTCCTCTTTCCCGTTTCATGTCGTAATGCTAACCCATACCGACTCACCGTACGGTCACACAGTGGTATGAACATTTCTGACAGCATAAGAAGCAGGTGAACTCAGGTGAAACCAGTAACATTGATTAAAGCTTTGTTACTATAACAGGACAAAGCTGATGTTAATGTTAGCAGTAACAGCTGTGTTGGTATGTGGCTTTAGCTGTACTTTAACTTGCCTGTTAAATTTCCCCAATCAGGGAATAAGCGGTAGAAAATGGATGGATGGATGGAAAGCTTCTAGAGTTCCAGTGTTATATCCATGGTGATTTCTGCAACTTCAGAAACATCAGTTATGCAGAAAGACTCGTGCAAATAGATTTGATTTCTTACTAAATCCTCTTTTATCTCCATAGTGAACTTTGCAAAGCTGTTGCTCAAGTTTAACCTGCCTAATAGAGACATTTCAGCATCTCAGTGTCAGTCCCACCTAATTTTAGCATGTCAGCAAAACTTACCAAATCATATGTTAATCACTAATGCATCTTACATGCAATAAAGTTTTGCATCACAATTATAAATGCTTTTTTTATTATTAAAAGTAGCTTTATAAAGTACTGTATTGAAGGCACTATAAATGAGCATGAATATATATGCACTGATTATATTTTATAGCCAAAGTATAACAATGCATCCCATCCTCTGACCAAACGCCAGAGCAGGAGAAGCACACTGGAGGGGGGAGGCTAATTCCAGATGCTTTCAGATAAGAGCTTGGGTATATCCTGGATAGGTCACCAGCATGCGCAACAACCCCATCCATCCATTTTCTACCGGTTTTCCCTGATTGGGGTCGCGGGGTGGCTGGAGCCAATCCCAGCTCACAACGGGTGAGACATGCGCAACAACATTTAACAAAATATTAAAGAGAATCTTTAAAAAAATATACAAGTGTCAATGACAGCCAGCAACCAGTAGCCTTAAATACAACATATCTTATATTTTTTCACCATTTTTTGCTTTCCTGCATCAGAATTTTAAATAATTTATTTGCTTTTACCTTCTTCAAATAGGCTAATAGCTCCCTGCACAACATAAACTCCAACACAAGCACAAAAAAGAAAACTTTATCTTTAAATGAAAGTAAATTAAAGCAAGTAAATGAAACACTCTAAGAGTGTTGTTTCATTCACTTAGGGTCAGAAACAGCTTATGGTGAAACAGAAATATCATAGTAATTACCTCATTAATCAACGTGCCAGTCAGTCTAGTTTTAACTGATGCTTAGGATGCTCTCACACACACACACACACACACACACACACACACACAGAGCTGTCAGGATGCGGATAATAAGCTTAAACAGTGAAAAAGAAAGTTTTGAAGCTACCACTCTGAGCAAAATAAGTACAAACTGATCTCTTTCAGGGATTCAAAACCTTTACAAAACTTTTCTTTCTCACTAAAACACCTAAACACTTCACACACACATACACCTCTAAGACAGAAAGCAGGCATAAAGGGTGCATAGTGAAAATGACAGCAAGGGAAAAGAATCGCCTCCCCCACATATTAGTCCTTCCTCTATTTTTTTAAGACACTTGCTCTTTGTCCCCCCCTCCCTGCCTTTTCACCCTCTGTTTCATTAGACAGTATCTCATTTTGAGGAGGAGAGTGTTAAGCCAATCAGTGAGAGGAAGAAGGAGCAGAGGAAGGAGGGAGACGTGAGAGAGCAAAGACAGCGAGAAGGCAGCGATGGAGTGAGTGAGAGGTGGAAGGAAACAGAGGGAAGAGAGGGCGATGGATAGAAGGAGAGAGGGAGAAATGGAGAATAAATAGCTCTGGCGCACTCGTCCCCCATTACCCCGGGAGGGCACTGTCGCCATGGCAATGTGGCAGAAAAAGGATAGCACAGGCATGATGAGCCTCTACATACACACTCGTTTTTATAAATGAAACTTGTGTTTGCTCTCTTTAGCAGCTTCACAGAAACAACTTCATGCAGTGAGATAAACGTGTGCAGACATCCCAACACTTACCATGAAATCGTTTATACGGAAGCACGCACACACACGGGCGGCCAGCAGACAGTCAAAACCTGCATAAACAGACAAATAATAACAGGCTCAAAGAGGTGCAAAACACACAGGGAAAAGGTTTCAGAGAGGAAAATAAGATCCAGCTAATTATGCATCACAGCTGCCTCCTGTGTTGCCTTCAAACAGAACATGCTGGACTATTTAGCTCCCTTCATTTCCCCGATTAAACGTTTATTTTTACAACCAAATCAATTCCTCGTAAGGACTTATAGCAACCCCCTCAACCCCATTCTGACATCATGAGGACACAGAGCAACTTCAATGGCTTTTGAGTGCACCTGTGGAATCAGAAACTGGCTTTTCTTTATGTTCTGGTGTGATTCCTAACAACTGTGGAGGAGCATTTACAGCCCTTCAGCTATCATCAGCGGCTGGCTGCACCGCTTGGTGCACAGCAGGTAGCGTACAGCAGGTGTATCATGTATTCCTGAAGCAGACTTGATCAAAGCTGCCAAAACAAGCAATGACAAAGCCTCAAACGCCCCATAAAGCCAAGTAGGACGAGTCCACTAGCGCACTTCCTTTGAAATATATGTTGCAGTATGCATTTTTCATACTATTTGTTTAAATGCTGTCATTGGAAATATTTAGATCATCCTGGTTTTTTTCCTAAAGGACATCTGTCCATGCCATTAAGCTGATTTGTCTTCCTGAAGAGCAGTTTGGACAAGCTTTGCTCCGTGGTAATGTTCTGAAAAAGGATCTCAGTATCATTAAAACTCGTCTGACTGATGGAATGAGAAGTTTTCTGCGTCCACCTTTACTCACCACATCAACCCCATATCACCAGTTACTGTGGGAATTAGCTGAATTTTAAATGTTTAATGGGAAAAAAATCCTGACATCCTCTTCCTGTCTGATGAAGATTTGTTATTCGTCAGTGAATTTATCCTTCATCCATCCATCGACAGTCCATAACTGATTCTCTTTAGCCTCCTGTTGGCTTGTTTTGTTATAAATATTGACATTTGATGTTATTCTCTCATTTCTGTCAGATGCTATCTTATAGTTACTCCACTGCCTTGCTCTTCCTCATATTTCTTATAAACCCTGATAGAAGTCTTCCTCAGACTACCTGTTGTTTCCCCTTTAAACCTTCTCTTTCTGTATGCATTTGCTTCAACGTCTTCTTTTTCTTTTATTTCCCTGACAGCTCCCTCTGGATCATGTTTGTCTTATTTTGGACTTATTTGTATATTTAAGTAGTTTTTAGAACTGAATATTTGAAGTTGTTTCTATAATTAAGTTTTTTCTTTTAAAACGACTCCTTTTATGTAGGATTTTAGGGAAGTTTTACAAAGCCAGAGCAGTTTTATACCACGTCTAAATTTTTCTGCAACAGGTGCATGAGTTGCCAGGTTCCATCAGAGGAGGAGAAACACAAAAACTCTCAGCTAAATGGTCCTTCTACCAATGCTGGACCCTACAGTGTGAATCATGTCCAACCTTTACAAACGGAGTGTCTTGTTGAGACCTGATTTTGCTGTGGGGATTATAAACAATCCAGACTTTTACCGACTAAATTTCACGGCAACACATCCAAGAGTGGTCACAACATCTCAGACATGCTATGTTTTAGTTTGGTCTCATTTATAACACATTACCAAGGCTTTTTTATGTGTCTGCAACCCTGTGACATGATCAGTTCAGTTCCCAAAATCATTACTGTCGACACAATCCAGCCCCCAAATTAGCCATGAAAGAAACGCGTCAGAAGAATGGTGGTCCTCAGAGTAAAATAATTCACCCAAAGTCAGTCGGCTGGAGTTAAAAGTGCCACTTTCATTGCTGTGTTGCAGCACAGTTATCAGGAAAAGTTGTTTGGAAGGCAAATTCTGTGGTTAATTAGCTTAAGAAATCTCATGTGCATCCAGCCTGAGGCCAAAGCACAGAGGCTGTTCTGTAAACTCTTATGTAAGGAAGAATATGCATCCTGTTTCAGATACATTATTGATGGAGGCTTCTGTTACCACGCTGAGTATGTTTGTGTGCACACGTGTGCACAGGAACATCTACACTTGTAAGTCACTACCTCTTGCTGGTTAGCGTCTCACCTCTGCTGTTCTGAAGAAGGGTTGGGCTCATCGGGCCAAAGTCTTGTCATATTTTCTCTTCCCTCTTTCCACCTTGTTTCCTCCTCAACCCCTTGTGCTTTCTGTATTATTATAAGTCCCCTTTCTTTTCTTCCTCCTATCTCTCTTAGGCCTTCATTTCTTACAAGCAGATGTTCTCTGAGCCTTGTGGGAGGGCATTCCTCTCTTCTGCTATGAAAGCAAAAGCACTTGCTTGAAGTAAAAACGAATCCAACAAGGACGAAGGCGATACAACTCTCTAACTGTGCAGTCTCAGAGGACGGCTTGTGAATCCCATGTTTCCCCTGGTGTCAAGTTAAAGATCAGAGTGCTTTTGCCTTTTTATAACTCACTGCTCACAGTGTTACACAATATTGGAAAGGTCGTGGAAGTGCATACACAAAAGTCTGCATGACTAAGCAGCCAAGATGCCCGGAGACCATAAAGAAAAACACTCACAAATGCAGCCAAGTGTGAGTGCGACAGAGAGAGGAAAGCATTTACCTGACTCCTTACACCTCGTGGGTTCTTTAAAAATTTAGACATGCCAAAAGAGCACTGTGGGAGTCCGTGTGCAGGTCAGGAGTGAGGAAGTGATGAGCAGCAGAGAGAAAAAAGAAAGCATGACAAGAAAATCAGCCGAGGGAGGTTGTTAGACTTGTTTTACCACACACACACACACACACACAGGACGAAGAGTAAAACACTGTGGAGCTTAACAGAACTGAGTGGGTGAATTTTACATTCGCTTTGGGAAAAAAAATGGGACAGTTGATCCAGAGTATAGTGAACGTGTTTGTGTGTGTGGGGCCCATTTACTGACATGGTGGTTGCACGCTGAACGCTGCAGTAAGGTGACCCACTTACACAAACCCCCTCCTACCCACCCCCAATGCACAGACATACAGTGTTTTGCATGCCTGTGCACACAACTCAACACACAGCACCTCGCCCGCTGGAGACTGGAAGAGGCTTTGGCCCCGTTTCAGGCGGTAATGTGTTTCAAGAGTGCAGGAAGATCAGGCAAGAGGTTTGTGTGTGTTGCAGGGATGAACAGAGATGTAGCAACTAAACAGGAGAAGATGTTGAATTACAACATATAAAGTAGCAAAAGATGGGCATGTGTGGTACCCTCTTATAGCCTTTGTCCAGGGGAATGTTTAGTTCCATACTAATATAGATAAGCCACTGATTCCCTCGTGACATTCAGGAGAAAAGGTCAACTCCTTGCTGTTATGCACAAGATAACAGGCCAGACAGGCAGAGAATACAAAATAATAACAAAAGAAGTGTGCATCTATACACACATCCTTCTATAAAGACCTTTTTTTCTGAAGCTGTGGATGTATGTAGCTGGCACAGAGCAACAAGATCCCAAGATGTTAACTCCTACCAACTATGGAGCTGACAGAACAAGTAGAAGCTCACATAACGAGAAATAGCACCATCTAGTGGAATAAAGATGTAACTACAGTTGCGTGTGTTTGACTAAAAAGACTAGGGCTGAACAATTACCTTCACAGCCCTTCAGGTTTTCATTGTTGTCCTGTTTCAACACATCTGACTCAAGTGAAATGGAATCAATTGGCTTTGAAGTTCTACATAATGACTCAATAATTTGAGTCAAGTGTGTTGGAGTAGGTAAGGTACACACCAAAAACCTGCAGGATAGCAGCAATGATGGAACCTAACTCAAAAACCTTGAGCTAGAAAATTTAAGCGACTAGTAACAAACACAGAGAAGTCATGCATCCTGATTTAAATAAGGTAATAAAGCCTGATGAGGTGTCTATTATCAGAAATTACTGTATGACATGGACGCATTTTGGACACCTCCTCAGGTATAATGCCTTACTCCAGTCCTCGAGGACCGTAGTCCTGCAAGTGTTAGGAATTTCCATGCTGAAACACACCTGACTCAAATCAGTGGGTAATTAGCAAACCTGAGTTTAATGTTAAGCTCAGCACATAATTAATTCTGATGTGGATCAGCAAACAATAAATGTACTTAATGTATTATTAAATGCAGCATGACAGCATATAAATACTCTCTAATGCCTGGATACGTTTAGATTTATGTAGTAGCGAACTAGAATAATCTGATTTTATTACACATCATTTCAAATCAGGGCAATTAGTAATGCATATGATGAAGATTATGTGCACATGCTAATAGAGAATAGCCTTATTTTTCTGTGTTGGTGAAGGTGCAGACACCAGGAGACACTGAACTCCAAGAAAAGAATCAGTGCTGTCTAAAATATTATGATGCTAAAGATGAATAATTGCACTGATTATATTAACTGTTCAGCCTCTTCCCAAACAAACTATGGATGAGTAAATTGCATAAATATGCTCTTTGTCAGAAGACTAATTAATTTGTGTAGTGTGCTGACAGGAAGAGCGCTGGTTAGGAGAGAGATGAATACATTTTTATCCAAAATGCAGCAAAAGCAGCACAATTCCTGTAAAGAAAATATTTTATTAAAGTAAATTTAACTCAATTTCATTGATTCTCTGTTAAGTCTGGGGCTCCATATGCTCCCCAAATAGTTATGGTTGACTTGAGGGACATTATGAATTATTATTAATTCCTGGTGAAAAAAGGAAAGTAATTATATATCCTGCATTGATTCGTGCATTAAAATGCTCATGAATAATTTAAGATTAAATTTAAGAAATTTAATACCCTCATTGTACAGTGTTCCAATACTTTCATTTAACACTTTGCTGGTGGGTGTATCTCTGTCTTTAAAATAAATAAACAGGAAAAAAAATTATCAGGCTATATCCTAATATAATTAGTGTTAAGCTACAAACAGAAGCTCATCTTAAAGGCCCTGATCTTCTGGATCCTCATCCCTTTACCTGTTTCGATGGTTAATGCATAATTACGTTGTATTGTTTTCTAAAATAGCCTCTAATTTAAATATATATGTCAATAACTAAATTTCCATCAAGTGAATACAAAGTTATACCTTACCTTAAAACATTCAGATTTTTTAAAATTAATTAATTAATTAATATGACCAGTATGCTTCCCTTTCCTTTACAGACGTAAACTGCTATTTATCACACTGTAATAAACTTTTTAACGCCTTTATAACCTGTAGATTGACGTGTCTTCGTGGCTGAACTAAATTCTTGACTTATTTGTCAAGATGAAAGCCGTAAAGGCAAAAAATGAAATAAATAAAAAACGCGGAACTTGTATGTACTTATCACTGACCTGTGATCAGATTTTTACGCGCCATTACGTTGTTTTTTGACAGAACGCTCGGAACCAATCTGATCTCAGATCGGTGTCCTCAACGCGTTTCCCGCCGGTGACCACGTGGTCCATCCAGCCTGCTAGTGGACCATGTGGAGGAGCAAGATGGCGGCGCAGTGGAGGAGGAAAGATGGCAATTTAAATACCGGCAACAGCAAAATAATGGCGTACAACATCCCTAATGAGGTACCGGGTTTCTTCTTTCTATAATATGGCATCAAATGAAGTACAGATGTACATTTCCTGTGTCGTTATAAGGCGTGTTCCACCGGGCCGCGAGGCCACATGCGCGCACAGCGGACACGTGGCTTAAAACCGACTCATAGTACTACTAAGGCTAGTGACCAGAGAGATGGCTGAGCTGGTCGATTAAGCTGAGTCGCAGACGTTAAACCATTGTCGCGGTCAAACAGCAAGCTCATTTGAGCTAACACGTGGTTATTCATGCAGTGTAATCTCAACCTTTAAGTGATTTTAATGTTTATATCCACACCTAAGTGCTGACAGGATGCTGGTCTGCTGCGTTTGCCCTGGCGTTTAGGATTTCCTCTGTAATGTTCCTGCCTAGTATTTAAAACCAAATTCTACTTTAGGAATAAATAGAACATCACTCCCACTCCTTAGTGGCTTTAAGGTCTTTTCTATTTTCCTAGAGATGGCATGGAGCTGCTACACAAGCCTGACATTCAGTTACCTTGCTGTTGACAAGCAGCCATATGTCTGGAATGGTTGTGGATCAACAAGCAGCACAACTATGAGACAGAGACATGCAGATAAAGAAAATGAGATACACAAGTTACTGAAATTAACAATGTTATGTATTTAAAGATAGAAATTTAAAAAACCCCAGCAGTCTAAGCCTGTAGCATTATAACTAAAGGGATGACTATGGGTCACTCAGCAATCCTTAACTATCAGTTTTAACTCAAAGGAAAGTTTCATCTTGAAGGTAGATGGTGTGTCTGCTTATCGAACACATCCTGGGAGCCAGTATGGCCTGAATAAGTCAAACCTCTGCCTCTCATTTTACTTCTAGAAACTGTAAGAAGCACAAGTAAACCTGCAGTCAGAGTGACGTGCTCTGCAAGGAAAATATGGAGCTATAAGATCTTTATGAAGAGCTTTATATCAGAGTAAATCAATTTATTTCTATTGCTGATTAACTGAGCCCATAAAGAGGGCATAAAAACTAGATAAATATGATTATAAGTAATGAATGTATGTGTTGGTTTGCATCACTCAGCTAGTTCAGTGGGCGACAGTGTAGATCATGTAGATTTTCTTCATGTCTTTGTGTCTGCAGTTGGTCCTGAGCAGAAGTGAGGTGGAAGATGTGGACATGGACGCACAGTCTTGTGTGGATCACTCCATCTTGGCCATTTTTGAGGACTCCTCCATTGCATCAAAGGTCAGGGTACAAGCAAATTGTTTGTCAAAATGATGTCTGAAATGTATCTGGAGTTTTGTTGTAACTTAAGCAACACACACAAGGATTTTGTAAATCTAAAATCTGCTGGAGACCTCCACATGAAGATAAAACGGTCAGACGTTTAACTATGTGTGGTCTGATAAGCACAGCTGATCAGAAATCTCACACGATCGAACAAAAATGACGAAGAAAGATGGCAACATCCAAACAGCACAACACCATAAGCAGGAGTTTGCTGTCTTTGGACATTGAACACATTGATACACGGTGATTTTTAAATTTGTTTTCTGCTTCTGTTTCAGTGCAAAAATGGTGCAGATGAAGAAAGTGAGACTCTCCTGTCTGCCTTGACTGAGATGCTGGACAGTGTGGAGGATGACGATGGACACTTGTCTCCCTTTGACACCTTGCCCGACTATGATCTCCTCGGCCACTCGGATCACAGGGACACCCCTGTGGTGGGTAGAAACCATTATCCAGAACTTATTGGAGGACACATTTTCAGTTTAGTGGGACTCCTTAGTTCTGGGGGACTCTGGGATGGGACTGGTCAGCTATATTTAAGCTTGTCCATATCAACATCAACACTTTCTAAACCAAACTTTCTGCATAAAATAACCCACTCACCCAACTTCCTCTCTTACTTATTTAGAAAAATGATTGAAATTGATGTTATTGTGTTTGCTTAACCTGAATTTTGGTCAATTTTATTGGGATCGTAAAGAATTAAAGAAAATGTTCAATGTAAATTAGAATCAAAGCTGATTAAATATGATACTTAAAGCTTAAAACCTGAATAAAACTTTTATTTTTCTTCCTCCAAAGCCACAACGTGTGTATGTTGGAACAAGTCAGGCTTTATGCAGCTGCAGTTGTTAACTGATGGAGACAGTTTGTACATGAACAGGAAAAGCCGGTCAGTCATCTCTTTAACGGATGATCCATCAGGGTCTGGAAAACAGGAAATCTTACTGCTTAGCTTCCTCCTCAAACAGGCTTTTTGTATGCTGAAGTTGCCATCCAGCAGCTTTTGGTGCGATCAACCAGGCATCTTTATTTCCATAAATACACGAGTCTTCACGAGGTGGTCATGCCCTAACTTTTCCTCTGACAGGCTGTTTGTTTAGAGTTACAGTGAAGGAGTTTAGACCATACACATGTGCAGCCAAATTGCACTTTTATGTATAAAAAGCTTCTCAGTTTCTGTTTGCAATCTGTTTTAGTTGTTTCTGACCAGTTACATCATGCAGGACGTGGCTGCACGCACATAGACAGCCGGGTTTAAACATGACCTCTGCAGTTAATAAAGCTTATCTTTTCTTATCTCATCTTATCTTATTTTAGATAGATGGATCAGCAAATCTCCGTTAGATATCAGTTATGTAAGGTCTGCTCCAGGGGCTGGCAAATATTAGATGCTGACCTCAGAAACTCATTTTTCTGTCTGTTTCTCATATTTGGAGTTAGATGAAAATGTCAAGGAATAAAGCAACATTTGAAGCTAAATTCTTATTTTTTCTGCCTCTTCAGGAGCTGCCGACTGCTCATAGACTTCGACCACAACCCAAACCACCTCATGCGACACTCAAAGCCCGTACTGAAGGGGAAAATGACTGGGAGCACGAAGAAGAGGAAGATGTTCTTCTGCCAGTGTTTAAAAAGCAAAAACAGACGTTATGCTCTAAAACGAAGACAGCGGAGCCGGAAGTGGAGGTTTTCACTTCAACCTCGCTCGCCAGCCTGGTGAAGCTCATGCACTCTTACTGTCTGAAGATGCACATGGAGGATGAGGATGAAATAAGGACACATCAATCTTTATTCTCTCAGGAAGAGGTGTGGAGGTACGAGCGGCCCAATGAGGAGAGCGATGAAGAGATAAACGTTGTATCTGATGATGAGGCTCCTGTGGCAGAGCCAAAGGGGGTGGATGAAGTAGATGAGAGAAGAGATAACGGCATCATCCTGAAGGGCGTCTTGCTGAATGGAAACTTGTCCAGAGCAGCTTCATCCAGACAGAAGAAGAGGGTGAGCTTTGGTCCTGTTCAAGTGGCTTTGTTTGATGAATCGCTGGAAAAGGGATTGAAGGAAAAGAGCATTACTAGTGGAAGTGAGTCGATTCCCCTGAAGAGCACAGAAGCACTTGAAACCCCAGCTTGTTCAGCATTTGAGCCCCTAACACAATCCTCTGAAAGAAATGATGAGGCTGAGGTGGAAAAGGAGAAGTCTAAAGGTGAGACAAAGGCTAAATCACTTAGTCTCCAGCAGTACCGGCAGCTTCGGCAGACAAGACAGCCCCTAGTGGAGAAACGGGTGAACTACACCACCAAGTGGCCCTCTGTTTCTGAGCCCCCCAAGGAGCTGACCCCCATCTTATACTTTCAGGAACCGAACAATAAGATCTGTAGTGTAAACACAACACTGCTTCATAAACCAGATCAGGAGACCCATCATTCCTCTGACCTTCCTGAGGTCAGTCGACCCAGTTTCTTACACCACAGTGGATTACTGTGCCCAAGAACTGAATCCACTCCACTCCAAGATTTAACAGCTAACGCACACATTATCGTTTCAGATGGCAAGAAAAGCTCCACGAAGAAACCAAAACTACTTAGTAGTGACCCCCCAAATCCTGTCCTCCTCCCTCTGCCCCTTCCTAAGACGCCATCCACTGCAAACCTCTCGTCAGGGTCCAGACTGGAGGCTAGACCTGAAGCTTCTCGGGACCAAGTTGTCTCATTGGAGCCCCCTGTGTCCTCTGGAAACCAGGGCTGTAACGCGAACCAGTTTACAGAAGTACCTCCAGATGCATTCTCTCTGTCTCCATCACAAACCGTGTCACCTTTAGAGTCCAACAGACCAAAGAAGATGAGTCTCCCCAGTCAGGCCCTGCCTCGTGCAGATACCCGCCTGTCACTGAAACAGGTGTTACCTGACCCCACCTGTTCATCCGAGGGGGCTTCTCCAACCAGCTCTACAGCGACTCATGAGGCTGTTAAATCAGGTAAACAATGAAATCATGAGGAGCTTAATATAAATTACTCCTGAGGTTTAGAAAAATATGATTACATATGAAATTTTGTATCTAATGGGAGCATTCAAGCTACAGTTGGGAGCCCATAAGGTTTCTTTCCCCTGCAAAAGGAGGGTTACAGCATTATTCCTTATGGGAATAACGCTGTAACTAATGTTATAAGTGAAAAAAGTCAGGCCTAATTAATGTTACATGGCATCGCATTTGCTTGCATCTATTTAACTTGTAAATAGCAGCTTATCAGCAGCTACCTGCCCTCCCTCTGGACACATAATGAGCTCTTAACATGAGGATGAAGTTCACCTTAACCTCTGCGCTGAATTATGAAGTTTAATTAGGCCCCATCTGGTGACCTGTGCATGCTGTGATGCAGTAATACAGGTTCATGTTAAATGACTTATTTCACTGCAGTTTATAGATGCATGTTTGTAAAACATTTCATCTCAGGCATGAGCCTGGTAAAAGGTTTAATAAGATAAATTTAATTTGGAGGTTTGGGGTTTATCTGCGAATGATTTATCATGAATAAGTTAATGGGTTTAATTATGAAGATTTAAGTATTTATTTCACCCTTCCTTTCTTCTCTGTCAGGGATCGAAGCGCCTGATCTGACCAGCTTGCTGGAACAGTTTGAGGAAACACAAGGTGAGGGAACAAAATGTTTGAGTCTGTGAACTGCACAGTTTCTTACTCGGGGCCTTTTTCAACCAAGCTGGTTCCCGTGCTGGTTCGGTGCTTGAGCTAGAGCCAGAGCTTTGCTGGTTCAACTTCAGTGCTTCCAAAGAACCA
>JBAMHV010000004.1:20176681-20190469 GCA_037177535.1 Pseudomugil gertrudae | reverse complement strand
TACAAAATTTAGTGGAATCGCCCTTTACAGATTGCGCGAATCGGAAGCTGTGAATCGGAAGCTAACTTCAGCGTCGTGCACGACGAACCCATTATTTTCTTGTGAATTTTTCGGCTAACTTTATAAACAAATAGCTTAAACTCCACACACAGTTAAAAGAATGAGATGCTACTACTGTTGTTTAACTGATGGCTTCCCCTCAGTAAATGATTACCTGAACAGACTGTCTCGAGCCTGTAATGCCTATAAATATCTCAGTTATTTGAATATTCGACTGGGGTTGAATTTTTACAGGTATACCGAATTTGGCACAACACCAGTGTTCCTGTTTCACCGCTAGCCTGCGTGTACGCCTCAAGCGTGTCTCTGTTTATTGGTTCAAATAAATTAGCGTCTTGCATTAAATACACCGACCTTCCTTGAGAGCCTTTACATGGGCCTTGATCACGTCGTCTGCAGACATCCTGTGGGACCACCTGCTGGGTGAATACTGCCCCTCGAGCTCCTGTTTGACAGAGAAAGTCCTGTCAGCCGCGCGGCCATGAAAGCCGAGAGCACAGCACGGTAAACAGCGCCCTCTGCTGGTAAGTTATATAAAGTATTTTAGCTCCCTCTTTGGGACATTCAGCTATATTATCAGAAAAAGTGAAGAGAAAATCTTTATTTATTAATAAATATTCCATAATATACATTATTATTTGTGTTTTTTTAGGTAAAGTTGCTAAATATGTCGTGCATACAAATTAGCTGAATAGATGTCACCAACCTAAAATCTTCACACTGCACGTATGATCATGGAAAAGTTAAAAGTTTTTAAACTCTTACGTCTTTCTTCATTTTAGTCCAGTGCATAATTTCCCTCAGATTATTTAAACGGCTGCTAACAAGTAAATCCAACCACAGACTACAGAGGACTGACTAAAGGACTGAACTTTAGACAGATCCTTACTGTGTAAACATCGACCACAATCCATGTGCATTTTACATTCAGAAAACTAGTATTTTGTCGACACGACATAGCTTTAACTTGATATCATAAATGTAGAAAAAACGGAAGCGAATGACACTTTAGTGATATATTTCGCTTCTCTATTTGTGTGCATAAATCACGTGAGGATATTCCTCTGTATGTCAGGAAGTTTTACCTACCCAAATGAATATATTCAAGCACTGAAAATACTATTAACAATTACTACTAACTCAATATTAAAGAGTGTAATCCGAAATGCATTGTATTATTTTTGTCGTGTATTGGTCTACTACTTACATTTTTATCGACCAAATAAAATAAATTATGGGTCCTCCTAACCCGTTAAGAACACCACACTGCATCTTTCTGAGCTCACTGTATCGTTACTGTATGTTCTGGTATTTTTATTTCGGATTGCACAATTTGTAACATTACTTTTTGTTAATAAAGTTGCAAAAAACACGCATTGGCTCTGATTAGTAACCATCGCGCGCAGGGAGTAAAAGCCCTTCTACGGTGGCCGGGAAGTGCAATTCAAGATTACATGTAGTGAAACACTTTTAAAATGTTTGCTATGCAAATTTACATGTAGTGAAACACTTTTACATTTTCACGATGCAGATTTACATGTAGTGAAACACTTTTACATTTTCACGATGCAAATTTACATGTAGTGAAACACTTTTACATTTTCACGATGCAAATTTACATGTAGTGAAACACTTTTACATTTTCACGATGCAAATTTACATGTAGTGAAACACTTTTACATTTTCGCTTGTTGATAATATTGTTGATAATTTTGTTTTATTTTGGAAAGATGTATTATTTGGAGTTCAAAATGACCAAAGAAAGGTAAATACTACAAACAAATATGTCATTGACCTAGTTATTTTATGGGCAAAGTTTCATATTCACAAATGTAAATGTACCAGAAGGCAACCTTTTTTTCTTGTATTTATCCAGGAATTCAAACAATAGCCTACATTAACTCTCTCAAAAACTCTCTGAATATGATAGGCATTCATACGTTTTCCGCTTTTTGCAAGATATATTACTTCGAATCAAACGACAACCTGTATTAAGTCATCTCCCCTAGTATGTTATGTTATTAAAAAAAAGAAAAAAATTTGTCTGACTTTATTGAATGTAAATGTTTTTTGCAGCTTTTTGAATAATTCGATAAAAAATAAATCTTGAATTGCACTTCCCGGCCACCGTACTTTTCTCCGTGACTTTTTACGTCCCGCAAATCCGCTTATTTAGCCGGCGCGCGACATTCAAACTCCTAGCTTTGATTTAGGTTGTAAACATTTGAGAAAAAAAATTTGCAAAAGGGTTATTTTATTAAATTTGCATTTGAACCTATTTTATTGAACTTTTAAGCATATTTAAATTTTCACAATGGACTGCGTGGATTTCCCAAGAGTTCTACCAAACTCACCGAGGAAATCTCGCGGACAAATTCAGGTTTGTATCGATAACTTTCTCTAAACCAGTCGTGTATTAGTGGTTCTTTACCGGAAACTAAATATAAGCTTCAGCTTGTAGATCTCTTTGATTTCTTAAGGACTTTCTCAATCTAACTCCTCATCTGTTCGCAGGTCATCTTTGGACCGATGTTTTCAGGGAAAAGGTGAGTTTTTTCCCTCTTAAACCTATAAACAACACGTTTTAGTGAATTCAGCTGGTTAGGATAATCCCTTAGTTATTGGGAAGACTTTAAAACCTTATTCGTGTTTACCTCTCAAACTTAACTGCCCGCCATTTCGGCTTTGTTTATCTCTCTTATCTTATTGGCCCTGCCCGCCCGCACTTCCGCCCTCGTGTCCCTGAAATGCGCGTTCAGGGTGCGCGTGTGTGGTGTGTCTTTAGCCCCGCCTCTTTTGCACCAGTCCACAACAAGACCAGTGATCTCTATGCACGGATTGGACGCTGCCTATTGGCTTGTATTGAGGCCAGCGCCAGTGATCTCTATATAGATCAATGAACAAGACCTCACACCGCGAATATAATATTAATGTCTATTTTCGCATCTATGCAGACTTCGGGACGTATATTGTTTTGCAGGTTTTTTTATAATTTATTGTGTTTTATTGCTTGTTGTAGTTTAATGTCTGTATGTAATGTACAGTGACCTTGAGTGTTTTGAAAGGCACTTTTAAATAAAATGTATTATTATTAATATTATTATTAATATATTATCCTAACCCACGTTTTCAACTGGAAAGTGGGAAAATGGCAACGTTTAGTAATCGACATCCTGTTAATGGTGAAAATAATTATTTTTAGTATAACTATTTAAATATTACCTCTAATACTTTGCTGTCCATGTGTAATAATATTAGAAGTTTCCTCTGAGACCTGAAAATTTGCTTTAAATGTCTAAAATAGTGATATTTGTAGACATTTTATGCTAAGAATGTATTTACTTTGTTTTCAAAAAGTAATAAAGCAGCCAATATAATATAATTTAATAATTTTTTACATATTTAGTATATATTATAAAAGAAAAGTTATTTATCCCAGTCTCTAAAATACAGTAAATTTAGATACATTTGTTCAGTGATCCATTTATTTATTAAAAATGTGTGTTGAATTTATATAATTTTTTTCCCACACTTGAGACCTACGCACTTGAACACTTAACGCGCACCTCCACCAAGTGCACACTTCGTGGAAGACCGTAGGGTGTAGTGTGGGTACTGGGACAGGGCCACTCATTCATCTTGTGGCGTACAGCTGTTCATTCATGCTTTTACATGCACGCTGTGATGATCAGTTTCATGCCGTTTATTATACATTACACATTTTATATTGGTTAACTGCAGAATGAGACAGACATCTGAATACACTGCATTGTAATGTGCTGACGGATCACATGTGTTTATTTTGCAGCACAGAACTGATGAGAAGAGTTCGTCGTTTCCAAATAGCCCAGTACAACTGCTTAGTGATCAAATATGCTAAAGACACTCGTTATTCTGACTCGGGTATGGCCACACATGACAAGTAAGTTCCCACTCTGTCTGTGCTTTTCTTTATTAGAGTTTTTAACATTTAGATTAAAAAACACTGTGTAGGAGTGCAGTCCTGCTTAGTTGAGTTTACATCATTTTATGCAAAATATATGCAAATTTCCAACAATACAAACAGCACGAGCTGTGTTAGTAACATAAAGATGTAATTATGCATTTTAGACCTGAAATTTCTGTAATAAACCAACCAGACTATCATGTAAGCCTGTGTTGAACTGTAAACAGGTTTTAATGTAGTGAAATTGATGTTAAACGTTGTGAGAAATGATGTTTGTGCATCTGAGCTGGTACCCGAGCACAAGCTGGAGACTTTACCACATGTAGATTTAGCTGTTTGAAAACCTATTTGGACATTTTGCTTGGAGAAAATTTTACACAGATTTTTTTTCCTGATATGAAACCATTTCTCACCCTCCTCTTTTAGAAACACCATGGAAGCTGTACCAGCCAACTGCCTGGGAGATGTTCGGCCTTTGGCGCTGCAGGCCTGCGTCATTGGAATCGATGAAGGGCAGTTTGTAAGTTGTTTGTTCATGTTTGTTTCGTTCTGTCTGATTTAAAGTCAGTCCCCTTTTTAGAGACCTGGATTTAACTAACTTCATGGACTTTGTGCTGACATGAGCGATGTTACCACTCATTTATCATCTGCAGTTTCCAGACACGGTGGAGTTCTGTGAAGAGATGGCTAATTTAGGCAAGACGGTCATTGTAGCTGCTTTGGATGGAACCTTCCAGAGGAAGGTGAGCATGGTGGATCTCTGAAAGGCTAAACTGAGCCCTGTGTTAGAAAATCTCCTACACAAGGAGAGTATTTTTAAGGGAAATGTGAACAATCTGCATGAGCAGCACTATTCAATGTCCTCATTCCACACACATATATGCCTGTTCGGTCGTGGTAATGTAATTATAATGCAATTTATTTTGTGTTCTTCTGCTGTCTTGTGCATTCTTGTAGCCTTTTGGAAACATCCTGAACCTCGTCCCTCTGGCAGAGAGCGTTGTGAAGCTCCATGCTGTTTGCATGCAATGTTACAAAGAAGCTGCTTATACCAAGAGGATAGGAGCAGAGAAGGAGGTGAGGGAAACATAGAAGTAAAATCTGACCGAGTGAAAGGTTTTGTGGGTTCAGATTAAATCTTAAATCTTGTACTATAACTCCAGAGAGATTAATGTTTGACATCTCATCATCACGTCTAATTTAAATAATTTATTTTAATCTCCTTTGGATCGTTTAGAATGAAAAGTCTTCATGTGTATGAGGATAAAACGAGCTGTTTTGATGATCTTTGTTGGCTTCTGTGTGTGTTTTACAGGTGGAAGTGATCGGTGGAGCAGATAAATACCAGGCAGTGTGTAGAAAGTGTTACGGGGGTCTGGTGGGTGACAAAGAGAACAGTTTTCGCCTCAGGAATGAAACGCCCCAACATGCCCTGGCAGGGAAACCTGTAGATCGCAGTTTTCCCCGGAAAATCTTGTCCTCACTCCAACTCTGAAGATGTAACGCGTGCAAGAAGTTGCAATTTGTCGTCATTATTGCCTAATCATTTTAATCAGACTAGATGCTTTTCTAGTTTTATTTACTTATAGCACTTAATATACTTTAAATATAAAAAAAATTTACAAATTAGATTATCTGTAGTTTTGGTCTGGGAAAGTTTCCAACTGTACAACTCTACAATGAAACCTGTGCTACTGCATAGCTGGAAGAAACAATCAGTCAAGTTTGACAACTATGAATCATTTTATTCCAGCAAAAGAAAGCGAAACTGCTTCCATTTGCAGTGACAAAGCATGAAGAGTAAAGAAACTTCAGACCTGGTGCTCACAGACAAAGAGACCGTGCAAAATATCTGCAGATAATTCATTTTCTCCTCATTCAGATTTCACATTTAAACCACCGTGTACCTCAAAGTGCTCATCAAATTGATCTGATCAATATTTAAAGAGTTGATGTTGGTGTGCTGAAGCTACAGACTCACTTGGGGGAGGGAAACCTGCTAAGTTGCATCTTCTGCAAAGCTGCGAGTTGAATTTCCAGAGTGTAAAAGCTTAGACAACTACATGCAGCTGTGAGAGGTTTAAGTGATTTATAACTTAGTTAATTCACTTTTACAACAAATTCTGCTCTTCAAGGCAGAAAATAAATGTTTTTTAATGCATTTGGTTTCATTCATTTTTATCAGAACAAACATCTGTTCATGTAACAAACTGTTTCACACTGAACCACAAACATCTACATAAAGTTAACACCTGTGTGTGTGTATGAAGGCACTGAGGAACAAAGTAAACTAGTAGCTTCTCCAACATCAGGTGTGCGATTCCCACCACAGTATGCTGGTAGTGATATTTGCATAGCAGTTGTTGATGCATGTAAACGGCTAAAGAAAATGTCCATGCTTGAAGAAAATCTGGAGGAACAAACACTGCTTGTATAATATAAATTCATTACTTGTGTCTGGGAGGACATGTGGATAAACCTGCTAAAGAAGTGCTAAGCTAACTTGTAGCTCCTCCTTGTTTAAAGTTCAGATGTGGCTGAATCTCCACCTGCCACTCTGCAGTCTCTCTTATCAAAAGAAAAGGCAAACAAATCATTTTCTCAACCCAGAAAAGCCCTTTCTTGGGTGACTTTTATTTCAGCATGGCTAATCATTATCTCCCAAGTCCATGCGTCAAAAATAATCAGGCGGACATTTGGCTTTACAAGTATTTCCCCAGAGTAGTCGTTTTTTCCAATAAACTACATTAATTTACTACTGCTTCAAAAGTAATCGAGAACAGTCAAATAAAATGAAAGAATCCGACTCACATGGCCATCAAAGTGGCAGAGAAATACATAAACAAGTGCACATCCTCAGGCTTTAACAGTAAAAAGAAATGTGTGTGTGTGTGTGCATGTTGGCCTCTTCCACTCTGATTGTTCTCATCACCTCTTCCCGGTAGGATCTCTCCATATGAGGTAAAAGTCGCTTGCAGGTCTAAAGGTTGTGTTACTCAATGTTAAGCGCTAATCTCCACTGACGTCTTCAGATCCAGTCACAGATCTGATGTAAACAGCGATCTTCCTCATCTCTAAATGGAAGTTGCACAGCTCAGGTCCTCAAAACACTTTGAAAAAGTGTGTAAAAACAAATGTAAAACCACATCAATATGATATAGCTCTGTGTCTGTGCAGCTACAGTCCGTCTCCCTGGAACGCCGCCGCGTCCACAAGGCCTCAGCAACGTGTCTCAGTAGTTGGGCGGCTGGTAGTCTCCCTGCGGCTGGAAGCTGGAGGGAAGGTGAGGCTGCTGTTGCACGTCAGACATGCTGCTGGGGTAGGGCGTGTATGTAGTGGGTGTGTACGTGGTGGGATTGTAGGAGGTGGGGGCATAGGTCGGAGGGTAGGGAGTGTGGTGATCCGATGGTGGCTCCATGTAGGTGGGGATGGCGACGTCGCTGATGCCGTGGCGGAAACGACCGAAGGCGAAGTAGGTTAGGATTCCCTGCACAGTGAGATATGAAAGATCATTTTTCTGCTGACTCGGTGCAGAAATAAGGCAAATATTCTTACTGAAGTTAGTGATACTTCCTTTGTTTCCTTCCTTCCTGTTGCTTCAACCTTTCCCTTTCTCAGCCAAACATGCACCGTCCCTCTCATGTCCTCCTTCCTCCTTCCTATCCACCCTTTGCTCTGCTACCTCCAGATCTGCCTCCCCTCGTTTCCTCAGAGCAGCCGTCTCTAAACCAGTAAACGCTGCAGCTCTCACCTCCTAAAACTTATCTTGCTGATACTCTTTTTTTTTATGACACCCAATACTTTGCTCCATTCGTGTCAACCAAGTTGTGCACGTCTCTAAACCTGACCACATGTGTATTCACTCAGTGCTGACTAAACAGTTCTGGCCAAAACGACAAGACCTCAGGCTACGCTGTGACATCCGTCACCAGCGTGTTAGCAGCAGATTCTTAAAGTCTGACTTAAGTAATGTCCATTTGTTTGCTTACAGCAGCACCAAACATGCCTAGATGTTTTAATAATGCAACGATCATCTGGTAGAAATCATCTTATTTAAGTCATTAAAGTTTTTATAATGGATTTATTTCCCCTGCAGCCTCACTGGATATTAGATCTAACAGTTAATTTACCCCAAACATTAACACGAACATGTTTATATATGAGAATCAATATTATAGAGATGACTTTAACTAATATAAATCCTAAAAAGAAAATATAAACATAGAACTTTGCCTGCTTTTTTTTTTATCATAAATTACATTTTATGCTCAAAAGTTTGTGAACATCAAAGATTTTACACTATACTGTTCAAAGAAGAACATTTGCGGCATGTGTTTATGTAAATGCATGCAGAACAAAAGCAAGAAAGGCAGTGGGAAAGCATTACAAAGCCCCCTGCACACCCCAGAAAGGGCTCAGACCTGAACAATTCCCAGTAAAACTGTGTACAAATGAAGGAAATTCAGGACCATTGTTACCCTCTCCAGGAATGATCTGCAAGGTCACAAAGAAACCCAGAGAAAGCCCTCCCTCCCACCAGTGACATTTATGTTATCAGCCATAAACATTAGCCAACGTTAATGTTTATGGATCAACAGCGTAAACAGCAGCAGGGCTGCAAAGAGAAAGAAAGAACATGACTGCCTGCCATATGAATCAGCCTGAAGGTACTCTCAGAATGGCTCCAATAGTTTCCAATAAAACAAAACCTTCAATGATCAGATCCTTCTCTTGTGGAAGCAGGTCCCAGTATGGTTTGAGAGGCAGAAACACACCTTTACCTTCAATTTTAGACTTAAAACCTTCCTTTTTGATCATGTTATTCCTGCATTGGGTAACCCTGAACTTTCCTCATGCTGTTATAAACTTAGACTGCAGGAGTACTGTTCTTAGCCTTTGGGTTTCTCTTTTCCTGCTCGACCAGTTGGGGGGGTTGTCCTCATGACAAATCAACCATTCAATCAGCACCAGAAACAAAAAGCCTGACTCAGTCCTGATGTACCTCAACCAAATTATCTGCTGCATCACATCTCACCCGAATGAGGCCAAAGACAAGACGCATGCTGAAGAGGAAGTCACAATATCTCAGTGTGAAGCCAAGACACACAAGTGTTTGCAGAGTTTGCAGCTCACACTCAGAATAGAGGCAGAAAAAAAAACAACTAAAATGTGGGAAATAATACAGAAAGGTTTTCAATGATAAATAAGAAAAAGAATTAACAATAAGCTCATCATTCATCTTATGCAAAGGAAATACTGCTGCAGAATATGTTGGTTTAATAAACTAGCAGCTGCTTACCCATGTAGCAATGGAGAAGAACGAGAAGGCGATGGTGGCGCGTGCAGCGTCCTGGGGGATACCCCTGACGTCCTGAGTGTGACCCCACTGACTGGCCAGCAGGCAGAAACACACAAACCACAGGAAGGTCCACACCCCTGGAAAACACACAAACACAGATGCACAAACAGTGAGTCTTTCCTCACAGGATGGAAAAGCGGAACAGCTCGGCTTCAAACTCTGGCGAGAAAGCTAAGCATTCCCATCGTCATCAGACCTCTGCAGTCACTGCACACATCAACACAAACAACAAATTCTTGTCTCCTTAAAGAATGGTCGACTGTGAGAGGTGTTTTCCACAGCTCGTGAGTTTTTCTGTCACGGGAATCTGTGCAACGATAAAGAGAAAACAGGCAGCGGTGTGTCCAGAATAACAACCGTGCCTCCAGGTTTTCATGAATTTAACACAACCGGAACCATTTCTGTAGAAAACACAGCAACTCGTTTACAAGTAGCAGCTAAGACGATGCATGGGTGCATCAAAAATACCAACGGGAATAAATAAATGTGATTCTATACTGAAAATTACTGCATGTAAACATTTTAGACCATTTTAGTGAAGGTAGAAACACCTTAGACAATACCGGGCTGCCGGTAAAAGACAACAAAGGCTTCTATATCTCAGGGATCAGGGAGAAGAGGGAAACTGGTCTCTGAAGAGGACTAGTATGTTAGAAACACCTGTAAAGAGAACATAATCCGACCTATTCCTATGTAAAACTATATATTCAGCCACATGTTGTAGAAAATGTGGCAAGAAAAATATAATCCACCCACAAATATCCTGAAGATGTTTGCAAACAGGACCGTTTTGGGAAGACAGAAATAAAAATGATTTTAGACTACATCATAATGATGTGTTTGCTGCTCTGTTTAGATGATTTGAGACATAAAGAGGAGGCGGGTGACCACCAGCTCAGCCTGCCAATCCTGGAGCACTGTCCCAGATGTCCAAGGGATGCTGCAGAGGCGTGTCAGCCAAGACAGCCCCACAGCATCCAGAGCCTTAAGAAACTCTGGGTAAGTCTCATTCACCCCGGGGCCCTGCCACCGAGGAGCTCTTTAACCACATCAGCAACCTCAGAGATGGGAAGACCCAACCCAGAGTCTCCAGGCTCTGCTTCCTCATCAGATGACATGTTGGTAGAACTGAGGAGGTCTTTGGAGTATTCTCTGCAGCAACCCACAACGCCCTGGGTCGAGATCAGCAGCCTCCCATCCCCCCTGTAGACAGTGTTGATGGAGAACTGCTTTTCCCTCCTCATTCACTGGATTGTGGACCAGAATCACCTTGAAGCCATCCAAAAATGGTTCTCCATGGCCTCACCAAACTCCTCCCATGCCCGAGTTTTTGCCTTGGCGACCACCGAAGCTGCATTCGTTTAGCCTGTCAATACCTATAAGCTGCCTCTGAAGTTCTACAGGCCAAAAAGACCCGATAGGACTCCTTCTTCAGCTTGACGGCATCCCTCACTGCTGGTGTCCACCAGCGAGTTCTGGGATTACCACCACGACAGGCACCAGTGACCACAGCTCCGGCTGGAACAATAGAGGCACGAAACACGAATGGTGTGAGCCATTTGTGTTTCATAAGAAAAACCCTGTAACACACTCTGTAAGCAAAGAATCAGAGATGAAGGGTGTGCTTAGCAGCCGCAACAGATACATCAGGAAAAACCAGAAAAAGCTGGTCTCGTCACTTCACATACAATGTTAAAAAGAAAACTTTCCACTTTTCTTCAACTTGAAGCTGGAATCAAACACAAAATAAAGACAAATTTGAAAGAATCCATGAAAAACGTGTTCTGTTGCTTTTTACAGGGTGAATGAGATGAAGTGTGACTACATGATGGGACTGATCACTCCAGGTTTGTGAGGAATCATTAACAATCTGTAGTTAGAGACCTTAAAGGTCTGAGTAGAGGAGGACAGCATCTACAAACCAGATATTCACTGTTGGTTCCAGTTTGGAGCATTTCCACTCAATCTTAAGATAAATATATTTAGTTTCTGAGATAGTTAGAAAGCTGCTAATCTTTGGAGAAGCGACAGAAACAAGGAGACTCATCACTAATGCAGCCATCCTAATTTTAAAACATGTGTCACCAAAATAACTTAATCGTGAAAAAAGTTAAATAATTTGTTCTTGTTCTAAATGCTAAACATATTTGTTGTCTGAAAATAAGTCTTTACAAAATAAAGGAGAATTTTATTTGTCATTTTAGTGTTTATTATAATATTTTATTGTAAGACTGCTAATATCGTGAGGTTTGGCTCAGCGTATAAAAGGCTGCAGGAGCTGTACGCGCATAGATATGCAAAGAGGACTTTGACCGAGCCACGTCTGCAGCAGTTGGGCCATCTAGCTAGCACACAAGACTGCAAGCTTACCTGGTTAGGACGACTATGAGGTAGCATTTCTGTTAACATACATATGTTTCTGGTTATTATATAAAATAGTTTAAAACTGCTGCGTTTTGTTTCTGTAGTTTTGACGCCATTTGTTAAGCACCTGTCTTAAGACACCGTGCCAGTGTTGTTATTTTAAACCCACGATACTCATTGGGTAGAAAAAAGAAACAGCTGGAGCAGTAAATAGGGCACAAGTTGATCCAAGACCTTAAAGTGAACCATAACAAGAAGCCACAAAAACCAATGTCATGACAGAAGCAGGTACAATTTTACAGATCGCATTAAAGCCACTGCTCACCTGAGAATCCCAGGTCAGCCATGACAGCAAACTTCCTTTCCTGAGCGTTGCTCATAAACGGCACGTAAACGTCCAAGAACAGCAAGGCCGCACATGCCAGGAAGGCAATCACCCCGATACCGACAGCATAGTGGCACGCAGAGTCGTTCTGGTTGAAGATGCACTTCGCTACTGGGCTGGTGGGAGGGTTGATGTATCCCTCTGTTGTGATGCAGGAAAACACCACGATGGCAAAGATCTATGTGGAAAGAGAGAGAGTGGCAAACTTTCAGTGGCTTGGCAAGAAAAGAGACTTTTCAACTTTATGCATCCACTGCCGCTTGCAACATTTCCACAGTTGCCAACTCATTCTGACTAATTCAACCTCCTCATTCGTTTCAGTTCATTATAGAGCACTGCACAGAAATCTACTATGTCTGTACCATAGATTACTCATTCCAGGACAGTTTTCTTCCATAACACTAAATAAAATGTCATGATTTTGTATTTCATCACGTCCGTATTCATTTATTATTAGGTAAACGGGACTCAGCCATCACAGACTCAGTCACAGGAACCTGTATCCTCCTCCACTTCACTAATAAACCTTTGATTTGGAAGAGATCAGCCTACATGTAAACAGACCAAGAGAAAATATGAGGGAGAATAATGATGACACGTTCATTTCCAAACGTACCCACACACGCATGCAGAAAATAATGGAAGTACATCTATAAAGAGACATTTTTAGCATTCTGTGGAGTTACAATACCCTCTAAATACCTCTAAACAGCAAACATTACTGAGGAGAGAAATATGAGTGTAAGAAAACAAATATATTACTGTAAATAACATATAAACAGGGTGTGATGATAGAAGGGGGGGGTGTCACTTTGTCAACCACCTTCCATGTGATTGGTTTCTTACAAGCTAATAGTAAAATATCATATTGTCTGGTCTCAAACCCAAATATAAATCACTATATTTTATTTCCATGGACACTTTAATATCCTCTTCCACTTTAATAAGCAGGCCAGTCAGGATAACGTCACAAACCGTCTCTTCTCTCACTGCTGACCCTTCAAAAACACCCCCTGCTGCCTTGTCTGGTCCCTCTAAGTGTCCCATGGTCTTGGTTGGCTGCTATCTGCTCTGGTTACCCACCACCCCATGTGACCTACTTCTGAGTGCAGCTGCCTGCCATGTGATTCCAGAGATGCCACCAGCTCCCTCACAACACCCATAATGAGATCTGGGAGGAAGACAGAGGAGGTCTGTTTAACTGGTGGGGATATAGAGGCCGTAATGCTGCTGGTGGGATGAAACCTGAGACACAGAAGCAAACTGGAAGTAGTGGTGGTGAGGGGGGAGAGAGGTCCAAAACATAAAGCATGGGCGAGCTCGGGACGTCCAGAGGAGAGGAAGAACGTTTCGGGACATCAGAGACAGAGTATATGAGAAATATGTTTACAAAATCCTGCATAGCAGGTGCTGGTTATCAGGAAACAAATAACCCTAAAATGGTTCAATTTAGAGTAGATCTAGTGAGGTGATCCACTTTCACTTCATTTTTGATGATAAGTTATTACATGAATAGTTTTTCTATATGAAAGAGCAGCTAAGAGAGAAAACAAACCTCTCATGTGCTCAATGTACTTCCTCATAAGATTAAAATCACCAAACACACATGTAGATCCAGCCAAGAGGAATCTGAGATGAGCTGAACACAGCTGCACGGTGTGTGTGTGTGTGTGT
>JBAMHV010000004.1:20157846-20170707 GCA_037177535.1 Pseudomugil gertrudae | reverse complement strand
ATACCATACCATACCATACCATACCATACCATACCATACCATACCATACCATACCATAACATACCATAACATACCATTCTAACATGAAACTAGCAAGAATCTTTAACTTTGTATCATGTTTGGTTGATTTCCAGATTCCTTTGTTGTCGGATCCATTGATGCACTTAAAAAGTTGAGGTCAATAAAACCATGTAAAGGTTTTGATTCATTTAGTTGTGCTTAAACAATCAAGGGTTGTACCTCATCTAAAAAAAACTAGATCTTGTATAACCCTTTAAGAAAAATTTATGTCTTCTTTTTATGTGAATGTGTGACAAAATAGGATAAAATACTCACCTACAACCTTCAGGAAATATGCGTCGCTGACGGTGGGAAGTATTTCGGAGTTGTTCTGTACTCTGGCAACACACTCCAGGTAGCCTTCATGTGAAGTTTTGATTACTTTGGGAATCACTGCAAGCTCCTCACCTTTCGGAAGGGTATATACACCCAACACGTTGTTATACTCATCTCTCCTGGAAGATTTTGGCAGTTATGGTAGATTATTTTTCTGTACTTTTATAAGGTGTTTTTACATCTGTTGTAAACTAAATGTACTTACTTGAATATTTCCAGTAGGATAGATTCATTCCATGGGTTTGGAATTTCACATTGAAAATTTACAACCCCTTTGGCTAAAGCCTCAGAGGGACCAAACAGTATTGGACGCACCAGGAATAACTGAGCTGTTTAAGAATAATAATAAAAAATATAGTAAAACTGCAAAATTACTTAACTGCAAAGCATCGATATATCAAAACAAATGAAACAGACTTACTGCTTTCCTCAGCGCAGAAGCACAACCCTACACAAACAAGATGTTTAAAAGGCAATGGTAGCTTTTTATCACTAGTTGTAGTGTGTAAGTAGTTTTTGTTGATTTACTTACCCAGAATGATCATAAAGAGGCAGGAAAACATACTGAAAAAAGATGTAGCTGAGTATTTAATACTGTGTTGTGTGATATGGTGATGAGAAACTTTGACGGTTTAAATGAGATGGTTGAAGGACTACACAAACACACACACATTAACACATGAGACATATGTAAGCAGCTGATAGCAGCAGAACACCTCCCTCCTGTACCCTCCCTAATGTCACATCAGTTTACTCACGCTGTAACTGCCATGTTTCTGATGTCGGCAATAAGCCAAAAACAAGTCACACACACAGTAAGAATGAGGGTGTAAGCAAGCTTATTTTTACTGAACTGGTAGAAAAAATGAACAAAAGATTGTTTTAAAAAATGCATTTAAAAAAAGACAATATACAGTAGTTGTTCAATGTAACTTCTCATTCTTGATGATGGGATGTTATTAAGAGTGCTAAGTGGAGTATTTAGTTAATGAAGAACATCTATTATCCATCCATCCATGGATAGACAGAGTAACATTATTGAATTAGATAATAAAAAGGTGTCAGATCTTCTTGTATCATACTGCAATCTCCAGAGTCTGAAAGACAGAGAGAGGCAAGGTCATTGTTTTTGATTAAATCTGAATTATTTATCATCTTTAAAATAAACTGCTGAAATAATCTAATACACACTTAAGACAACTTAGTCAGTCCCTTTAAGCTCAATTTTATTCGTAGATTTTCTTAATCTTTTGAAACTTCAGGCAATTTCCTCAAACCGTCCTAATCTTTATATATATATATATATATATATATATATATATATATATACATACACTATACATATAATGTGTGATAAACTATCATCATAGAAGTAACTGAAAAGTTCTCCAGATCTTTCAGGTGAGAAGTTGTAAATTCATAAATGTATTTGAAGAGTTGTGAGAAAAAGAAAATCTCTGGATAATGAAAGCATATTGGATTAGCTCCATGACTTTATGTCAAATCCAGAATGTTTGAATTCACTAAAAAACCTCCATCAGAAAATATTGTAAATAAGTAAAAAAATTAAATAAATAAGAAATAAAAAATAAGAAAGATCTGCTGAATCATATTTAAACCTGTGCACTGCTGAAGTTCACGAAGAAAACTCTAAAATATGTGTCAGATGATGAAATATTATGAAAAACACCTTAAAACATTTTTGCTACAGGCAGTCCAATGTTCAGTTATTTATTTTATTTTAGTGGCTGTATTAAATAAATTACATTTGTTTTAACTTGTATGCTAGCTCAAAGAGTTTCACATTTTACTTGATGTACATTTATCTGTACAGAAAATCCAGTTTCTGGGTGAAACGTGAAGTTCTGTCTGTGTTTTATTCTTTTCCTTATAAGCAGGATGAGACTTACAACATGCTTTTTCTGGTGAACTTAACATGTTACATATAATATTTTTATTATTTTAGTGCTGCAACACATTCCAGAAAAGCTGGGAAGGGAACAATTAATGCTATAAAGTTTCCCTAAAAAAAGAAAAAAAAAAACTTATAACCTATAATTCTAGATTTATTAAAATTTTTGTGTCTTTATTTTATTTATTGCTTTATTGCTTTTAACACTTTATGTTTTAACCATTTGAGTTGTCTTGTACATGAAATGTGCTGTTACAACCATTAACTTGTTCATTATTCCCATTTTCCGTTCCTGCTAAACTCCAGCTCTTCTGGTTCTTATAGTAAAACCATGAAACCGTACAGCAGAACTGCTCAGGAGGTTTTACTTCACTGATTTAAATGGTACAAATCTCTGTATAGAGCTGGTTTGCATACCTGATTGTGAACCTCACAGTCTGCAGGTGACGTTTGATCGACTTTACATGGTGATTGAGACTCTGGTTCAGAGAGACAGGGCGCAGGAGGACTGGAAGAGGAAAAAAATGCATGTTCTGGAAAAGATTTCAGCTACAAACTCTAAACATGTTTTTTTTTTAAAATAAAACTTACTTTGCTGGTGAAATGTTGGTAAGAGCTGTGGAGAAAAAAGAACATAATTTAATTACACATTTCATTGATTGAAATTCTTCTTCACACAAGCACACACCCACCTCGCTCGTGGTCGAACATTTTCACTACACAGACAGAGCTGACCGCCAACATTGTAAACAAGAAACAGCAGAATATTATGGTGATGACTTCTGTGGGGGTCATGAAGAGCTCTGTGAATGAGACGGAAAAAAGCCAGTGTTTATATGCTGTCAAAAGCAGCTTAGAAATCAACTTAAAGTGCAACTATTGCTTTTACTTGTTGGTGTTTCGGTGCAGGATGCTACTTGAGGCAAGGAGTTAAGGATCCTGTCTGGACATATATACACATATAAAAAAAGAAAAATGATAAAGGATAAATGATTTGAACACATGTTTTAGAAAAGGTGACTGTTTTTCTGTTGATTGTATATTGATTGGATCAACCAGGTGTAAGAAAATAGGTAGGCAGGGCGTTATTTATGATGAATATTGTATGTTTATGAATTATTAGGCTCCTATTTAAATGCTTGGGAGCTTCTGGGGGGGGGGGTGTCCCATTTTGCAAAATGATTATATCGACAAATATGAAATGTGATTTGTGTTCTGGATATTCTGTAAATAAATACATACAAATACAGATGCAGTAATTATATGATGTAAAAGCCGACCACACTACTGTGCAGCCACTTTTACCAAATCTTCATCTGAAAATCAGCTAAAGTCTTTACATCAGATTCCTGATAAAAGTTATCATATGTCAGTGTGTGACTTATTACTGGTGTTTTTGGATGCATTTGCCATCACGTTTTTCTGTTGAGGTATTGATAGCTTTGTGATTAGCAACAGATTTGTTATCTTCTCTGTCAGGAGGCAATCCAGCGCTCTCCTGGAAGCTCTGTCTTTAAAATCCATTTGTTTACAGTAGACCTTTTCACCTGTGATTTGGACCAGCACATCTGCACTCTCCACCCATGGCCCAGAGTGATCATAGCTGTCTCTGACCCTGCAGCGGTAATACCCAGAATCCTCTTGGCTGAGCTCGGAGAGAATGAGGGTTCGTCTGTCATCAGCGAGACCAAAGTGATTTAGGATGGGCTTAATGTGAGAATCCAAATGGGATCCAAAAGGGAGAGCAGAGTTGTTAAAAAGCCAGGAGATGTAAGGGAACGTCCCTCTGCTGATTTGACAGCTCAGTCTTGCAGCCGTTAGTTTGGCTTCAGCTGTATACAGATGTTCCACTTCCACCTTTAAATCCCCTCCGACTGGGACTGCACACACAGGCAGAAGGAAAAGTTCCTGATCAGCAGAATTAAATCCTGTTGATCCATAACGCAAAGACATGCCGTACACAGCCTCACCTATTTCCAAAGTCACAGGCTCACTCATCAGTTCCTCCGCCTCCGTTTTCACCCGGCATCTTGCCTCACCCATGTCCAACCCGGGTACCACGGCGACTTGGAACCAGACAGAGAGAGATTCAGATGCAATGACAGACCCAACCTCCTCGTCATCAAGTAAAAGATAAAAGTCCACTGGAGGACTCCCTCTGGATGAACAGCAGGTCACGTTGCCATGGTAACGCTCTCCATCTTTGAAAACGGAGAAGGAGATCTTCGGTTTTGAAACAAAAACTGGAAGGAGATAAGGAGAGAGATTACACAGTGATTAAATGATTAACAGAAAGCGAGAGGATCTCTGTAAGCAGATGTTTTGGCTGTTTGCTGGTTTGTGTCAGATGTGTAAATATAGGTGGGAAAGCATCAGAAATAATCACGGAGACGCTTAATGGTTACAAGGTTCTGTTCAGCTGTGAGGATATGTCTGAGACAAGTTGTAGAACGGATGAAACTTTCACACACCTTCTCTTGTTTTTATTATATTTACCTTTGATAATCAGCTGGACTTCAGTGCTGGTGGAAAACCTCCTAATGTCCTGCACCGTGGACCAAGCAATGCAATAATAACTCCCAGCATGCTCTGGAATCGCTCTTTCTATCACAAGCTTGTTTCCAGAGATGTGGAAGTCTGACACAGAAGATGTTAGCTCCTTCCTGTTGAAAAACCACGTGTAGGAAAGGTGTGAGCCCCTGTTGACATCACAGCTTAGGACGATGCGTGACCCTTCATATGCAACTGGGGGGAATGGGTCAGAGGTCACTCTGGTGTTTGATGCTGGAACTAGAAGTAAAAGAAAAACACATTCATGAAGACAGAAAGCACTCAAGCATATAATTTTCACCCATAAGGAGATACTCACTGACTATGCTCAGTTTAATGATGTTGCTGACTCCCGAGCTTCCTCCAGATGCCGCCCTGCACTGGTATGACCCCTCTGATGCCACAGTGACCTTCAGGGAGAAAACTGCAGCTTGATCCCCTTCCTGATCAACATGTATGCCAATCAGGAAAACGCTGTCCCTCATTAGCTCATAGGTGACTGAGGGAAAAGAGCTGGGAGTAAAACACCGGAAAGCCACCCTTGTGTTAAGATAAGCCATATCTGGACCAGTCAACTGTGGTTGAAGATAGCTCGATTCACCTAAAGAATAAAGTTAAATAGACTGCACTGAATTCTTTTGCATGTGAAATAACAATAAATGTACTTTAATTTAAGCTATTATACATAAAAAGCCTTAAATCATGGAGGACATATGTAAGATATTTATATCTCAAGCATCACACTTACTTATCTTGACGAGCAAACTTGCCAGAGCTGGAGAAGATGAGGGAGCAACATGTACCGGTAAGAACGTTTGCCAAGCAGATATTCAATGTATGTTGTTATTTAGATAAAAAACAAAAGGAAATAAAAGTCACAAACTCACCCAGCAGCAGCATCAGATTAGGAGTGTGATGGTTCTTCATAACAGTACCACACATGTTTGACAGGTTTTTTCTCGTTGCATGTTGGCGTCTCATTGTGCATGTACGTGTGTGAGTCAGTCAAAGCGAGTAGGAGTTGCACATATGTTGTGAGTAGATAACATGTCAGGCTGCATGTTTGGTTTTATTTTAAGCATCTATATGATGTCAGATACGAGTAAAGCTTCAAAAACATACACGAGTAACAGGTTTTTATTGAACAAGACAGCTGAAAAAAGAAGAGTTTCTGGAAAACTTTTAGATTTACAGTCATATAAAAAACAAACAACATGCATCTTATGCAGGTTATTGATGTAACTTTAGCAGGAGCTTTTCCTTATCCCATCTGAATAAGTGTGAGCTTATCAGTCTCCTCACTTTTTAATCCAGTTTCCTTCAAGTTTTACACTTTTTTTCCCACATTCTCTGGTTTTAAGTGTCACAAACTGAAGTCTGTGGATGAAATCCATTTTCTAAACGGTTTTAGATGCATGGAGAGGCAGGTTGAACTCTGCCGGCATTCTTTCGGGGTCTCTGCAACGTCGCATGCTGCTTCACCAGGAAACGCTTATCTGAGCTGCTCTGTTGGGAAAAAATGCACATTTAATGATTCAACATGAGCACACATGGCATAACCACATTAAGTACACACATATTCCAGTAAGAATTCATCTTAAACAAGAGCGATGAGTGTAGCCTGTATGTTATCATCTCTTTGTGAGGGATTTGTTAAGGAAGTGGGTTTTTTTTTCCTGCATGAATGTGAAGCTTGTAAACATCATCGGATGTTTCTACAAAACATCCACATGGTAAAAATTACACAAACACAAACAAATAAAAACATTTTTAATAGTTAAACTTTAATGATGAAATATGCTTACCATAACAAGCATCTCTTTTAGTCTCTCAATGGCTTTCTGATTAGCTCGCCCACGTGACACGTATGAAGTCAAGATGATTCTGAGGAAACAATGTCCTTCATATGACGTCTGATATTTAGAAAATAATAGTAAATAGCAGGTATTTTAATGGAAAAAAAGCACATTTCCATTTATGATACTTTTATACCACATCCTCCCCTGGATAGGATAAAACATACTTACATCTCAGCTAGTATGAGTGGGAAGGCAAAGGCCTCAGAGGCTAGATAGCGAAGAGCAGTCTGGGCTGGACTGGGAAGACTTTTTACACAAGCTCGTGTCACATTAAAAACATTTTCTCCTCTTCCAAATGGACCACAGTGAACCCTGGAGCAAAGATTGGAGAAGCAGCTCTTCAGGATGCTCATGAGGCCAAAAGGTCAAATAAATTATAATAAAACGTCTGTGGACTATTTAAATTAAGTGTTGCAGATAAAACCTGATCTCTGGAAATGCATAAAAGAGTTTTTAATGAGTCAGTACGTGTGTTTGTCTTCTTTGGGATACAGATCAAAGCCCAGTGTGGTCACAGCCATGAGGAGACCCAGCAGCAACATGAAGTGGAATAAAACCGAGGAGGCACGAAACATCCTCTGCTCTGCTACGCAGCAGCGCAGGACACTGAACTGAGGAGAAACAAAAAGAAAATGGGAAAGTTTTCATCATGGTAATCAATACATCCAGTCACAAACCCATCAGCACTAAAATAAACCACAAACAGCAAAGCAAAGATACTAGTTTTAAAAAGGAATATAAAGAATAGGTCTACATTTATCCTGGCGATTAGCAGGCAAGAGGTAGGGAACACTGTGGACAGGTTGCCAGTACATCATAGCACTTCTACAACCCATCACACAAAGCGGCACGACCTGGCAGAATTTCTCTTTGGTCCTATTTTGCATTTTTGCATCCTGTCTTTTTTCAACTATACAGAATCTAATGTTGACTCGTGTCTTTTTTAATGTGACACTGTTTCCTGTCTTCTACTTATAATGTCTGCCTTTGCTGTATCTGCAATGCTGCACATGCAAATCAGCAGCATAACCATGCAGAGGCTGGTGTGACATGGTGCTGTACAGCAACAGTCACATGATGTCCACACGATGCTTCTCATTTTTCTGACTCTGAGCATTGTTTTAATAAACCAAAGTCTATGTCTCTCATGTTTCCAACAACCTTTTTGATGTAGAAGGTGGCTATCAAAAAGATGGTTCCTATCAGAGGCAGCAGAGGGCAGTAGTAGACTCCAACCCAGGACACAGTTTGACCATATACTAGATCCAGCACGTGGAATGGGATCAGGAAGTACTGTTTCCCTGACAACCGGGCCAGCAAAGATGTAGGGTATTGCTCCTGCAAAAGCCTGCCAAACAGAGGAAAGGGAAGACCTTTGTTTTTAGCCATGACAGCTACAGAAACTCAGAGACATTAAGCGTATATGATCTTTAGATTTAAACTACAGTTATGACACAAATAAATCATTGATCTCAAGCAAACCCACTTCCTGGGGTAGTTAAAGAGAAAGGCATTGCAGAAAGTTGCAGAGAAGTTGAAGATACACAGCTTGTACATTTCTCTGCCAAATTTGTTTTCCCTGCATGTAGGAGGAAGCTGTTTAAAAGAAAAGCACACGGAGAAACAAACTTTAAACCCATTGTCAGGAATCTCGAAGCTCACTTGTGTCTGAACTTATTCTGTGTAAAAAATTAGCTCCCACTCTTAACTCACTTTTTGAATGATGAAAAATAAGTAGAACCCCAGAGAAGCCAGCTTCAAGAAAATACTCCTGAGGAAAAGACATCATTCATTTATGCAGATGTTCGTGGCTGCAGCAGGTGTTTCTGCTTTGTGGCAGCTTACCTCACAAGCGTGGTATTCACTTGTACGGTGAAAGAGTAGTCTTCAAAGGATGAGATCTTTTGGAAGACGTGAGGGAAGACAAGGTTGACGAATGTCATTGTGATGGGAGGAAGATATTGAAGAACCAGGTTGATTAACCAGTGGTGTCCTTCCTAAAAAAACAGTCACCTATTGAGAACTGGTCAACAAATTCAGCAAAACAAGACCCTCGGGATTAAATCCTTACCCTTCCAACGTTTGTGGAAAAGTAGATGAGGTAAAAAGCTCCACCAAGCAGAAACAACACAAGCAGGTTGAGGATGAACCTGAGCAGGTAGAGACGTGCCTTCTCTCTAAGCGTCCTCTGAGCCTTTCGTAAAGAGAAGCTCTGCTCCTCTAAAAAGAGCTGCAACAGAGATTCAAACATGCTTTTTTTACTGCAAACGTTTGCATCAAATCAGTTTCTAAAAAGAGCCTGTTTCCATCAGACCGCTGCTGGTCACAGTGAACCTGATGTACTGCATGCTGTGCTGCATCACCGCTTCATAAACAGCTCTCTGCGAGTTTTAAAACCAGTTAGCAGAAATAAGACCAGCCGTTTTGATAAAAAACCTATTAACATTTTCTCAACTCAACACTTTTTCATTCCACATTTTTCAGTTTTTAAACAGTTCAGGCCAGTGAGGATGAAGGTATACATATGTTTTCTTTATTAAAGTTTATTATTAGGATTATTTGCATATATGGATGTAGTACTGCATTAGTTCCCAACATATGTTTCGTTAGACACCTTTCATGCAACTACCAAAAAGCCACAAACTTTGTGCTTTAGAATATTATTGCATAGCTGACTTTTATCCTCTCTTTAGCTAATAGAAGCTAGTTTTAAAAGTGAGTGTTTCCATGTTTTTGTGCTTCTGATACGCCGGTTCTGCATGACTGAAACATACAAATGATTAACTAGATAGACACACCTAAACCTCCCTTTTAGTTCTGCTGCTTTAATATGAACATTCAAAGCCACCAAAACAAAACAAGACCCTTTAAGTATGAGGGATAGGTGTGTCCATTCACCTTGAGGTCATTTCTGATGAAGCTCTGCTTGAGAGTAGCAGCTGCAGGATCATGGATTGTAAAATCCCAGCCGCAGAAGATCTTGAAGCAGACATTCATATTGTAACGCTTTCCAAGCATCCAGGTGTGTTTGTAGCCAACGGTTGTTCTACGAGAGGTGAGCACATGTAAGGAGGCTGGCAAGAGTTAGATCTTTGCAACATGGCTGTGGATCTCTAACCTGCGGACCACCATAATGAGACTGAGGAGGATGATGGTGAGGATTCCAGCAAGGTACAGCAGAGGTGTGTTCAAGCAGGGCAAACTCAGAGAACCTCGCGCGTAAAAGCCAAAGAAAGCAGGAGATCGGTCCAGGAAGCCCTGCAGAGAGCAGAGTGAGACAGTATGAAAAGTGGAAGGTGAACGTGTAGACGTATGAAAACGCTTACCGTTCCCAGGAAGAAATCTAAAACGGAGTCATCTCCTTCAAACCTCAGCGGTTCTGTTGAAGTTAGGGAGGAGAATTATCTCCAGGAATCAATATGAAGTTGTGTTTGATCCGTTGCTGTTGCAGCTCACTCACCATTGTGGTTGCCCCTGCCGTAAAATGTTGTAGGACCCATAATGAAGCCCCAGATGAGAACACAGTGTAGCAGGTTCAAGTAAATGAGGTATCTGAGGAAAACAAAATAGGCCTTCACGCCGACTCCAAACCGGCCTGGAAAAGATCCCTGACAGGTTAGAGTCCAAAGTAAAGCTGCCCGGTGGTGCTTACTACAACCATACAGGATTATACATAGTAAACACAGAAAAGCCACATCTTACCTTCAATTTTGTGAAGTGTGTGCTGCCATGGCAACATGCTGGACAGCATTTGTCCCGTTTGAGCCCACGTCCGCTTCCTGTTGATGCTCTGGCTCCGCTTCCAAGACTCCCAAAAACCAATTTTACTGATTTGCATTCTCCTCCTTTCCCTAGTCAGCAGTATGAGAATATTAGACATGTGATTCTTTTTTAATCAAACGTGCCAAATCTATACAGTTAAAATAAATTGTGATTAAAATAAATCAAGCCAACAACAAACATAACACTAGACTGACTGAGTGGGGAAAGTTAACTGTTGAGTTGACTTTAAAGACTACTGGTTTATCAAACATATACGTTCAGGTATTTCATCATCTATTATAACACTGGCAATACCGTCATGGAGTACTGGTATCATAGTTGTCCTGTGGATAGCTTTTTTCCCCCAAAACACTCTGTAATGGCTAATTTATTTATAATTTATGTTGTTTCTAGTGAAGCACAGCTGCTTCTGCTTTCTGATTATGCTGGTAATTCCCCGCTACCACAGTTACATAGTACTTGCATGTTTGCCTGTTTCCTGCTGATTAGGTTTTCCTTTCTGAGAGACTTCACATGTATAGTCTTTGTTTTAGTTTTTTAAATAAAATCTGCCTTTTGGACTGTTACTCTGCCTTTGTTCTCATATCAGAGTCATTTCCTGGTCTCTGTCCTTCACAATAAAGAGCTCCTGGACAGCAGAGTCACTGAAATGCTTTACACATTAGCCGTCTGACAGAGGGCAGGATTAGCTGTCTGACAGGTTAATTTTACCCTGCTGATGATGTGTTGTAGCTAAAATAATCCTGGCAGAGAGCAGTTCTAAACAAACCAACAAAACTTTTTCACGTTAGAATTAAAGAGAATAAAACATGGTAATAACTATTAATATAGAGTTTAAGTGTAATTGCATACTCGTTTATTTTAGATGTACCGAGGTAAATTCTCTGGACTTTTTACTCCCCAAAGTCAAACTAATCTTTATAATCATTAAAAACAGTAATAAAGTCACAGTTTAATGCCCACCTGGCTCCTCTCTTCGCCTGTATGCACATGGCCAGGTTTCTGAGTGGCTGCATAGACAACTTGTCTTTAGGTCCTCGTGACAGGTGGTCATGGCTGAAGCCTTCAACAGGTTCTGGATTACCCCGGTAGGCCTCAGCGGCTTCGTTTCGGTTCTGCTCAGGCCGGGAGGCTTGGATGCTGGGCAGCAGGTCAAATATCTCTGTCTGGTAGTACTCGCAGGAGTCTGAAGACAGGGTCGACCCAGTGCTTTCATCTGTGGTGAAAATAGCACACACAGTGCTGCTAAGCTGATATGGTTACAGTACAAGTTCACAGAGAGGGTTCAATAAAATGATAAATTATTAAAGATGTAAAGTATTTTTCCCTGCATAATGTTCTGGAAGTGGTTAAAGTTGTTGGTTTTGTTTATTTTAAATCTAATGTATAATTTCTTTGGAGATGTAAATTCATGTGAGCATTAGTCTTGTTTCTGTATGCAAAGAATTATCTGTATCAAATTAATTCCAATTTTATGACTCTATGACTCTGAAAGATGCATGAATGTTTACATGTTAGACACACATCACCAGCTTAGTGGAAAAGAAGAAGCGAGTTTCATCTCGCAGATCACCGTACAGGTTTACTGTGTGTGAGTTACAACAAACAAGCAATAACACAAATGATAGAAACTACAGGTACTGCAGAACATAAGTTGTCCCTCTAATGTGCACAAAGATGGAGAGCAATCCTCTGTTAAAGTTTCTGTTACCTGATAAGAGTCTCATGAAGGTCACATTTTTCTTGTCTTCCATTTTCTTTGGTACTTCCTCTTTTATGAAGAGAACCCCCTTTTATAGACGATGCATCGCACACAAGCTGCTGTTTGAGGTTCTGTAAAGTAAAAATAATCTTCCTCAGTCCAAACCAGCATACCAGCTCATAGCAGGGCTTGCACTGAAGTTAAGACCTCTGACTCAAAGTCGCATCTTCCTTCAAACAGCTAAGCAGGTGAGGAGGGTTTTTCTGTTCACAGAGAGGCTGAATTTGACATAACTCAGGAAATCACATGACAGGATGCAGATGATGGTGTTTGTTACTCCGTCTACAGAAATGCATTCACACAAGCTGGACTGATAAACTTCAGACGATACTTATCAAGGACATAATTAGATTTGAGCAGTTTTAGTTTAGTGCAGGTATATTTAGGAGACTTTAATGGCATTAAATTTATTTTTTAACATTTAATCATTTAAAACATCATATTTTCACCACTTTTTTCTGGTGACCTGGGAAAAAATTAATCATTAAATAAAAAAATAATCAAGTATGAAAGTTTGGGTGTAGTTTGCATGTTCTCTCCGTGTTAGTGTGGGTTCTCTCCGTGTTAGCGTGGGTTCTCTCCGTGTTAGCGTGGGTTCT
>JBAMHV010000004.1:20128282-20143729 GCA_037177535.1 Pseudomugil gertrudae | reverse complement strand
CACCTGGCGCAATAATCAGCAGCAGCTCCACCCAGAATTGCAGCTCAGCTGAGCCCAGCAATTTGGCGTGACAGTGTGTCAGTCACACAGCTGCACACAGTTCATTGACTACTTGTCCTTGGAAATGACTACGCGATCTGGTTTTCCCGAACTCATACGTTTTAGAATCTAAATTTGAGGATGGCCGCATCCAGTACCACCTGCATGTTGCCTGTTTGTAAAGAAAAAACCAACATTATGAGTGCTTTTGTGTTATTTGTGCTTTAAATTTGGTGCAACTAGAAAGCAGACTGGTACTCTTCAGGGTCAGAATAATGAAACAGTTGTAACGCACCATCAGAGTGCAGAGGGGCTTATTAACCGGCGCGAGGGAGTGCCTCACTGAAAATGTGTCAGTAGTGCTTCTTTATCAGACCAGCAGATAACCTGAAGGAATTCAGCTAATCTAGATCAGGTGTGTTGGAGATGGGAAACATTGGCACGTGCAGGGCAGTGGGTCCTGATAACCAGGATTGGGAAACTACTTAAAAGCAAACTTTTTGCTGTCTTTGCAGCTTTACATTGTGTCCTGGCAACTAAAAGTTCTCCTACGTATTTGCTGTTACGTAGGCTACTGCCTTTTTATTTCTGAGTTTGATGTTATATTCAGACTTCACCATGAATTTGGATGTACTGGGAGAGTTAAACAGGAGGGCTGTTAAACACACATGTGGAGTTAAGAGCCAGCTGTTCCACTCGCACTGGTTTTATTTTGCCATTTATTATTGTACATCTATGTATTCAGAAAGTCCTATCTTTATTTAATATTTAATGTATTAAACCCATTTTTATAAGGCTTAAGTTTGACATGTTTTATCTCACTTAAAGATTTTAACAGACTTATCATGATTTAACGAACATTGTACAAAAGCAAATGAAATCTGTCCCACCTGTTTCTTTCTAAGGGCACTTTCTCTGACACGTTGATGTATTACGGGTACTACTCCAACTTCACACTGACTGGAAGCTGTGTGGATAAAGCTGGAGGGCAGAACATCTCTGTGTCTAACTCGACCAACCCAAAGTGCACATCAATGCATCTCTCGTACAACATGCCACTAGCGTACTTCTTCACCATAGGAATGGCTTTTTTCATCACATGTATTATACTTGTGTACAGGTACTTTACTGTCTACATGTGCTTTACTTTACTGGTTATTCAGAAATCTCTTTTATAATGAGACATTTCTTTTTCTTATTATCTCTCAACAGCATGTCTAAGTCTTTTGGGCAGAGCTTCAGAATTGATAAATCTCACAGTATGTTGACCGTGAAAGCCTTCTCCTCCTGGGACTTCAAGGTCATCAGGGAAGACTCTGTAAAACTGATGTCTGAAAATATCTGCATCCAGCTCAGGGTACCGGCAAACACTCGCACTTCCTTTCTTGTTTTCCTAACGCCTCCTGTGTGATGGATGTGATGATCTGATACATTCCTTTACCCTTTCTCAGTCCCTCCCTCATAATGTCCCTTTTTTTGCTGCTGTTTTGTTTGCAAATCATTTTAGTTGTGTTTGTAAATACGTTCTGACTCCTGCTAAATTAATCTGCACAAAAAAATCCAGTCTGTAAATGTGCAGAAAAAGAAAATGACGTCCAGAGACGTGAAGCTTCTGAAGCTGCTGCTGCCAGTTTTGCCTCAGTCTTCATTATGCTGCCTGATTTAGATGGTAGCTCATCAAACCGTCCAATCAGAGAGAAGGCGGCTTGCTGTCCTCCCACACTGCTGTGGTCTCTTAAAGGGGAGTAAATATATTTTAAAGATGGGTGTTTGTGTGACTAGAGAGGCAACAACCTCTCCCCTTTTGTTTTTCCAGAGCTAGACGAAGCTGGAATTTAGCTCCATTTAATAAACCACTCTGATTGCTCCATCATTCATTTTTAAAACGCATCCGCTCCCCTTTAAGAGGCTGCGGTGGCCGGGAGGGTAGGAAGCTGTCTGCTCTCTGATTGGACAGTTGGATTCATCAACATTAAAAAGGTTTTGTGCTTCACATCTCTGGATGTTTGCTAAAGGTCTTCTACTCTTTTCCCACTAATACAAATATCATTTACAACCATGGAAATCCTTTTCTGCACATTTAAAAAAAGGGGCTCTTTTGGGTCTGTAATGGACCTGTCCAGGGTGCACCCTGCCCCTCGCCTGCTCGTACGTGGGATAGGCTCCGCCCTCACCTCCACGGTGCTGAATCAGATTAAGCAATGTGGAAAATAAATTAATCTTATGGGCAGATTTTGTTTACAGGAAGAAAAATCTTAATTTATTAAAATGAACTCACTTTTTTTTTTTTTACTTTTTTTTTAAACAAACATTCATGTACAGCTGCTAAATCTTATATCGAGCTTTTACTTGTAACTCACATTTTTCTGCCCTATGTTTCCACCCCTCTTCCCCACATCTACCCCTCCAGGAGCTGTTGGCAGAAGAGAATCAAAAGCGTGTCCCGAGCACAAGATGCCAGAAGCTGAGGAAACTGATGATTCATAGCCTGGCATGGACAATCTGCATCGCAGGCATCACTGCCTGTGTGATAGCCATCTTCTACTTATCTGATTTCATCCACCATGTGAGGCTTAGTGGTTCATTTTCCTCTTTTGTACTCATGCTAACCTGCAAACTTCTTGGTTTTCTGGTTTTCTTGTTGTGTTTTACTTTTTTGTGACCCCTGGTGGTCGTATATAGAAAGCCTGTATGGCAACAGATTCAGTTCTGTTTTTATGTATATAACTCAGAGTATACAGAGTGAAAGAAGGAACTCAATGGGATTTACCTCAACAGAACCTGAAACAAACTCGTGGTGCACCCCAGAATCCATTATTAAAGGAAGTCAGCCTGCTGAGTCTGCCTGTGCTGGTTTCCCTCATTAACTTGCTGTTGCCCGGCCTCTTCAACCTTACAGCCTGGATGGAGGACTACCAGTCTCCCTCTGTGCGCACATACGTCGCTCTTGGCCGGTACGAACCGAGGCCCAGTTGTTTTCAAACACAGAAACGGTTTGGAAATGAGGTGTTTCAGGTGTTTATTGCTGTCGTTTTGCAGAAACCTGTTGCTGAAAGTGAGTGTGCTTGCAATCCTTTGCTACCACTGGCTGCACCGGGTGGCTGATGAATATGAGAGCATCGGCCTGCAGGTAATGTCAGGCACACAGACTTATAGCTGCAAGGAATACGTTTCCTTTCATGAGTGACTGGCTGACTCTTACACCTAGTCTGATGTTTGTCTCAGTGCTGGGAGACCTTTGTCGGTGAGGAGCTTTACCGCTTCCTACTCATGGATTTCATCTTTGCTCTGCTGTACAGTTTGTTTGGAGAGCTGCTTTGGAGGTCAGTCCTGCCATCAACACCTGCTGTAAATACTGTAAGGAAAAAAAACAATGGATTTAAATGGAAGTAAACAGAGGCTGCATGGTGGCGCAGTTGGTTAGCACTGTGGCCTCACAGCAAAAAGGTTGCCGGTTCGAGTCTCGGTTGGGGCGGGGGTTGAACCGGGAATCTTTCTGTGTGGAGTTTGCATGTTCTCTCCGTGTTAGCGTGGGTTCTCTCCGGGTTAGCGTGGGTTCTCTCCGGATACTCCGGCTTCCTCCTACAGTTTAAAGACATGCACCCTGGGGCTGATTGGAGACTCTAAATTGTCCATAGGAGTGTGTGTGTGTGCATGGTTGTTTGTCTGTGTGTGTTGGCCCTGTGATAGACTGGCCACCTGTTCAGGGTGTACCCCGCCTCTCGCCCATTGTGAGCTGGGATTGGCTCCAGCCCCCCCCGTGACCCCGTTCAGGGAAAAAAGCGGTAAAAAATGGATGGATGGATGTAAACAGATGTTTGTGAAACATTTGCATGGAAACCCAAATAAAAGTCTCCTTTAATTTAACTCACACAAGTGATGGAAGGAAAATAATTGTCTTCTTTGTGGTTTTTCTCCTCCATCTTAGCATTTAGACTCAGACGTAGACTTAAACTTCACTTTAATGGTTAGGTTTTAGCACATGAAGTCATCTAGTTCTTCCTTGTTTGCAGGATATTTACAGAGAAAATCCGGAAGAGTAGGAGGAAACCTGAGTTCGATATTGCCAAAAACGTCCTGGACCTCATCTACGGCCAGACTTTAGCCTGGTATACGTCACATTGTTTATTTATATGCACACAGTTTTGCTTAGTGAAATTAATCAATGTGCTCGTTTTAGAGGATAAGAGCATTTTTTTCATTATTTATTTAAATGCTTTTTTTCAGGTTGGGTGTTCTCTTCAGTCCAATCCTACCTGCAGTGCAAATACTCAAGCTCCTGCTGCTCTTCTACATTAAGCTGGTACATCCATTTAAACTAATGTTTTAAATCTTATGAAACAATGGCTATGGCTATGATCTGAATGAAATAATTCCAAATTAAAGTACTCACTTCCAGGTTTTACATCGTTAAATTAGATTTAACTTTTGTTTTGAACTGGAATTAAGACTTTAATGCAAATGTGGTCATGCAAGCAGTTCCACCACTGCAGAAAGTTATCTTTTACTACTACTGCTACTACTACTAAGTACTGTAGGACTATAAACTGTCCAGCACGTGTATCCTGTTTGACCAGTTTCGTATATGTCATGGTATCTTGGTTTTGTCATTTGGAACTAAAAGCTCATTTCTGACAGAAATACTCACCTGTACTTGTCCTAGCGATGACATCTGACACCCACCTGTGTTGATTCTCTTCACAGGGCAGTGTGATGGTGAACTGTCAGACCCCCAGGAAACCATACAGGGTCAGCCAGATGACCACCATCTTCATCACCCTCCTCTGCTTCCCCTCCTTCCTCGGTGCCTCTGTGTGTGTTACGTACACCATGTGGAGGTAATCTCGCACACACTCAGGAAATGTTTTAATAATGTCAGAAGTGCAGAGTTAATTAGAAATGCATGCACCAAATATGGTACTTAAGGCTTTAAAGGTTTAACACAGACACAAATGTGTCATCTCACATTTCTACTTAACCTCTGATCCACAGTGAGGTGTAGCATTTTTTTCACCAGGCAAAATAATCTGCTAACACTGAACTATGTCCAAACGTTGGGCTACTCATGCAAACCAGTATACACACAGAATCAGAATGAAGTGTGTGTGTTACAGGTTTCTCTAAACACTGCATTGTGTTTTCAGTGTGAAGCCCTCTGCAAGCTGCGGCCCGTTCCGTGGACTCAATACAATGTTCCAAGCTGGGAAAAAGTGGATGAGGGAACTGGAGGAGTATAATCCCAGGTTTTCCTTGCTGGCCAGGGCACACACTTATCTGGTGGAGCATCCTTTTTTCCTGTTTGTAGGAGCTGGCATAATTCTGTGAGTACACATTACTACACAACATGATGCAGGGTTGGTGCCCATCAGTGTTTTAGCAGGACTCTATACTGTTACCACATCTTTTATGTAATAATTAGTCTTTTCCTTTCAGGATAGTCATCTACTTCCACAGTCAGGTGGTTGACGGGCAAAGGAAGATCATCAGTTTACTGCAGGAACAGATAAAGAATGTATGCTATCATCAGTTCTACTAGCACAACACTTTCAGTCGTGCTCATAAAAACAATCGAATTTATAGGAGGCAGGTGATGTTTTAGCTTTTTGACTGACCCAACTCAACGCTTTCCTGTTTTCTCTGCTCAGGAGGGTGAAGACAAAAAGTTCTTGATCACTCAGCTTCAGAGAATCCACGAGCAAAAACGGACCCCTGTCAAAAGGCTGACGCGTCAGGTCGGTCCTCGATGCTCTTTGGCTCAGCCGTACAACCACAGACTAGTTTTACCACTCTGTATCGTGTAATATACATCTTTTCTTTCTTTTACAGGAATCGGCTTGTTGAAGCAGCTGAAGTTTCAGACAGACCAATCAAATCTTCAACCTGTGGCTTCATAACTGGACTAATACCGTAACTGGATGTAAATGAGTATTTGTGTATCATTTTAAGAACACTTTGCGTATATTTAGGCAGCTGATCTCTGAGTCGGTGATGCCGTTGAGTCCATTAGCTGTACAACATAATGGATGCATGTGTTTGCTTAAGAAAAACACAGAAACACAAAGTAATGCGGCGTGAGATAGGAATAGATCCGAAAGCCTGTTTTTATGTTCAGTTTAAGAAGCGTAGCAAGTCACACCTACATTATTTCTGTGTAATATAACAGTTAGTGTGACAAAAATCTATATTTTCTCCTGAAGAAGCACTTTTATACCAACTGTAAACAGTTTTTTCTGTTTTATTGTTTATCATACATGAAAGTTGGATTGTGAGTTTTTTATTTTTTCTCTTATTTAGTGATGTTTATCACTTTTTAATTAGTAAATTATGTTTTATTAAATCAGTGTATTTTGTGTTTTCTTGCTTATATAGGGTGGGAGACTACAGCACAATACTTGCACCCTCAGATAGACACGGCGCTTTACATGTTTTTTAACAATAATCAATGGAAAAATAGCTTATTGTTATAGTGAATAACTACATGATAGTTAAATACTAAACAAACAAACAAACTTGAATAATTTTATTAGTAAATATCACCCATTAAATTATTTCCAAGAAAAAGCAGCATATTTGGTAGTGGATGGAGGCAACAGCACCACAGATGGATCTATGAGATGAGAGCACCAAAATCACCAAAGTCTTCTCACTCGTTGGGGAAGTCCACGTAAAAAACGGGTGTTTTCACTTCGGTGCTTTCCATCCAAACTCAAATCAGTGATGTGGACTCCATGATGACGTTCTCACCAGCATGCCACTTCAGTACATATCACCGGTTATAAACAGGACTCGTGGTATCCAGCTCAGAGTAATAACATGTCTGATATCCTAACGTGATGCTATACATTTAAACAGCTCAAACTTTCTGGTTTGATTGTGTCTGACTCAGCAGAAACTTCTGAACTGATGAAGCACCGTTAGAGCCGTTTCTGTCTGTAAATGTACGTATGCGCCTGATTCCTCCTCTTCCTCTAACGCTCAGCTTCTCATGCTGGCTGGCCTCTACGCGGTACAGCTCAGCTTCCGTTGTTGAGCATGCCCAGCAGCTTTCTGGGGTCCATCCCCTGCTGCTGAGCCATCTTCTGCACGTCAAAGCCCAAGTGCTTCAGGAACTGGATGGCGCTCATCTCTTGTCCCGTCCGATGGTCTCTGACGGTTGGGCAGGATGGGTTGCAGTGTGGCCACGGGCAGCTGTCAATCAGATGCTGGGGACATCCTCTTATGGGAGCCATCTTTTGTATTTGGTGGCTGTGGTTGCCATGGCTGCTGTTGATGTGGAGGTTGCCTTGGAGACTCCGGTCCCAGCAGTGGAGGGCTCTGGGCAGGGAGGTGCCCTTCACCTGGATGTCCATCCAGTGTCTACAGAGGGATGATGAAGAACTTTTTAAGATTACCCGATTTCATTCCCAATTTTCAGCTTGCAAGGTTTTAAACATGTTTAGTTTATATTGAGTACATTATAAAAATGAAGAACAGGAAAACTGGGACACCTAATGCACAGAACCGTGATAAAACTGTAAATAGAAAAGAGCTAGAATCACAACTTCAATAAGCTCACTGCTGGAGCGTGTTCAAACTGGGACCTTCCTGTGTGGAGTTTGCATGTTCTCTGTGTGAGTGGGTTCATTCTGGGTATTCTGGCCTCCTCCCACAGTCCTAAGTGCACGAGGTTAATTCTCTCTATAATGAGTATCAAACTCCTCTACTACCCTGAATTGTAATAAAGCGGTATAGAAATGGATGGATTTTATGAGAAAGACGAAATTTGAAAACTATTTCTTCCAGATTAAATTTGATGTGCTCTTTATTTTTATTTAAAGGCGTAATAATGAATTTTGGCAGATTTTCCCAGCAAAGCACCAAATAATCATGGCTACTCCAGCATCCACCTTGCATCCTACCTCTACTTTGAGCTGTCTGGGAAGTAAAAGTCAGCTAAATGTTGACTATCTAATTTCTTGCTCCGTCCTTTTCTCTCTTTCTTTTGCACTCTTCCTCCAACAATCCAATTGCAGGCATGTGAAACTGCCATGAAGCAGAACACTTCTGTTAAGTGATGCAGTGTCACATAATAATAATAACAATAAAGTCATATTAGTTTTCTTTTAAGACGTTGCTGGAAATGAGTGCTGCAGGAATTTCCAAAATAAATGTCTGTACCATCAAAATGAGTCAGAAATGTATTTTAAGGTAAGGAAGTTGCATATGACTACTATAAAGATCTGATTCTGTGGTTTCTAACTAATATAAAGTTGCAGCTTAACTTGAGACTTTGAGGGTAACGTGCAGGAGTTTGTCAAACTGCAGTGAATTCTGGGTTAGTAAAAACATGGTTAAACTTTTAAAAAAGCTAATGTAAAGTATATGTAAGGCGGCTACAGCTGTTTGGTGCGTCTGGTCCAGGTTCCAGTCCCGGGACCCTTCGCTGCATGTCATTCTCTCTTCGCCACTCTCTTCATCTCCTTTCCTGTCCAGCTACTCTTAAATAAAAGCCACTAGAGCCGAAAACTCCTTGAAAAACAGGGTCACTTACGTTCTGGTGATGAGTTCATGGGAAAGACAAGCTGGTGCAAACATTGACCTGTCAATCAAAACACAGTGACATCACACTGAAACGTTTCTAATGATCCTGTTTGGGTTGTATATGTGAGTGTTTCATGGTCTTACGGGACTTCATGGAGCGTGCTCCTGAGTTCCTGCCCCAGGTTCTGTATATATCGCCACTGGCCCTCGTGGACAGGCTGTCCGGTCAGGTGAATGTTATCAACTGTCAGCTGAGCTTCGTCAAACAGCCACTGCACCACAAACACCGGGCCTGCGGGGTGGAGAGGAGCACCCACAGATCAGGTTTAAGCAGCTCTACTTTTTCTCACGCTCATACTTGTTATGTTGGCTTTGCATTGAAGCTCACTTTTTAATGTTGGGTAGACTTTATATCCAAAGAAACAGTTCCACTCCTCTCCTAAATGAGCCTGCCTGCAGCTTTCTGGTACTAGTCCTCCCCAGTACCTGCAGAGTAGCCATCATTTTTTTCAAAATCTCTCTCTCCCTCTGAACTATCTCCATTAATACCCTTTGTCTTACCTGATGCCCCTCTTGATGGCTTCAGTGGGCGCACAGCTGATGGTATCCAGGCACTCATTGAATTTGTACTGTTTGTTGTCCAGAAACCATCCAGAGTCGGCCAGGCCCCTGACCTGCACCCCCCTGTAGCCCTGGGACTCCAGCTGCTCTGCAACATGGTCCACATTCAGCAGGACGCCTGTGCCACCCGCACTGGTGATGGAAAGTGCGATGAGATGGAGCAGCTGGGATACTGGAATGGGTAAAACACCTGTACTAAACTGACCTGCTGCCTGCCAGAAGCAGAACCTTGGCACTCTGCAGACCTTTAGTCAGGAGCTCATTCACCACTTCCTTGATGATCAGAGAGCCCATGAATGCGTAATCACCTGAGAATATAAAAACAAACACTAAGCCTTAACTTTTAAACACATTTTCTCTTTTTTTTTCTATTTTTCTACATCCAGTGTGAATCCTTGCTTCTGTCAGAGTACACACTCCCACAGGATGATGCTTCCATCACATAAGGATAACACTCACTTCCTGGTTTTCTATTTTCACATTTTAAAATGGTTTAATCATATTAAGGCATTTTCTTGCTTATGGATTGAGAAACGTGAGACTTTTTAGGAAATTCTCAGGGATTTCTTGTGACTTTTGGTAAGGATGGACTTCCGTCTTGCCAGTGAAGTCCAGCGTTATCCAGTAGATCTCCTTCTATTATGTAATCAGCACAAATGCATTGGTTCTGTGCCATGGCAGTCCTGTTTTTGTAATTGTTTGCAACGATGTGTTCATAAATGAAAAGTAAAATATAAAACGACTCTTCAAAAAGCTACAAATCCTGACAGAAACCCTGAAGTAATGAGTAAAATCTATCCTCAAGCCACAAACTCACACAGTGACTGATCTGATTTATGGTTTCTTACTGTCATCGGTCTTCGGGGTGGCTCCACTCCACACGTCGCTTGAACAGTAAGGGATAAACCTGTAGGACGGAGAAACTACAATGCAGTCAGGAGCAAAGGCAAATGCACAAGAAACATCTGGAGTGAATGATACCGTGGGCTCATGGGGACCCACCACACCACTTGGTCGTCCCGTCTGGTTAGCTGGGACCCTGCACTGCAAAATTATGGCAGTGGTGAGGACCAGGCCTGCCATGATCATGCCATGGGCTGATGCTTGCTGTGATCATGGGTGGGCTGGCCCCTGGTGTGGATGGATCTCCAAAATGTTCCGATTCCATCCAGATGCTTTATGTTTGATTTATTAGTATATTTGTACGACCTCAATAAGTTGGGGAGTTGTGTAAAATCTAAACAAAAATAGATTGCAATGATTAGCTAAATTTTTTTACCTACAAAGAAAAGATGTTTAATGTTCAAACTGATGAAACTTTATTTATTTGTTTCTTTTTGCAAATGCATTTTGAATCAGATGCCTGCAACATATTCTAAAACAGCTGGAACAGGTTTGTGACATGTGCTCTCCCTAGAAGATGTGAGGTTTTTATAGGACATATCTCTGCTTATTTCAGCAAGACAAAGCCAAGCCGCGTACTTTATGTGTTACAACAGCATGGTTTTATTGTCCACTCCTGTAACCAGATGAAAATGTGTGGCACATTATGAAGCACAAATACAACAGAGATTCCACACTGTTGTGCAGCTGAAGCTGTACATCAATTCCACCTACAAAGCTCCCACAATTAATATCCTAAATGCTTATTATGTGGTGTTATATGTGATTAACGTGATCCTTTTTTCTAACATGTTGCAGTCATCAAATTCAAAATGAGTGAAAAGCGTTTCCATTTGAACATTAAACATCTTGTCTTTGTAGTGTATTACAAAGGATTGGAAATCATTTTATTCTATACATTATGTTAAGAGATGGGTAACAGGGGTTCTTCTGTGGGTATATGGGAGAAATGAGGAAGATGAGGAGGATTTGTGTTCTGTTTGCGTGTGTGTATCTACATGTGCATGTGTAACTTTGTGAAAAGAAGCAAATATTTTTTACAATAATAGTTTTTAAAGTTGCTTTTTAGCATTAAATTATTTTATAAATCAAGTTTGATTGGGTCTGAACAGAAATCACAGCTCAGTTTGTAGGATAGTTGGCTTAATGATGTCGGATCAATAGGTTGCTGCGTTTCAGAGGCCATGCCACCAAATAGGGGCCATTTCCATCCCTTAGAACATTTTATGTATAAATGCACATGAAAATAAATTGTAAAAAAAAACGTTGCTACTGTCCTGAACAATGATCTCATCCATAACTTAAGCTATGTGCTGGGACCATGAATAAAACCTATCAACACCTTACACACTGCATAGTTCACCTGTCCCTCACTCTTACACCCATTCATAGAATGACCCTCAGTCTCTATTGATGGCAAACAGAAAATAAGTCACGTTCTTACACCATGTTGGCGTTCCACCAGTGAGGGTTTTCCTCTGGCTGTGGAGACATAATTCCAGTCCCTGTGAAAGCAGAGTGGATGAGATTCAGCATGTAGTTGTTCTTAATTATAAAGCTGCAGCAGAGGTTAACTTCATCATGAACCCTCGGTGTGTTTTTATGTGGGGCTGTGAATATGTTTCCAGTTGGTATAGAAGTCATTAACTTTCTCTGCTTCGGCCTGCACATGAATGCACTGAAGAGGTGTTTGTTTGCTGCACTCGCATCGGTGTCAGTCATAAACAAAGTAGTTCCCTGAGTTTGACATTGAAAGATTAATGCAAACTCAGCTAAAGAGAAAACACTTGAATCTGATCATTCAGAGGATTTATTTCCTCCTACTTATGATGGCAAAAGTTCTGCACAAACTGGGTAACTGGTGCATAAGACAGTGAGCATGGAGGCACAGTGTAGACAAGATGATACCTTTTCTGGTTTGCAGCCACTTGGTGGAGCTCATCAGTCTTCTCATTGTCTCATACCTGCTGTCACAGGTCTGTCTGTTGAAGCAATACCATCCACCTGCAGAACAAATACACACACACACACACACACACACACACACACACATTTGTTAATGGACCACACAGAGCTGCAAACAGTAAGTTTCGTTAATGCATTCATCCTCACCTTCCAAAAACAGCAGCCACCTCCTGCTGCCTTTAGACTCCTTTATGTAGTACCTGAAATAAAACCCCACGAGATATTATTGTACATCTTTGGCACACATTTGCTGAAATATAAATTAAATATAAATTCAAGCATCACATATGTTGGTATTTTGGTGATACTCTCTGCATCTCTGCTGGAGTCTGCGTAGGCTTTTAGAGCTCCAGTCACTTTTTATTCTACATAACTCATAAAGAGGCGGCACACATCTCACAGATATGGGGTTTAGAAATGATCCGGTCATGTCTTTCAGTTATAAGGTGACAAAATCAAAGCCAAAAATGACAAATAATCTGTGAACTTGACCCAAAATTTAAGACTGAAATACTCTATTTATGTTTTCTAAGCTAATTTATGCTTTCTAACTCTACTTAACAGCTTTCTAACTTAACTGTTATGTTTTTAATCTTTTAAAACCTTTTATATCTTTTTAAAATTTCATTCGTGCAAATTTGTGCAATGTAATGCAAGAGGAAAGTATAAAGGTTTATCCCAAGTAAAAGATGTTATTGGAAAATAGAATTTGCTCAACGTTTAACCGATGAGGCACTGAGACAGTTTGCTTTCAGGGCTGTGGTGGATTTCACTTCCACTATAGTGACCCGCAGCGTCCATGATTGTTTAATGTCATCCAATTCACTTGGAAATTCATAAGATTTAAAGCGCTGATCGCCTGTCTTATGGTCAAGCTTTAGATAAAGACCGGGCTTAAAGGTCCCTGAAGAGCGCGTGCTCTCTGTCTGATCTGGTCCTTTGATCCATTTTGGTCACATCCGGAGTGACCCGGCCGGGGGCAGCTTGGGTGTTTGTTCAGAGCGCAGCTTTTTCTGCGTCCTCATCGCCAAAGCCACATTCCTTATAAATGATTTATTATGTCGCTACGCTCCAGATCATTAAAGAAATGCTCCCCGTGTGTGAAGAGCGCACTTACCCCGCAGGTGACCCGTCATTGCAAGTCACGGATGTGTTCTTTAAGAAATGCAGCTTCATGTCTTGGTCCAGCTTTTGCGCAGAGCACGGATACAGTGATTGCGCTAAATTCTTAATCTGCACCATGAAATTGTCCATGTTGCTCTCCACAGCTGTGAAATCTAACGGGAAACTTTCTGGTCCGTCCACTCGCTCCCTGTACGCCGGAGTCTGCTGCTGTTGTTGCTGCACGCGCCGACTTTGCGCCCTACCACCGCGCACTCTCCGCGCTTCCACCGGTGCGCTCATGTGGATGAAGAGCAGCAGCAGGCAGGACCGCAACGCGGACAGTCCGGCCGAACTTCTCACCACATAACGGCTCTGCATTTCTATCTCTTACTGGGAAACGCGCGTGCAAAAAGTCTGAATAAAACGCAGCATGTCTTAGAAGAAGATGGAGAGGTGGAAAGTCATCTGAAAGACTCTCTGGATGCGATTACGCGCGCACGATGGGCTAAAAAGACACTGGTTACTGATCTCCATGGTGTTTACAGAGATCTGGTCTCGCATTCAGTCCAAAAGTACGCGCAATTGCCGTTCACATCACTAGATATGACAACTTGTCAAGCTCGTCATTTCACGCGTAAAAGGTCGCGGAATGAAGTTTAGCGCGGAATCCTCGATCTGTTGCCTCTTGGCTGAGTTTCTCATGAGCCTTGGATAAAGTGGGAATTTATTTAAAGTCCTCTTCTCCTCCCCCAACCTGCCCCATCGTGACTCTCTCTCCCGCTGACCAATCGTAGTGACTGTTGGCTGACATACTCGCGGTAACTCACACCCAGAGCGCGCGTACGCCTGTCACGCCCACTGTCTGTTCGCTCTTACACGCAGTCCCTTTGATGTTGTGTCATCATATGACCGTACAGCCTTTGAAGTGTTGTCTGAGCGTAGCGCGAGGGGTGGACTGGCCGTTCTACCAGGGTCACACCGCATGCTGCAAGCTGATGCACATGTTTTGAGTTGTTTTTTTTATGTGCTGAAAAAGGAAACCTTCATTTGCTCTTTAGTGTGGAGAATCTTTTCTCTCTAGAGGGGATAAGGTCACTGAGCGGCTTTAAATTATAGTTGTGGTATGTGCAAACAGGAGAAATATGAGATCTCTGTGTCAATAGAGCTCAACCATTCATTTACCTTCACTCATTCACAAAAACGCACAACAAAAGCTCATGAATAAACTGTCTGTGTCGCTAATTTATCATTATATGAAAACAAAACCTTTACTTTTCAGGTAGAATTAAAGAAATAATCATTTATACCAGAGGAAAATGTTCTGCATATCATTCCTGCCAGCAGGAATGATATGCAGCTTTCTTTCTTGCGTTGGAGTTGAAGTATATCACTAGTGTGTAGCGGATGTGTAAAAGCAGCTTGTGCAGCTTCAGCAGCTGCAGAGTCTCGCAGCACACCTGAGGTCAGTGGCAGCCATTCAGGCACAGTCCGAACACGAGAGAGTTTGGAAGTGGAAAGGCAGGGCAAAGACCAACCGAGGCAGTGACTCAAAGGGGGTGAGTCTGTAAATTGGTCATGTGATCGTGTGCGCAGCAAGGTGTGCGAGCTCTGAACCCACCCAACCCTGCACGGCTTCAGTAGTTGCCACCGCTTGCATAGATGTGTGGCAGTATTGATACACCAGATCATCTGGTTCCACTTGTTCGTTCCTGAGGTAGTGAGGAAAGAGCTGCTGGAAGGCCCCATCAGCCTGGATGGGTTGTTTGGTCCTCATTTTCATTCCATCCTGGAACACTTGCAGACAACATCGGAGGATGTGACGCATCCTCCGCCTGATCTACGCCACAGCCATACCTCTGGCCACTGGCGGGAACACCGGGACCAGGCAAAAGCAGTGACACATGCCTAGCTGCCATAGCTGGTGCTCCTCCAACTTCTAACCGGAGATCCTCCACTACAGCGGGCACCAATGAACCAGCAGCTGGCCTGCTCCTGGTCCAATCCGCCTAGGAAGGCCCCACAGACGCCCAAGAAACAATGACTGGTTGGGGTGGATGAGTATGATATGGGGAATGTTGTGTTAAAAAGTAAGAAAATAAACACTCCCCTTAAGGGCTGTATTCCGGGTGACCAATCTGCTGCTAAATCATACGATTCTGCCAATCTCAGCTGACAATCGGGCAAGAAGCGGGGTACACCCTGGACAGGTCACCAGTCTATCACAGGGCCAACACACACAGACAAACAACCATGCACACACTCACTCCTATGGGCAATTTAGAGTCTCCAATCAGC
>JBAMHV010000004.1:20105561-20128272 GCA_037177535.1 Pseudomugil gertrudae | reverse complement strand
GGAGAGAACCCACGCTAACACGGGGAGAACATGCAAACTCCACACAGAAAGGTTCCTGGTTGGACCCCCGCCCCAGCTGAGACTCAAACCAGCAACCATCTTGCTGTGAGGCCAGCATAAATCCAATGATGTAGGCGTCTTCCACATCTTTGACGGCTGTACTGACAGGCACACGCTCTTCCACTTGCCCCAGAAATGAATCACGTATCCAACCTTACACGTTTCATCGGACATGGGGGTTGCTTGAACTCTGAGACGCTTGTATTCCACCACCGTATCTCCAAGGATGTAAACCTTGTTTTATTTACACCTGTTCCTTCTGAAGTCAACATTGTGTCTTTAGTTTTGTTTGTGTTCAAGATGAGGTGATGGTTTTCTGACCTGTACTCGTCTTCTTGCCGCAGAGTCATTGGAGTTTTTGACAGGACTTGGAAGTCTGAGGTGTACAACATGAAGAGAAATGGTGAGAGTACAGTCCCTTGTGGCATTCCAGTGCTGCTGACCATCTCAGACATACTGTACAACCTTTCAGCCTCACAAACTGCAGTCTGTTTGTTAATAGTGATTATGGAGGTATCCACCTGGATTTCAGGGAGCTTCTCTCACACAAAGGGCAGACTAAATTGTATTAAAAGCACTTGAGAAATAAAATAAAATAATCCTCAAAATGCTGCCTGATTGGTCCAGATGAGAGTAGATTCTCTGGAATGGGTAGATGATGGAGCCTTCAACCTCAAGACAATACAAACTGTGATGGATCCTGAAACAAAACAGTGGCACAAATATGGCAACCGTCATGTATGAAAATGAATCAATGAATGATTATTTAACAGTTTGATGTTGAACTGAACTTGCTGGTCTTGTTGACTTGTTAGTAATCGCATGTTGATGGGCAGTGTCACAGTTGCTTCTCTAAGATAGTTTATGATGTCTTTCCTCATTTTTACTGCCCACTTGAACACTGTGGAGCAGCAAACTGGTCTCACCTCCTGATTAGCAGTAACTGCATAACCACCTTAATGTCCATGAAAGCAGTAAAGTTATACTTTGTCTTTTACAAGCTGCTTCTTTGTTTTTATTTTTTGTTTATATTAAGTAAATAATGACACAATAAAAGATGTTCTTTTTAACCTGAAGTTGTATTACTTTAACTATCACAGTAAGACACAGATGGCTTTCATTTTGGCATCAAAGTTTTTAAATTCAATAAGGATGTTTCTTTTGTCTCATGGATGTGCAGTATTGCAACTCATTATTGTTATTGGCTAATTTGAAAAATCACATTAACTTTTTTTTTTTAACTTCCAGCACCTTTCACTCAGATCTTTTCACCTGATCCATTCTTGTATGAACTTTTAGATCCAGCAGCATATAAGCATTAAATGTTTTGTTTTTCTACTTTGTTAGGTGTTTAACAAGAAAGAAAGCCAGATGCATTTGCTAGTTTTTTTCTTATTCAAACAGTTTTAAGTTTATGTCCTGCTGTGTGAGGAAGGAAACTAGATATTTGTTTGTTTAATCAGATGGTGGTATTTTCCCACAGTGTTCCTGTTCTCTCTTATTGAGCTTTTGTCTTGATGTTGCTGAGGTGGTTGGTCTGTTGTTCTGCCTCCTCAGCCCCAGTTTTACACCTTTCCATCCGTTAGTGTCACATGTCATCATGTCTGCTCACTTTAACTCCACATTTGATTTAGTTTGATCCTTGCTGTAGCTTTGATTCTTGAGTATCATCTGTCAAACTGCATATGGTGCATACATGATTTCATCCATATGGGAAGCAGACTTAATGTGTTGTTGCCAGATTACTGACAGGATCCATCTTCTTCTCCTGAGAGAGCCACTGCAAATAATTTTAGCTCACTCTGTTGTTTGTCGTTGTGCTTTTAGATTTAATAAAAGCCACAGGAAAAATAATAATTTTCAGACTGTTATCGTGCATTTTGTCACTGATCTAATTTTACGCTGATGAGTGGGCTCATAATGTACCTAAGTAGCTTATTTAAAGTCTTCTTAACCGCAGGGAAATGAAAAACATTCACTATTGTTTTTATTATTAAAGGGAAAACAAACAAAACTTTGATGCTTGTAGAAACTGCAAACCTTTTTCTAATAAAGTCTGATGTTGCAAATTTACTTGTGTACAATTACACAAGCATAAATGACCAAGAGAAATCAGTTTGATCGATCGATTTATGGAATTTGCACTCTTAATACAGGAAATTAAATAGTAGACATGTAAAAAAAACACTCATTGGTTTGGTTTATGTTTCCCTGTTTTTAAACTGAAAAAGTCTTCTCAGTTTTAGTTGCTTTGACGGGATATTACACATTAAATACATGTTAATGCATGAAATGCATGAAATGAGGCTGAAGGACCTGTAGCCGTAGACAAATATTTCATAGGAGTTTTTTTTAAAAGTTTTTTCACGTATAGCAAGAGGTTCAGCTGATATAATATATTATTACCCAAGTTTTACTGAAAACCCTGAATTCATATCTGACATCCAGAACCGGTATTTACATTTACTATTGTATTTTTTTTAGCATATCAAATATCCTTAATGAGGGATATCAGATAATTTAGTGTATTAGAAATATAATACCCCAATATTTATTCATCAAAAATCTGAATGCAGTTGTGCTTTTGCAGCATGCACATTTACATGTTATTTATTTACATATCTATTTTAACATATTGTTCTATGTTCTATTGTTCACAAAAACATCCTCTATTTCTTTATCTTTATTATTATTACTTTCATTTGTGTGAACAAAACGTGAATATTTCAAATAATTGTATTTGAATTCTCCCTTTAAATATAGTTTTTTTTTTACATGTGTGGTCAATAAAGTTTATTCAACCAAACACTGTGACGTCACCAAACGCAATGGCAGCCAGTGGCTCATCAGTAACAGTTCTTACACCAAATGGGAGAAGACAAACCGTTAAAGTGTCTCCAAACACACCATTATTACAGGTGAGCTGTATTTCTGGAAAGTAAAATGTTATCCTAAATTATCAGTTTGTTTAATTTCATGTCTTTGTCAACACAATGTCGCTAACTGTATTCTGAGTTAGCATACCCGGCTAACGCTTGTTAGCCAGTGACAGATCATTTTCTGTCTTCGTGGGTTGAAAACCAAAATTACTTGATGTGTATATAGCGTAATTTTATATGTTGAATTCTGGTTTTATTTACGTCCTTTAGGTGCTGGAAGATGTCTGCAAAAATCATGGCTTTACCCCAGACGAGCATGGTTTGAAGTGAGTTCTGATAGATTATTGTAGCTCATTAGGCTATTTTGGTTCTAGCTTTTATCCTCTTCAGGTAATAAACCACAAAATGACAAAATAATGTGGGAATATGCGTAGTATGAGCAATGAAAAGAACTATGTGTAAGCCAAAATAACTGCTTAGACAGACATTGTAATTGGAAAAAGTCTGTCCCAGTTCTCCCATAATAGTTTTGTTCTATCAGAGTTGATGTCAGCAGTCACCAAATCAAAAGACTACACATGAAAGAGATTTTGGAAAGTAATGAGCCTTGATTTGAACATTTTTATCTTTTTGTATATCTGTGAGAATATTTACAATGATAAAGATCTCACAGAGTGGGAGTCATTCTCTCTGGTAAATCCTGATATACCTGCTTTGCATTGAGTACAGCTGATGTTTTATGCACTTTGGCAGTATGCTTCACTCACCTCACATGCAAATCAAATTATGATTGTGTTTGGTAGCTTTTTAGCCACGATGGGATTACACAGATGCAGTAATACTACAATACCACTACATCATTAAGTAGTTCTTTGTTTAATTTTATTTATTTGTTGGGGATTTTGCACAGATAACATTAATCTCAAAATGCTACCAAAAGTGAAATGCAGATAAATGTTGTTTATGATAGATGCTTGAGGAACTTAATCAAGGGTAGCTTACTGTTATGTGATTGTATGTTGAAAATTCTAGTATAGGAATGATGCAATATAGATTACTTTTTTAATTTAAATAATAAAATAATAAATCAAATAATTAAATAATAAATCTGACGCTATCTATTCACAAATGTTTAGTGACTTTAGAGCCTCTATTTGTTGGGATTTTAATAACAGAATAAATGTAAAGAGACAATATTTTTTGTTAAAATGAATGGTTCTCAGATACCTTTTTTTTATTGTCTTATTGACAGGTTTCAGAGGACTGTTCTCGACCTGACGTTGCCATGGAGGTTTGCAAACCTTCCCAACAATGCTAAATTGGAAATGGTGACAAGCACACGGAAACAATGTGTAGCTGACAGCCAGGTTGGTTGAAAAAAGAGTAACCAGTGAATACAGACAAGAACATTAAATTGTGATTTTAACAGAAACAGTGGCGACTTTGAGGTGCGCTGAAAGGACAGAGATACCAGTGGTAATTATTTTCTGGTCAGATTTTTCATAGCAATACATAGGCTGCTTAATTTCTAGTCTAACTTGTCAGTAGTATAGTCTTTAAAATATCAATCAATATCAATTAGGCAAAACCTCCGAATCGATTCTCCTACTGGCTCATAGGGGGCATTGTGCATGTTTTTCACATTGTATTGATGGTGGCCGCATTGGCACAATGGCGACCAATGCCCGCCGCAGCAGCAAGCTAAAGCCAACACTTGAATCTGAAGTTTTGTGTCATTTTGAATTCCTGTGTGAATCCGGAGCACCGGAAATAAACAAAATTAAGGTCTTTTATAAGCTGTGCTAGTTAAAGTATTGCAGTAAAACGACAAACCTTTGCAATTATTTACGCCAACACCTTGCAGAATAATATAGAGAAATGGTCAACAGGACCTCTCATTATTTATATATTTCTACTTACTGAATCAACAAAGCATTTTTATAGCGAATGGAAAATGGAAACAAATCCAAACCCAAAGAATCGGAATCGAATCATGAGGTCTTAAAAGTACCCAGCCCTAAATATAATGACTTTTTTTATTTGGATCTCACAACACGCAATAAGACATCAGTGTCTTTGGTAACTTTGCTCCACAGGAAGTTTCTTCCTGAGGTCACTGTAAGCCACTGTGTTGCCTTTTGAAAGATATTCTATACATCCAACATATTAAAGAATACAATTTACTTTATACCTGTCATGGTCATGATTTTCATTTAAAAATCTCCTTCTTATCCATGTGCATGAATGCACCGCGTGGAGGTTGAGTTTCAGGAAGGGATTTTGTTTCAAAATACAGGTCATACATTACCTGTCATTCTCATATTGATTTTTTTAATTAAAAGTGTTTTTTTAAGAAATCACTCAAACAAATTCAGAGTATAGTAAAGGATCTGCTAATATCGAGTAAAAGGAAGGTGAGAGATTTCCTGTATTTGCTTTTACAACAGCAGTCGGTACCTTTTAGTCCCTTTTTTCTTGTGTTGATTTATTTTCTTTTTAAACTTATTTTTATTTGGGTATATTACAAAAACATAATAAAACATTTCTCAACATAAACAGTGAATGTGCAGAGAAGCTGTCATGCTGTTTAACACAACCACTGCTGCCAAACTGTCAGAATCTGGTAAAAAGAAAAGGATGGCGTATATATAACACATCTTTTTTTATTTGAGTTTTATTTGGATGTAACTCTGTCCAGTGACCAGGAGGATGATACATTTACATTCCTAATGAATAAAATAGAAAAAGACCTGCCACTTTATGCAGTTCTGTAAATATTTATCAGTAGCTTATAGAAAAGGTGTTATTTTGAAAATGGAGTTAACTTTTCTGTTAAAGGGAAATGGCAAGTATAAAGTTAGCATGCAGTCAGTTATATTTGTAGAAAGAAAACCAGAGTTACAACCTTAATTTTTTTTCTTAATGACGAAGACAAGGAGAAGTTCTGCATCAGTGTGTGTTCTTTCATGTGAGGCTGTATCGTCTGATCCATATTAATGTGAGTGATTTTATATTCAGTACTGGAAATGTATGAATTCCCAGTCTGTGCTTACTCTCTGAACTGGACCCCCCCCCACACACACACACTTTGTTGTAGCTGAGCTGTACTTTCCTATAACATCATAGCATCATAATTTAAGCAGTAAAGTCACAGCTGGCTTTGATCTGCCCTTTTGTTCATTTGATGGATGGTTGACTGTTGATCCCTTGCAGATTTTATAAACTCCAACATACACTCGCCCTTGAAGCACACATACACACCTCAGCCTGACGGGAGTATGTGAGTGTTTCGTGTTGTGTTGTTGACAGCCAAGGCCCCTCTTTTCATCTCCCCTGGTGTGCCGACACATAGCAAGCTCGCTGTGCTGGACAACACCATTGTTGAGTAAACAACATAAACAAGTCATAGTATGATTCACAGAGCGAGAACAACACACTGTGGCCTGGTGTTACTCATTTTCAGACGGATGTAGGCCCACATGTGTTCCTTGATCAAAATTGATTATCAAAGAGTTCATTTGTCTAAAAAGGGGCATGAGACTAAAGAGCCAGAACTTTCTAATGGGCCCCTGGGGAGATACCGGTACTTTATGTGGTGAGTTTCTGTTTTGGTATTCAAGGAATGGTTGTTGAGAAACGTAGAAATGAAATGCTGTCAAGGTGTATATAAGGTAAAAAAACAACAGTGTGTTTAGAGTGCAACTAAACCAGGTATAACAATAATAATAATCATAATAATAATCATAATCAAAGTTAATAACAATGATAATAATAATTATTATTTTTCAAAACAAACAAAAAGAAAAATCAGTGGAGTACTTCAAAGTATTTAATAGTGTTTAGTGTCGATGCATGCTCTTCAACATTTTTCTCTTTGAACTATAAATCATCTAGTTTCTCGTGTTGCATAGGTTCTTTAACATTTATACCAAATATATAAACTGACCTTTTTAAATAATTCTCAGTCTTCTGTAATTCACACATGCACACACTGTGGGTTTGTCTTTCAGACACTATATTGTAGCAGTGCTAATCTAAATCATGCTAATGATTTATGATGATGAGCTATCGCTGAATGTTTGTTTGTTTGCAGTGTGTAGTTTCTGACAGACATTCAAACTCTACTTGTGTGCTTTTTTGTTGTTGTTGCTCCTTCAGGTACGGATTGCCCTCCAGATAGAGGATGGCTCTCGACTCCAGGATTCCTTCTCATGTGGACAGAGTTTGTGGGAACTGATTGAACATTTTCACCAGATCAGGTTTGTGTGCTCATAAAAAATGATGTGGGTTTTATTTGTTAGTGCCGATATTAAATACGTTTTTATAATAATGTTAATAATAATTCATATAATTTTTGGGGGAAATGCATAAAGGTGTTTTGAGTATACACACATACACACACACACACATATATATGTGTGTATATATACTGAAAAATATCAGTCCTAATGAACATTAAATCAAGTGTTAATTTAAAATTATTTTTAATGAAGCTATTTGCGTTCCTTTAGTATCTTGAGATCTAAAGTTTAAATGTTTCCATATCTTGAGGTAACAAAGCTTAAAGTCTTGTATGAATAAGTTAATGTTTCTCAGGAGGTTAAATATTGCCCTCTTAGATCTATCGTGCTTCAGGAGTCCGTACTAGCGTACTTATGTTGCATCTGGATTTAAACTGAGAATCTGAGATGACAAACCGTGATGTCCTGATGTCTTTTGCTCTTTCATTTGCTGTTAGTTTTTATTTGAACAGCTGCTGGCTGAAACTGAGAACAGGGAGTCGGTCAACTTTCAACAAGATATTTCTCCTTCACTGTTGTTAAAAACAAGCCACACATTTGTGTCTTTACTTAGTTCTGCATGATAATCCTAGAGGTAAAAACAGGAAATGTTATCTCAAAATGAATGTTATTTAATGTCTCTAAAGAAAACGGATGCTTTTTTCATTTCTTTTTTTTTTTTTTTACAAGATGGAGGAAAAAAAGTTTAAAAAACAAAAGAAGCTTTTTTTATGTTGAGTTAAATTAATAAATCTACGATTCCAGGATCATGGCAAAATAATCCGTGCATGTACTTCATCGGGTTGGAATGTATAAATTTGGTGCAACGTGATTTAGTGAGTAAGAAAATGATATAATCCATTTTAAAGTCAACATTTGTTAATGGAAAAAATGTATGATTTTATGATAAGTGTGGAAATGAAACTATTCTTATTAGTTATCTGCAGAGTTGAGATGAAACGTGCTGCAGCAGTGATCTAGAACAATGTGTGACATTTTGCAGGTTTTTTATTCTCATGCTATATTTCAGTTGTTTCTCACAGCACATGGTCAGAATTTTGCACAAAGGAAGAAAATGTGAGGCTCACGTACTTTTTTTTTTACTAAATATCACTTTATCCATAAGCCACGATGAGCAGGCCAGGATAGCCATGCATCCTGGTTTCACCATATATCTGATTTTGTTTTGTTTTTGTTCTGATTCAACATGTAATTTACAATGCACCTATTATCTATGACCTAAAAGTGAAGTCATGCCAAAATATCCTCTCCTCTTATGAAGCCTAAGCTATCCCACACATCACCACCACCCATGCACACACATGCAGCTGTTACTCAGTAGTTCCAGCTGTGCGGTCCCAGGTGCTCTTGCAGTCAACCAGCTTTCATTTCATCTTTGTTAAATGACATCACTGCGTGTCCTGATCCTTTTCCAGGGAAGTTATGTTTCCACTAAACTGGCGATCGCTCCACACCGATGTAAAACGCTTAGAGAAGCAGAGGGAAAAGCTTTGATTTTCAGAATTGAGAGGAACAACAGTAAAACATTTATGGTTCAATTAGTTTCTGCCCAGCATTGTGCCCACATGGTTTACACATGCAGAGGCTGTGCCACTGCAGTGCACAAGCTTTTATTGTTTCAACTTCACAGAGCAGATTCCTCTGAACAATTGAAGCCACTTATGTGTGTTTTTAGTTTTTTTGTCACCTTTTTAGGAACTGAAATGATTTTATTCTTCTTTTTTCCTTGATGCCACCATGTGCCTGCAGTGGGTTGGAGCTGTCTGAATCAGGAACCACTCCTGTATGTGTTTACATGCGAGATGAGGTATTTGATGTTCCTTTAACTTTCCCTTTCTCAGGAGATGAAAGTCAGTTTTATGGCAACACAGCTGTTCGTCCTTGTGTGTGTCTGTGTGTAGGTTTGTGGGGAAGAAGCACTAAAGAAAACCACTCTGAGGTCTCTGGGTCTTACAGGAGGAAATGCTATCGTCAGGTTTGTTCACAACATCAAATTAAAACTGGTCTTAAACTCATAGTTAACAAAGTAATTTTTCCAACATCTGTTCAAGGTTCTTACTTAAAAAGGACAAAATATCAGGGGAGGAAGATGAAGCGGCTGCTATGCCAATCAGGCCTGTTGCCAAGGAAACCATGCCTGGTCCACCACCTCAGCCAGACCTTGTTCCAGCATGTCCAGAGAAATCAACAACTGTGCCAGTTAAGGGTTCAATGGAAACACTGCCTGAATCGCCCGTTGCCATGGCTACGACCACCATTCCTGGACAGGACGAGGTTCCGGACCCCAGGGATGCAGCTCGGCCTAAAGTTCCTCCCACAGGAAGTCAAACTCCAGTTGTGGATGAACAGGAAGCAGGGCCATCACAAATACACAGTCCCCCTTCTTCTTCTGCTTCCTCTGCTCCGTTCATTCCTTTTTCTGGTGGTGGTCAGCGGCTCGGTGATGGAGGAGGACCAGGTGGACGGGCACTTTCTTCACCATCGTCCTCATCTTTGTCAGCTACCAGTGCCACAGCGGAATCACCCAAAGCCAAGAAAGCCAAACCATGCCTCAGTTCTAGCACAAAGGTGGGCTAACCCCTAACCCCAGCACCAACGAGAACAAATGCCATCAGCTATAAAACCTTAGTTTGATATGATGGAACCACTTTTACTTGACATAAATACATTTGAAGATAACAGATTAGTTTTTTTTTTTTACTACAGTTTCACATTAAGATGTCAATACAAACGTAGATGCATGTCAGAGTCGTGGCTCTGAGCAAAAGCCCAATTTACACGTAGCTATGTCTTGCCAAAGTAGCATTTAACTACTATTAACATAAAATACAAGACCTTTAACACTATTAAAAGCCTAAATCTGGAGATTTCCCTAAATGTAGTGACTGTCTTAAGTTAGATAGTGTTCTGTGGGGTATAAATTGTCAAGAAATTCCATCTTTTATAATAAAATGATGATATATTCTTTAGAGATGCTAGTTGGTAAATAGCTTTCTGCTTTGTACCCAGTGGGCTGCAGGTCTCCAGCACCCAGGAAGCAGTTTCTTTATTTTGTGTTTATTTTAATGAATTTTTGCTTGATATTAAACGTTGCCTGAATAATAATATATATACCTTTACTTTACAGTGTAAAACCGCTGCCAACTCTCAAGATCGGGATAAGAAACATGAGGAGTTTTTGGAGGTAAACTAATTTTTTTTGGTCGTCTTGTGGGCTTAATAAAGTTTTTACTGTAATTAGTTGGTTTTTTTGTCTCCTGTGGTGGTGCTATAATTTTACAGCTGCTTTGAATGAAAACAGTTAACTTTCTGTCTGTGCAGTCAGTTGAGAGGGAACCGCTTATCTACCACCTGGACTCCATGCCTCATCGCTCTGAGAACCATGAGGATTTACCTGATGAGTTCTTTGAAGTGACCGTGGATGATGTGCGGAAGCGCTTTGCCCAGTTGAAAAGTGAGAGGTGGGTAGGAGGAAGTAAAGTGAACTGGTTACTTGGCTTTATGTCAGAGGAGCGTGTGTGTATTTACTTAGAACACCTTGTTTCAGCTGAAACATGCCTGAATCAGACCCATGGTACTGTTTCAAAGTGATGATTAGTCTGTTTGCCATGTGATCCTGCGGTGTTTTGTCGATGTATAACCCTTAATTGTTGAATACCGTTGTAATGATGGGAGGCCATAGATGGGGAGAATCACTGCATCTGTTAGAAGCTTTTTTCCTATTTTATACGAGTTTAAAGTTTTTATTTATTTATGAGCTTTTCTTCAAAACAGTTTTGTTAAGTTTATTTAGCTCTTTCTGGATGTGGCAGACCACAGCTGTAGAGACTTTGCAAACATGTTTTCTTTTAAAAGACACTGCACACACAACAAAGACTTCCAAATATGGCATACTGGGAGCAATTAGTGATCCTGTTTTGTGTAGACCCTCCAATCATCGCCCAAACACCATCAGGTTGAGACCTCATTGCGCACAATCTTTAATCTCAGTCTGCATTAACTTAGCAGGCTGTCTCATTGCAACATGGCTTCCATGCCAATGACTGCAATTACCAAGGGTGAAATTAAGGTGACCACAGACATTTGTCTCCTCCTCTGACATGCACAATGCACAGACACGACCACACAGGAGTGAGAGTACAGGAAAAGACCCTGCTCACCTTCCTCCCGATGTTTAAACATTGTTTTATATCACAGCTCAGTTTTTCTGTATCTGTCTGCTTTAGGAAATCATTAGAAGAGGCTCCACTAATGACTAAAACTCTGAGAGAAGCGCAAATCAAGGAGAAGATGGAGAGATATCCCAAAGTAAGTACAATTAATAAGAAATAATCCCATTCTTTTTGTTACCATGATTCATTTCTTTAAAATATACAACCAAATGTTGATCTTATTCCAGGTGGTCCTAAGGGTCCAATTTCCAGACAGGCATGTTCTACAGGGCTTCTTCAGGCCTCTTGAAACAGGTGTGTGTGTGTGTGTGCACAGTGCAGAGAGTGTTCATTTAACCTGGCTAGCCACAGGTATGGCTGCAATGTGAAATCTACTTGTGGCTCCCTCACCACATTTATGACTGTAGCCACACCAGAGTGATAGAGACAGAAAGAATGAGACTGGTCTGTAATTCCTGGGAATAGATGCACCTCAGCCCAACAGCAGAAAAACAAACTGGAGGGAAATTCCTTCTGAAACATGAATTACAGTCCACACGGTGACTGACAGCAGGGAGGTTTTTTCACATTTCTGCTGCTTTTCTTTGTGTCTCGTGTCCAGTTGGTGCTGTGAGACACTTTGTCAGGAGTCACTTGGAGGATCCACAGCTAAGCTTTTATCTGTGTAAGTATAATTTAATATCCATCATATCTGTCATAATCACACTGAACCACATTTATTTATTTAAGTGGTAAAATTAGGTAACAAACATAAACAAGCCAGAGGTTTTAGGCAGGTAAGTTGTCAAAGCTACCTGCTGTGTTGCCACCACGTCACAAACCAGGTGACTGTAAGTGTACGACACCATCTTGGCAGGCTTAGCATGGTGAGTCCTGCAAGTGTTTACATGGAAAATGTTCTGTTTTATTGACATATTGTGTAATTAATGCGCAACTTAATCCTACTTCTGAGTCATGGAGAGATTTAATGAATACTGATTTTGTTGATGTAGCATCCTTAAACCAGATAAAACCAGACAGGACTATGTCTTCTTGTCAGCAACCTAATTATCCCAGTGATTTATAATAATCATAGCTGTAGCCTGCATGCTAACCAAAACACACAGATGCACAGTCTCACCGCGCGCAGGCCGGTGATGATTTCATAGCTGCCACAGGCCTACAAATGTACTTACTGGCACAATAAAATAATCAAACTAAATGATTTATTTTAAATTGTTGGTATAAAATGCATTGATTATGTTTGCTTAAATGAAGCATGATTATCCTAGATCTTCTTTCAGTCTGAAAAAGGCTGAGTTTACTCACACTTACACAAAAGCTCTTGCTTCGTGAACAAAGGTCACTAAGGTCACAAAGTCTGCGGTAAAATGCATCCAGGTTAGGTTTTTTATTCAGCACCACTGTATGTGGAAGATTATGGATAATATGATGATATATGTCCGGCTAGCAAACATTAGGATAGCAGACAGCAAGCCTCGGGCCGTATACAGCTGTCTGTATTTTCTCCAGATAACGCACTTACATTGCTTATCCAGATGCTTGGTGTTGTTAGAAAGAGAAATGACATCAGGAGAGACTTTGTGCTATCTGTTTTCAGGAAAAGAGAAATCAAAACAACACATCCAAACTTACGCTGGCTTCTGGAAAAGCTTTCCTACCAAAGTGGCTGCATGCACAGAGCCACATGATCACATGCAAATACCAATTCTCCTGCTGCAGTTCTGTCTTTTTATTATTCTTTTGCTCCTCATTATTTAATATTGGAAAACAACCAAAACAACAATATGTATGGACATTTTAATAAAATTTATAATTGATTTATTATACATTCCTCACAAAAAAGTTAAGGATATTTGTTGTTTTTTTTAAGCTCAGACTGTGTCTTAACTCATTTACTGCCAATAACATCTTATGGTAATTAAACAATTACTCAAAAGTAATTGGTAATAAACAAATCAAGTAAATAAACAACTCGTAAGTCCGAATTAAATATCTAAAATGACCTACCCCCTTATGAAGCTGTTTGGCACAGGCTTGAGTAAAACATTCAAGCAAAGGTGACCAGAAAAATGTAACAAAGCTGTAACTAAGTGTGCACAAATCAAACTGATGTATCTAAACTATACTGAGTAAACAAAAATAATGTTTCAGCGTAAAACTAAAATAAAGTGAAAATATTGCTGCGCTCCAGCTGTGTGGCTGGTTACTTAAAGGAGATGTGCGCTTTTTTCCCCACAAGCTGACACAATTTCCTGCGGTCTTATTGAAATGTCTGTGACATGCTTTGGTCAAAATAACACAGAGACCTTTCAACTTGTTCTTTCATTGCTTCATCCCTTTATGCATGCAGGGAGTGCAGAGCGACCCTTTTTGGGTTTATAGTGCTTAATAACCTTTGGAGCATATTATTACACAATAAACAATTCTAGTGAGTCATTTTTATTCTCATATATTTACATTGATCCTATGTGCAGCTTATAGGGACTGAACCCTGTTTTAAGTCTGTTTAAATAAATAAAAACAGTAAAAGTCTCTAAATTTGAATCCCTAAGCTCTCGAGCGCAGATAAGAAGTGATTGTACCAAATACATCGGTTTATTCTGGAAACGGTGTTTCCTTTTGCTGCTGTACAGCCAGAACCCGCCGGGGCTGTGTGTCCTCTGGTATTAATCTGCTGAGCTTTGTGTCGTGATGCTTCACAGCAGACTTCTGCAGAGATTATATCCACTCTCACCCAAGTTACATACAGCAAGAACAGGCGTTGGGAGGAGGGAGAGGAAATGAAAGGGATGCCATTTGCCGTGTTCCTGGCCTGTGAACCATCAACATGTTTTTGAAGACGATATTTAGATGAAGTTGTTTTTAATGGTTTAGAGTTCTTAGAAACGAATGTGTTTCAGCAGGAACAAACAACAGCTGGAAAAGCAACATTGCTTTATATAAAACGTGTGTTTTTGAGTGAGCAGGTTGTAATTTCTGCCTTTCTGCTAAACGTTTAGTCATCACCCCTCCAAGAACGGTTCTGGATGACTCTTCGGCCACACTCTTCCAGGTAAGACTACAACATCTCCATTTGTATTTCTTTCATAAAACACTTGATTTGTTTTTGAAAAGCCACCTTCAATCTAAACAAAAACAACTTAACACACACACTGACTGCTTAACGTATCTCCTCTTCAAAGACCCACCACATTCCCAATTCCCACTCCCCCCTTTTTCTCGCCTTTTCCTCCCCCTACCCCCCTTTTCCACTGTCCTTGACCCCAGCTGGGCTTGATTTTTCCCAGACTGGCACATGGGGTTAATACAAGCCCTGCTTTGATCTCAACACACACACACACACACACACACACACATGGAGCAGTGGGCAGTCATGATGCTTTGGAGCAACATGAAGAGTGAGCACACATTATTGAAATAACCCGTTGATTGGTCTCGGTATACTTTGACACTTAACCTGACGTGATGGTGAGAAAGTAGTTTGAAGTGTTATCATGTGATGAGGATGATGAGGAAGACTCACACACACTTTGAAACGTGTCAGTGTCGCTGTGTGCACCTCTCTGGTGTTGTTGTGCTGCAAGTTGCCCGTTTCTCTTTTAAATCTCCCTGCCTGATTTTTTCCATCCTGGTCCCTTTGCTGTACCCCAAACTTTCCTCCCACCACCTCCCTCCTACTCCAGCACTCAGACAGTCCCTCTCTCCGACCCTCTCCTGTGCCTTGCCCCCTCCTCTCACCCCCATGTCTCTATCCATTAGCAACTTAAAAGCATTAAAGTCCACAAAAACAAACTCTTTAATCCCCTTGGTGTCATTTCACACATACACACACTGTCTGGCTCCGTTTCCCCATCAATACATCAATCTGTAATACACACAAGGAATCTTTTAATCTTTTTCCCCCCTTTTTTTGTCATGTCACGTAGACATGAGTGCACACACATATGTCTTTTCCTCACACACACACAGACACACACTTTAATCACTTTGTGTCATGTCAGGAAAGGAATGTTTCCCAACCCAGAAGCCCTTTGATACCAGGCGTCCCCTCCCTCGTTCGTCTGCCCCTCTGTCTTCCATCAGGATCTGTTCAGCTTCTCTCTTTTCTCACCATTCCTCGCTTCTCTCTCACACACACACACACACACACACACACACACACACTGTCCTGTCGGCCTGTCTTATCCAGATCGCCGCTGCCAGAGGGAGCAGGATAGCAGAGATGCCCGTTGTTCCACTGTAACACATTGTTTCCTGCTCAAAGGGCTGTGATGATAGCAATTAAGCTGCTGTGTCCCAATTTAGCAACCAGGCTCTCAAAAGCCAGAGAAAGGACACGGTGTGTAGGACTGTAGCGGAGCGTAAACGCTCTTCACCGCAGCTGCAGGCGGTTTTCTTACACTGCTGATTAGAGACGTCATCATATTAGATGTACATGATACGATATTAGTCACAGGAAATATTGTGATATTGGGATTATTATGTTTTAATTTTACAACACTAAGTATGTAAAATCACATCTTATATGTTTTAAGTTTTATTTCTGCAAATGTGTACACAGATGTTGTGTGAATTAGCTTCCGTTGCTGATCCATTGATATGGTTTGATAATATTCATGGACCTTTACATTAATTAATCATGGTGTTTGATACCGTGATTTATTGTGAAGGGAAGATGAAGGGTGATATTTTTAGTGCTGCTTAGTCTAGACTGAACATAATTCTTCCCTACTCAGTAGTGTCTGTGTATTACTATTATGTTCACAGTAAATGTATGTAGTTTGGTTGTAATATTTATTATCACGTTTGCTGTTCAGCTTCCTCCAAAAAGACAGAAAAGGTTGATGCGGTTATTGGTTACTTGAAGATTTTACTAACTTGACAGTATGTAAAGATCTTGTGGCTCAGGATGGAAAGCAGCTGCCTGCCAGCCGGATGTCCGAGGTTCTGATCCCCAGCTTTCCAGTTCACATGTCATCAGGGCAAGATGACGAATGATGACCCTACATTGTCTCAAATGTGCTTATAAGTGTGTGAGTGTGTGTTGGTTGGGGAAAAGCTTTGGGGGGAAATGTGTATATATACTAAAAGTGCTGTAAGAAGGTGAATGTGGCGTGTTGTGTAAAAAGAAGCAGCAGGTTATAAATGCATCCATCTACTATTTCAGTCTCTTTACGCAGTTTGTCCCGTTAGAGTGATAGACATATCTCCCACTTGCCTCCCTGCATTAAAATTGTACGTTTGATGGTTTCTGCCTGTGACAGGTCCAACATAACCATTAAGCTCTTTGTGGAGGAATGTGGTGCTTCGGGGGTGAAAGTGTTCTTACTAACCATTTGATTGGTGCTCGTTTTGTGGTCTACTTCAAAGAACCGTGGTTACAGCAGTGAATCATCCTCAGACATTAGCTGGATTTCAGCGTGCATGTGGCAGCAGCACGCTGGTTGCAGAAGTTTTGCTTGGATATTTCCTTGTTTACAGAAATTGAGGTGTGCGGTACATATTTTTTAAGCTTCTGTTGACTTCCTCCTTTCCCTCCGTCTGTCTGCAGGCCGACCTCTTTCCTGGTGCTCTGGTGTACTTTGGCTCTGACATCAGGACAGGTTTTGTCTTCTTGCTTCCCTTCTTATGCTAATTTGAATCAGATACTGATGTATTTACTGAGAAATGTAGTTCAACGGGACAAGGCATTGCAATGTTTGTGTGTTTGTTCTCCACAGATTCTTACATAAAGAGAGAACTGCTTGGAACCTCTGTCACAGCTTTGCAAGCAAATGAGTCTATAGCAAGGTATGTGTTCTTAGTGCATGTGATTTAATGTGCACCTGGTGGTGTGAGTCTGTGTGTGTGTGTGTATGTGTGTGTGTGTGTGTGTATATATATATATATATATATATATATATATATATATATATAATGTATGTACATATATGTATGTATATGTGTGTATGCACTTGTATCCCGCGGCAACTAGCCTATTATCCTGTCACAAAACTGTCATCATTGGAATCCCTTTGAGGTTCTGCCTAAACAGCAGGTGCCCCCATTCGCCCTCATTTCCTGCACACCCCCCCACCCCACACACACACACACACACACACGCACACGCACACACACACACACACACACACACACTCTCCCTCTCCCACTCAAACACACACAATTGTTTCGGTCTCTCTAAAGATAGCCTAAAAGTGACCTCTGTTGTTGTCCTGTTGCTCCTTATATTTTTATTTATTTAACTTTAGTTAAATAAATCTCCCTGCCTCCCTGGTTTTTTCATCTGCTACAAAAAATCTTTTAAAATGACAGAAGTTTTCATTCATAGTAGCAGACACTGTCCTCAGCCCAAACAACACTCCTCTAAATCATTTCTCCATGCAATATGTTTCATTTAGTATCTTTAATGTCCTTTTTGATCTGCCCTTCCTCCTTCAGCTGCATGCTCGGGACCGCAGAACCCTCCTCCAGCTCTGTTCAGGACCCGCTGCCTTCCTCAGAGCCTACAGAGACCACCAGCCCATCCACACAGGAGCAGCAGGACCCACCTGCACACACCTCGGCTGCTAAACCTACTAAATCTGACCCGGGCAAGGTGCCTAAGTGGCTCAAGCTTCCAGGTCAGGACAGGAAAGGAAACACAGACAGTGACATTGCTTATCACCTCTGTAGTTCAGTTATGGTGGTCTTCATCAATTAATAAGGAAAATCTTGTTTTCCTGAATAATGTGGATAAATGTTCTATTTAAAGGTGACTTAAATAACAGAATAATGTCATTTAAAAGCTGAAAAGGGTGATTTGTTAGAGTGACAGCTTGAATAGACTTGAGCAGTTTATTGAGCTGCTCAACATGTATGCAGAGGTCTTAACCCCTTTGCATTTCACTTTAATGTTCTCTCTTTTAGCTGCAAACTTTAAATAACTACACTGCTGCTTTCATGATGTACAGGATGTCCTCTCTTCCATCTGTGTGACACAACCATAATTATACCTCTCAGTATTTAGCAGCTTCCTGCAGAAACTACCGCCAAATTGTTCATTTTAATGTAAAACCTGTTTAAAAGAGGAACTAAATACCAGTTTTTTTTTCCACTGCAAAACCTTTCACTCATCCCCCAACTAGCAAAGCTGATCATGCAGTGCTTCATCAAACTCAGTGCGACTCGTTATCATCTCCAGTGTCACAAAGAAGCTTCGGGAGAAAATGCCCCGGGTTGCATATGCATGAGATTAAGCAGCTCATTTAATTATTATTGTTGGTTGCATCTTAAATGCTTCCTGCACCCTTCCACAGTGGCAAGACAATAAAGGTCACCCGTCCAGAGAAATCCATGCATTTCTGCTACATAACCGTCTGCTACATAACACCACGGCTTCTCTGACACCAGCACACACACATATCCAGAACGTTTGCTTTGGATATTCTGCAGAGATGCTCCACCCCAGTAAACTCCTCAGACTCCTGAGACAGCGTGAAAACATGTTGGCAGATCTTTAAGTTCAGCTCATGGAAAGTGGGAGCAAAAACAAGTGTTGCATTTATATTTCTGTTAAGTGTGTGTGTGTGTGTGTGTGTGTGCACATCTGATTTCTGCATCAGCACCTTTCCAGCCTCTTATGTTCATCAGAAGACATTTAGAAGCTTGTCATGGCGGTTACAAAGACAAAGATGCATCATCAGTAGTCCCTGAATCAGTGGACATCAGTGCACTCGTGTGACTCACACTACCACTGGAAACTAGGAAGCAGGTGGATTTGATAAGCGTTGCTGTAACAGACCAGGCTCACCGTTTATGAGCTCCACGCTGAAAACAACAGCATCAGACGCTTCGGTCCAGTTTGGGTGGTTTTATGTGCGGAACTTATTGGTGATGATAAACCAGCTAAAAGCGTGCTTGTAAACCACTTATTACACACAGGACATCTGGGGTGTGTTGACGAGGTTCTTCTGACTTTTCCCATCGGGAACTTTGATTCAAATGATTGGTCTGATGATGGCCGCTTACCCTGACTTCCTGTTGACAGCTTTGACATTTAACAGGCTTTAATTATGACTTTGATCAAATATGTGGTCTTCATTTGATTCAAGTCTTCTACACCTGTTCTCATCACACCAGTCCTAACTAAAGCCAAACAGAACACACACACACATGCAATCAATACCAAAACAAGTATTAACAATATGCTCTGCAGCCTCATTTCCTTTTTTGTTTTTCTTTATAAAAGGGTTTGAGCCACACGATTCTTTTTGTGCCCATCACACATGCAAACCCCAAACCACAGTTAAAAGGATGCGGCTTTTAGAGAACACACATGACTCAGAAGATGTGGATGCATGTTAGGATGAGCCAATTAGCCGAGAACGATCCCCCCCCTTTCTCTGGTCCAGAAGACCATCATAGAAAGCCGAGTGTTCAGGGAGAGATCCTGCTGCTGGAGCCACATCACACAGCACCAGTCCCTGCGGTCCATCCGGGCACAGACCCTCTCTGTTGTCGTGTTGTGGTGTTCCTGCTGGTCACCATGTTGACGCTTTCGTTCAGGGTATTTACTCCCTTCTCTCGAGCTTGTTTGTGTTTTTTGTGCGTGCATTTTATTTTTGGCTGATCTCCGTGTGTGTCCATGAGCGTCTCTGTAGGGAGTCGCGGCTGTTTTCTCTTTCATGAGGAAAGTTAAAAGGAGAAGACAGCGGGGAAGGGGCTGAATACGAATTATAGATTCCATGTGTGGCTCAAAGCAGAGAAACACACACACACTCTGACACACACACCCGTTCCGGAAAGGACTGACAGTGTTTTTGCTTCCTACACAGGTAAGAAGTAAGACGTCCGCTGTATGTGGATGGGAAGACACGGTGATGCTCGTAGACCTTCACAACACTATAGAGGCTTAACTTTGCAACAACAGTGGACTTTATCCATCGTGGAGAAGCTTCCAGAAGGTTGTGATGTTTCATTTCAGAGAGTGCTGTGAAAGCTGCAGAGCTGATGAAGTGGAAAGTAAATAAAGATGGTTGTATTAAACGGTCCTGCGTACTATTGTGATGCCATTTGGTAGCAACTTGTCAACAATGTAAACATGTTTTCAGTCGATGCAGACTCCTTTCTCATGTTTGGCTTCACATTTTAGTCCAAGCCAAACCATGTACTCTACATACACCACAGATATGTTTAGTGGTTTAACAGGTTCCACTGGTTTTTCAGTGATTTATGACCTGCTGCAACATTAATGGGTTTATATTTAAACCTCAGGTTAAAACAGAGAGCTGCTCACTGCAACTTTCTCCAGTTATTTATTATAAATAATTCATTTCAATCGTTTGCTTGTAATTGGTTCATATAAATCTAATAAACGCAGTTTCTGTCCAAAACTTGCAAAAAGAATTTCTATATTAAAATCTTTATATTAAAAAGCTTTAACTAATAGAAACAAACAAAAACTCTTGTTATGACTCGGAACCAGCCAGAAATGGAAGGAGGACTTAAAAAAAACCTTCATCATGCTTTCCACTAACTTTATATTTTACTGGTTTGTTTGAAAAGACAATACATATCACACATTTATGCTGTATTACATATTTAGTGCAGTAAATAAATACAATTAGTTTTTATTTTAATAAAAAGTTTTATTTCAGTTCAGAAAAATCTCGTACATGTTAATATTCACAGGTAATCTTGGAGAAAAACAAGCTACTTGGCTTTTGTGTTTCCAGGTTCAGAGATGAAATGGGTGACTAGATTATGTTATGTTGCCAGATGCACAGACGATATCCTTCGTTTTACTCACCCTGCAGGTCTTTCCATCATCATACCAGCTAACAGGCTGCTTTTTAAAAAACAGGTGACATTTTATTGTTAACGTGTCCTAAGGTGCCACAGAGCATTATAGCTATGAGGAAAACCTTACCACACATACACTAAAAATTTATTTTGGGTTTTTAATGAAAAAGAAACCTTTAAAACAAACAAACTACATTTTCATCTAACTTTGGCTTTCATATTGACTAAAAATGTGTTATTGTACTTTAGCTATAGGTAAAGCAGCAGCATTAGCTCAGTGCAACCTTAGTGTGTTTAATTTAATGAACATCCAGTGTGTGGCTCTATATGTGCTGTGACCATTGCTTCCTGCTTCCTGCCAGATAAGATCATGTTAAACCATTAAAGTTGAAGGTTTTCATTAACTGGATCATTTTGCATTAGGATTTAAGTGTTTCCTAAACTTTGGGGGCCTAACTGCTACTCTGTGACGGGCAGAACTGCAGACACAATACAGTCTGTTCAAATAGCACATGTTTCATTTAAATGTCTGCTTGAGCTTTGAAAGAACCCAGATTTTTATATTTTAGTTTTATTTATGATCTGATATGGGGAGGTGGAATTGTAGAAGTAAAAGAAACAGGTTTGATGTCTGTAACTGTCCAGGTGAATGAGATGGGAATCTCAGGATGCAGGTGAAAATTCAAAAGCTTATACAGTATCTGTAAAACTACCTACATAGAAAAAACAGAATTTATTATCAGAAAGGTCTTTTGACCTTTATAACCGATTATCTGTAGGCTGAAAATGTCATTGTTTCACATTTTAATATAGATTTATATTGTCTTAGGAATTAACTCAAAAATAGTAGCCAGATGGTCTCAGATCGGCAGGTGGCGACAGAGACCAGCAGGTGGCGACAGAGACCAGCAGGTGGCGACAGAGACCAGCAGGTGGCGACAGAGACCAGCAGGTGGCGACAGAGTCCAGCAGGTGGCGACAGAGTCCAGCAGGTGGCGACAGAGTCCAGCAGGTGGCGACAGAGTCCAGCAGGTGACGACAGAGAGGAGCAGGTGACGACAGAGAGGAGCAGGTGACGACAGAGACCAGCAGGTGACGACAGAGTCCAGCAGGTGACGACAGAGAGGAGCAGGTGACGACAGAGACCAGCAGGTGAGGACAGAGAGGAGCAGGTGGCGACAGAGAGGAGCAGGTGGCGACAGAGAGGAGCAGGTGACGACAGAGATCAGCAGGTGACGACAGAGTCCAGCAGGTGGCGACAGAGTCCAGCAGGTGGCGACAGAGACCAGCAGGTGACGACAGAGTCCAGCAGGTGGCGACAGAGTCCAGCAGGTGGCGACAGAGTCCAGCAGGTGGCGACAGAGTCCAGCAGGTGACGACAGAGAGGAGCAGGTGACGACAGAGAGGAGCAGGTGGCGACAGAGACCAGCAGGTGACGACAGAGATCAGCAGGTGACGACAGAGTCCAGCAGGTGACGACAGAGAGGAGCAGGTGACGACAGAGAGGAGCAGGTGA
>JBAMHV010000004.1:20088965-20104013 GCA_037177535.1 Pseudomugil gertrudae | reverse complement strand
ACAGAGACCAGCAGGTGGCGACAGTGACCAGCAGGTGACGACAGAGTTCAGCAGGTGGCGACAGAGTTCAGCAGGTGACGACAGAGACCAGCAGGTGGCGACAGAGACCAGCAGGTGGCGACAGAGTTCAGCAGGTGGCGACAGAGACCAGCAGGTGGCGACAGAGTTCAGCAGGTGGCGACAGAGACCAGCAGGTGGCGACAGAAACCAGCAGGTGACCAGACAACATGAAGCTGATAAACAATGGAGTGAAGCAAGGAGGGAACTAATCAAACAGATTTATCTAAAGATTTGTATGTTTACATTCCTGTCTAAATATCAGAAGAACAATATATACTCAGTATTATATTTACACAGTTCTACACAGAAAGCTTAACCCTTCATGGCCTGACACATTATACATGATCCATACTGTTTCTGAGACATCTTGCATCACTTTATGACAGAAACTTTACTCAAAAACAGGTTGTTCACCATATCATGCTGGTCTCCTGCACCCTGGTGAATACAAGAAAGCAGAAGATTATACCTATAATAATGATCTATTCCATGGTAATAAATAGTAAAAATATGGAAAAATGTTTTTTTTTTTTGTAGATTTTGTGAAAGGGTCAAATAAAGTTTCCAGATTTTTAAAATGGGATGTTTCTGCCCTGTTCTTCTTAATTTGGGCGTTGAGGGAATAAAAACTTTCAAATACTGTTAAAGTCTTTAGAGACCAACCTGAGAAAAACTGTGTTGGCCGGGGGGCAGGGACCCTTTTTTATGTTAAGTCTTCATTTGGCCCTTTAAATAATTTAGAAAAAAATTAAATTTTTGCTATTTCTTACCATTTAAAATTGTGATGATAGTCCATCAATCCATCCATCTTCTGTACCACTTATTCCAGGAAAGGGCTGCTGGAGCCTATCCCAGTAAGGTACACCGTGGACTGGTCACCAGTCCATCCTCCCTATTGACTTCCAGTGTTTATTCTTCTGTATCAATATTCTTACTTTGTATTTCTTTTTCCTGTACCTGTATGGGGTGGAGTTATAAGGATTTGTGTGTTTTTAAGTTGTAAAATGTAAAACTAATACATTTTAGGACAGGAGGCCATGAATGTGTCTTATACACAAATCTATTTAGCTGAACAAAAGTACCACTTATTGATCCGGATTGCTGTTTTAGTTATTCCACAGGGTGTGTAATGTGTCTGCATGCCCCCCTCTACACACAACCACGAGTACATGACCCTCCAATGCTCACGCGGTCACAGCCCAGCCCCAAATAACTTCCATTCCGGTCTGAGTGACCAGCAGCACCCCCACACAGAGAGGAAGGAGAAAGTGTGTGAGGAGGAGTGTGTATCAGAAGGAAAGATGAATCTGCTTATATGATCCACGAGGATTCACAAAGACCTGTCAGCTGAGGGGGACTCGGCTCTGACGTGGGTGCTTAGCATCTGTATCTCAGAGGACTGGACGCAGACTGTTGACAGAATATTCTGGGTACTGGTGAATGAGCGTCAGCTGGGAGGTGAGTCAGTCAGCTGGCCCAGCTCAAACTCTGACAGAAGATCTCAGACGCAGTTCCCGTGCTTCACACACTTGGTGATCTGCTCTGATTCATCCACACAGCTGAGAGAGAGGACCTGTGTGTGGATTTTCATCCACCTGCTTGGGAAGAAGACATCATTGGACCTGTTTGTGGATGTCTGATATCTGTTTAAGGTCCTGAAGAATATCAAGACCTCATCAGTCATGGACTCGCAGGGTGGTCCGTACCTGAACAAGAATGCACTGTGCTCAGCTCTGGGTGCTGCCCGTTTCTGTCAGTTAGCAATGGGCTGTGCTGTGATTGCCATGGTAACCCACAGTGCCGGCTACAACGGTTCACATGGGGTGTTCTGCATGGCGGCATGGTGCTGCTGCTTTGCCATGACGGTTGTGGTGTTTTTCCTGGATGCCACTCGTCTCTACAGCTGCCTGTCCATATCCTGGGACAACCTCACGGTCACATGTGCCGCTTTCGCAACACTCATGTAAGTCACATTTTCAGGTGCAACTCTGCTCCTTCGGCTATAAAAAGTATAATATTTATTATAAATAATGGAAAAGATGGAAACATATTGCTTGAAATTGTTACTTGTCATGATTTAGGCAACCTTTTGCACTTCCAACTTCTGTTTATTATTATTATTATTATTAAATATTATTATTATTATCTTGACATACAAGCTGCAACTTTACAGTTTCAGTGAGTGTATCTGAGTTTTCCAGCAGCATGCTGCTTCTGTTCCAGCTAAAACTGATAAAAGTACCTGCACAGCACCATAAAGCTGGTCATTTGCTGATGGATCTAAACATTTAGCATCTAAAGACCTTGCTTACAACAAATGTTTTGACCTCTGGGGTCAACAACTACCTTTTCTTCCTTTGTAGCCAGTGGATTTACTAGAAACCTATTTTGGGTCAAAATTACTAATATATGATTTTATGTTTTTTTTTTCTAAAACTCTTAAAACACAAACTCAATCTCTGGAAGCCAAAGAGAGTATCTTTCATAATCCTGTTTATGTGTTGGATCAATCACCAGTGAAGGTTTTCTTGTGAAGTCTGGACACAATGACCTTACAAGCTGAAACTGTAATTGAATATATTAAAATATTAAAGTAGCAAATCAAAAGCTAAAATGTAATTAAAATGTTTTTCCTAAATGTTTTTTGTTAAATACATCCTTCTGCTCGCTGGACTTTCTACTTGCATATCACAAAACAAGCTCAGAGGTGATCATTTCACGTTAAATTATAACAAACGTGTAAGCATCCAGAACTTTGCTGACAGAAACTCCCGGACTAATGTCTTTTCAAAAGGCAAAAAGACCCAGCTGCTGGTCAACAACAGAAGGAAACTTAAGTAATTTAACAGATGCTTTAGTGAGCTATATGAGCGACCATACCACTGTCAGATAACTTGGCTACAGATGTATAAGCAGCACTTTTAGATGACTTAGCCACAAGATCCATCCATTTCCTGAGCTGCTTGATCAAAATCACAGTCGCAGGGTAGCTGCAGCTTATCCCAGATATAGAGAGGCAGGGTACATGCTGGACAGCCTGCCTGTCATCACACCAAACACAAGCAAATAAAACAGTCAGTGCACAAGTCAACTTAATGTGCTGTTAAGGTGACCTGAGTATAAAACCCTGTTATCAGTCAATCTAATGATTGTATACAGTATGACAATTGGGTCCCTATAAGGTAGAAACGTGCAGCCAATAATCAACATGCAACCATTGAGACTATGCTCGTCTCTGTATCAATCTGATAGTTACAAACAGAAAAGTATTTGACAGGAGAAAAGCTGCATGGATGTCGGCTTTGAGGTTAAACTCTTGCTCTCATCCACGCTAATTAAAACAGAACAACACAAGCATCAAGCTCATTGGCTCAAACTACTCTTCACTGTAGATGTAGAAGTTGTAGATGTGTACACATAAACATAGTCTGGACTGTTCAGATGCATATCCAGCCTCTTAAAAGACATTAAATCTCATTTTGACTCTGAAAGGTTTAAGTGTTACCTTTTAGTGCTACCTGTGGCTCCTCTTTTTGATGCTTTCATACATTGTTTTTTCTCTCCTGCAGGTATGTGACAGCATCTGTGGTTTACCCACTCTTCTTTGTCCGGTCTGAGTGTCCCTACGCTGGCTGTGATGTGCGTGATTTCCGCATTGCTGTCACTGTCTGCTCCATCCTGGGTACTCTAGCCTATGGAGCTGAGGTGGCTTTGTGTCGGGCCAGGCCAGGCCAGATTGTGGTGGGCTACATGGCCACCGTCCCCGGCCTTCTTAAAGTAGTTCAAGGCTTTGTAGCCTGCATCATCTTTGGAGCTCTGGCCAATCAGAGTCAGTACTCCCTTTATGTTGGTACGATCTACTGCGTTGTCGTCTACGCCTCCTGCTTTGCTCTGACAACCCTGGTGGTCATAATGACCGTGTGCAAACGGACCAAGACCGTGCGCTGCATGCCCTTTGACCGCTTTGTGGTGGTGTGCACACTCCTGGAAGTACTGCTGTACCTGAGTGCTTCTGTCGTGTGGCCAGTTTTCTGCTTTGACACAAAGTACGGCTCACCCTGGAGACCGTCTTCGTGTCCACAGGGGAAGTGTCCCTGGGACAGCAAAGTTGTGGTGGCTGTATTCTCCTGCATCAATTTGGGGCTGTATCTGGCAGATCTCATTTACTCCCAGAGGACCAGATTTGTCTCCTCACATTTGTCCTCTCACCCCCGAGTATAGCACCACCTCGAAGCACCGTCACACATTTCTGTTTTAACAGGTTTAAGTTATTGATTTATGATTCATGGTTTGTTTGTTTTGTTTTTATTTACTTTTCTTTTTTCAGGACAATTGATTAAACTGATAGACTGAGATAGCAATGCATCATGGTTTCAGGACATCACTGCAGCAGAGATGCCACAAATTTGGATTCAAAAGCGCGTGAAGAATTTCACCTCCATTACCCCCCCTTGCTGGAGTGGCATCCCATGTCTTTACATGACCCTCCTACTCCCTGGGAGCCGGCCTCACCCAAGTTGCTCAAACCTTCTGGTATCTTTGGTCAAATCCTCCTAATAAAAGTTTCTAGTATTCCTGACCCGAGGCATAACACATGCTGACTGACTGGGAGTGTTTCTGTGAAAATAATATGCAAAAGTCTTTAACATACATAGTACATCTGGCTTTGGTATGTATGTTATTCCTGCCATCTGCAAACCCCCCGCCCCCCACCGCCCATTCTCAGACTTGTCCCAAGCTGCCAGAAATAAACATGAACCGTCTGCACTCGCAGTGATGCTATGACACAGCATGTAAGAGGTTTGTGTTCTCTGAACCTTCCACTGCCATGTTTCATCCAGACAAAGAAAACATTGTGTCCAGATAACCTGCATTTCACGTTGCCACATCTGAACACACACAACCTCTAAAATTGCATAATATGTACATGTTCAGACTGACCCAGGGCTGTTTGTAAAGATGGTACGAGTGACCTCACATGTCCTTAAATTACAGGACAAATCTTTGTTCTCCGTCAGTTGTTAATGGTATTTTATTATGTGAACTGTTTGTATTTTTTTCCACTGAAATAAAATATTTTACCTCAATACATTTTTAGGGTGCTGCAGTGATTTTGGCCATTCAAAAGGCTTTTATAAAATAAAAGAATTACGCAATACCAACTGTAGAAGCATAAACTTAGGCATAGAGTGAGGTCTGGACTCAATCCACCAACCTGCAGATTGGATATTATGGTCTGTAAAGAGGAATTACTAGAGGTGCATTAAGAATTGCAAAATTATCAGACTGATATTAAATGAAATTGTTTAACGAGATCATACATCTGAAATTAAATTAATGAAATTACCAGAATGAAAATCAGTGGTAATTTCAAGAATCCTAAAATTCAGTATAAAACCAGAATTAAAAGATAGTAAAGATACACCCTGATATCAAGTCAAAATGAGCTATAGTTTAAAGATAAATAACTTATTAAATAAAATTCACTGCCAAGCCAAATAAGGTGTTTTATGTTGTTATGTCATGCTATTTAATGCTATGCTGTGTTGTGACATTTCCTGTCATGGTATGCTATGTTATTTTATGTTGTTGTATTGCGTCGTGTCATGTTATGCTGTTATGTTATGTTTTTGTGTTGTGTTGTTATGCTGTGTTGTATGTTGTGCTATACTATATTACATTGCGCTGTGCTGTGTTGCGTTGTGCTGTGCTTCGCTACGCTATGCCACGATGTGTCGTGCCATGCTGTGTATGTTGTGTTGTGTTGTGTGTCTGCTGTTCCACAGATGTGGACTATAATAAAAACAGAGCACATAATTGAAGGTTATTATTTTAACTTTGGGTTTAGTTAAAAGCTTTCCACAGAAGACTTGAAAATGCTGTTGAGTTCACCACAAATTCAATAACGAGGCAGGACCAGGACGATAAAGACTTTTCTTAGACAGTTTAAAGAAGCATAAAATGAATCTGTCAATAAAGCATAGAGGATAGTTTCACATAGATTAACCCTTTAACTGACAGGGGCCCGCCCGTGTGCCGCTGTCATGTAGTTTTTAATATAAAACTGTTTGAGGATTCATACAAAGTTAAACATTTTTCACCATCTGAAATTGGAGCAGAAGCAGAAAACGTGCTGCTTTCTTTTTCTTTAACATCTGGGTGTCATCTTTATGAGACTCTGACATGGGCAATCTCAGGTTCTCCATCACTGAGCTGCTCAGACAGCTTTGCTGAACCTTCAGGTGCTAAAGGAGGACAGACAAAGGTCTTTCACAAGCAGAAGATGAGCTCAGTCTCACTGGGTCTGAAGTAAAAATGACATTATGCTTTTCTCGCACACTTCTGTCTCACCCCCTCCATCCTTCCTTCCTGCACTGGTCATCTCTGTGAATTTCCTATCCATAATGTAGGATCGTTGAAGCTTCCTGTCACATCTGTGATACTATAAATGTGGCACAGTATAAATCCTGCAAAACTGTCTCAGTGTTTGGCAGCGAATCCAGCACCAGCTGGCTGCTCTTGTATCCAAATCTGTCTAAAGACTGCAGAGAGTTTGTGTATTTATATAAATAAATGAATACAAGTGAACAGAAAGGGGTTTTTAAATGGAGACATTTCAGCAGTAATGGATAAGTTTGTATTAAAATAAAGTTGTGATCCCCGTATTTCCATAATGAGATGTGAAATAAGACAGAGGAAACCACTCAAAGTGTCACCTCGGAGCAGGCTGCAGCTCTGATCCGTGCTCCTCTGCAGACCGCTGCTTAGCACCTGCTTTCATTTTCCTTCTCCCTGCTGGTCTCTGTCTTAAACATAGCCGTGTGACAGAGATGAGCTGCGACAGGTGTCTATCATAGCTGTCCCCTCCTGGTTTCCCCACCGGGGACACATGGAGGAATGGCTGCTTTGCTGTGGTGACTAATCTCTGACGGTGCTTGCTGCTGATGTCAGCCCCCCTCCCCTGCAGCTCTTGGCTCTTGTTGTGCCAAATGTTGAGTGGGATTTTGTCAGAGTCTGAATCTTTAGTCTCAGTAGATCAAAGTGTGCTCCAGTTCGTCTTTCAAGGCTTCCTGAAAGAAGTGAATCTGTATCAAGCTGTCAAGTAAATGCCACATGAAGGGATGACTTCCTGTCGCTTATATGAGGATCTCCATCGTGGCTTCGATTTCTTGCCATTTTTTCTTGCAGAGCTGGTTGTCTGGCACTTATTTGCTCTCTAGACATTACAATGAATCCATTATTGTTCTTATAATAAAAGAAATAAATCAAGGATGATCCTGCTGACACCTCACCGGAGCCCGAGTCTCTGATAAAACAGAGGGAAGCTGTGGGGCATTTGTGTGTGGAACAGACAGAAGAAGAGTTTCATAAACAGATTTGTGGCTGATGTAAGTTACATGGAAAGCATGTGTCATGAGCAGGGAATATTGTTTTTATTTCTTCAAACTGCTGTTTTATTCCTCAAAGGATAAACAGTCAGTTTTCAGTGCTGCTTGGGGATACTTACATTCTTACAGTGGAATAAAGATTTACCTCTTTTGATATAAATGTCTTTATGGAATATTTTACGCTCAGGATGAAGGATGTCACATCGTACTTGTATTTGGTTCCACACACATAACGTATCGTTTTCTTTCCAACGCTTTCTTTTGAGAGTCCATCTTCACTTCTCCCTTTAGTAATTAGCGTCCTCTTGATGTCCATAAATAGGATTAAATAGCGATGTAGGACAACACGTCAAGGTTGCATTAGATGTAGTTGTTTACAGCACTTAATTTATTGAATAGCTGCATTTTCATCACAAGTCTATATTCACTCTCATTGTACCGCTGGAGCCTCTGTGCTCCACATGTCAGGTAACTTAAATCATATTCAATTTAACCCTCTCTTCTTGTATATATCAATTATTCTACATTATTAAAGCACTTTTTCCCAGTAGATTGCAAATCAACTCTTTTTTTCTCTGCCTTGCTTCTCTGTTTCCCATAAGCATAAATATCTGCTGACTTTTGGCCATTTTGTTTTGCTTCTTCTCATTTTGAATTATTTACTGTGACTTTGTTTCAGTAAAAGATGATCATGCTTGTCCAACCAGCTACAAGCTGCGACGGGTTAATTCAATAGAGAGTTGGAAGGCATTGGGAAATGCAAAGGAAAATCTGTGTTTTGGGCCACATGAAGCAGAAAGACTGAAACATATAGTGACAGAGACCCTGAATCCTATAATGCATATATAATGCAATATTTATATTTATTATTGAGTCACTTTAGACCACATTTTCAAGCCTGAGCTGACACATTCATAAGTCAATACTTTTGTTGAACCCAAGTCTAAATACAGCCTGTGTTTATAACACTGTGGAGATTAAGCTTTCACCACATCAAATCGATTGATACGGATTGATTTATTTGTGTTCTCTTTTGCACTTATAAAAGGCTCCTACCAACCAGCTGACTGAATAGATCATGAATCCAAACAGCTGGGGCTTTCAGAGCTCGACCACAGGGCTTGCGTTCTGCTTTATATATATATAGACAGGAGCATATGCAATCGCTCGGTCTGAATTCCAGCAAGGAAATAAACTGAATGTAGTTCCTCAAAGGGGGCATACCACATCCTCTGTGGAGTGTAAATTTAGCCTGGCATGGTATGGCATGAGAATCATCAAAGAAAGAGACAGGCAGTTAGACTAGAAGAGGGTCAGTCCCATTAAAAATGTGCAAAGGACAGATTTTTGCATCAAACTGACAGTTACATGCCAAGTTCATAGCTAATTCTGAGAGTATGCATGTGTGACCTAACAAGGGATTGGCAGCTAAATAATGTTCATGCTCATTGGTGCAAAACAACATCCAGTCCAGCTTCACTTCCAAACCTGTTCAATGTGAAGGGAATTAAAAAATAAAAAACACAGTTTTACGCCAGAATAAAAGTCCCTCATTGAAATTCAAGTTTCACAACCAGTTGCAGTAATCTAAAATGTTTCACTTATTCATCATGAAATTTCAAGGCATTTCATCAACACTGAGCATCTTCATGGTGGAACCGTTTGCACAAAGTGAAGGATTACATCAAATGAGGCGAGGCTTCTACTAAACTATACAAGTGCACATATATATATATATATATATATATATATATATATATATATATATTAGCTGGTTTATTACAGCATTAATGAATATATAAATGGCATCTGATGTTCACTGACCTCTATTGACAATATATTGACAGATGTGTCATGTAAAGATGTAGGTGTTGCATCACCAGGTGAGTCTCATCATGCGATTTTAAAGCAGAAGTGGAAAACAGGAAACAGCCAGCTCTAATGCAAAGTAAACATAAATGACAGGAGACTACCTTGATAGTTGGCGATAGGAAAATGTACATGTTTGTTATAATATTACTACTTGTGCAATACTGAACTATAATAAATAAATTCAAATCAAGTATGTTGAAGCTTGTTAAAAAAGGTAAAAGGGATTCAAATACAAGATAAATACTGTATATGTTGTTTTATGTGTACTAACATGGAAAATACTTCATAAAGTTAACATATTTTTATTTCAAAATGGAAATTCATTCTTTTACAATAGCTCATGAATCTTAATAACATAAAAAAGCTTTCTGTGATTCATAAAATTACAGAAAATACACGTGTAATTTGTTCAGGTAGCAATCGGTGATAGTTAAATTCACAGAAAAATCTCTGTTTTCTAACCCTGGTTGAGGTAAAATCCCAGAAATGCAGATTTTACACATTCATAATGATTTCTATTTAGTTCTGTGGCATCGTAAGTGATTCTTTTGACTTTGTTAACTTATTCACTCTAATCTTAATTTTTTTATGTTTTTATTTACTTATATTTATTGTTAGAAATTATATTACTTGCATTAATATGCTATCTCTTTGCATAGATGTTAGTAAAAGTAATTTGTAAAATAAATAAATGCTTACACAGCCCATCTTTCACCCTGTTTCTCAGAGCTAAGGTTGAGAGCTATATTTTAAAATAGTTAGTCAAGGTCTGAGCTGCTGCTAAAAAAATTATGAACATTATACCATAAACGTGACCCACTTTGTGCTTATACTTGACCCATATCTCCCACTGTAGCCTCACTTTCCTTAAACTGGGAGAATGATGCAACTGAACGCTCAGGAAACTCCGCCTTTCTTTCACAAACTAGTCTACTATTGGTCAGCTGCTGGCTTATCGCTAATGTGATTGGGCAGGACGCCTGTCAATCATTGCTACAACACACATGGGAGTAAAAGAAAAGCCACGTTGACACAAGAGATATTTTCTCCTTTGTTTTTCTCCTCTACTATTTTTATACTAACCAGTGAGTGTCTTAGACAACTTTTTGTCAACGCAGGAACTTTTGCTGGAACATCTTTGGTTCGTATTATGCCATTCATTTATAAAAATGCAGCTAGGCGACCACAAGCTACTAGCATGTTTTTGCTAGTGTCACCCCAAAAAGACATCAACTAGTTAATTTTGCTAGCGTTTACAAAAGGAAAGTAATCACAATTCTTTTAAAATCCTGGTATTTAGTAGGGTTGTGCAACACAGTAATCTATGACCATTATTTTAAACAAGCTTCCACTAAAACAGGATGCTTGTTAGAAGTAATGGTTCCACTTTAATTTAATAACATGTTCTGGACATTTTGCCAATTAAATTTGTTCCTACGTTTTGCTAAACTGACCAAAATGTTTTGAACAGATCTGCAACGTCACATCATCTGGCAGGATGAGTGTTGGATTCATTGGAGCAGGTCAGCTGGCTCATGCCCTGGTGAAAGGTTTCACTGCTGCAGGTAGGAGATGCATTTATTTACACACTCATTTCACTTTTTTCTTACATAATTAATACCTCTTAAAGCTGTTTCACACTATATCAAGCGAGAACAGTAAACTAAACATCACAAATGTAAGTGAAACCAAAATTAAGGCTCTTATTTAGTTTAATTGCATTTTCTGGTAAAGATGGAAATGTTGCAGATGGTAATGAGTGTCATTGGGATCTTTTAAACTCAGAGCTCAGTTAGCACACTTCCAGATGTTTTAAGAAAATCAGCTGTTTTCTGACAAGTGGATTTGATCTCCTCTTGTTTAGTTGGAATAAAGTACAGGATTTCTGCATTTGCATTAATGATAGTCTTCAAAGTGTTTAAAAATGTGTGTTTTTGTGCTTTTGCATCCTCGCCTCTGCTTTCTGTATAACTTGTGCATAGTCTGGCCACTCAGTCCGCTGAACTACAACACTTAGAGCGTTCACTGTAACATGCACAAGTTATAATGATGACATTTACAACACACGCAAGCTTCTGGAGGAGTTTTTATCTTTTGCTGAATCACAATAAGCCGATGTTGACTCAGGTAATTGTCTTCCCCACCAGGTGTGATCGCTGCACATCGCATTACAGCCAGCTCCCCTGACACAGACCTGCCTACAGTGACCGGGCTCCGGGTGAGGAGATGCATGTGTCTGAAAATGTGAAGCACTTGTTTCAGACTGCATTACAAATCCATATGTTTACCTCGTTTCCTCTCTAGTTTAACAGCCCAGATTTCTTGTTTTCATGCAGAGAATGGGGGTGTCTCTGACAACCAGCAATAAGGAGGCTGTGAATAAGAGTGACGTGCTCTTTCTGGCTGTGAAGCCCCACATTATCCCCTTTGTTCTGGATGAGATTGGGCCAAACATAGAGGACCGTCATCTCATAGTCTCATGTGCAGCAGGTGTTACCATCAGTTCCATAGAGAAGGTAAGCTTTGTTCACCATCTCATACAGATTTAAACCAATATATTCAAGACCTTTGAAACATTGTTTTTCCACATCTTTATCAGACAAAGTTTAAATTAGGCTTTCACGTTTAGTTTTACAGACTTCCTTTTGAATTTTACAGAAGCTGCTTCAGTACCGTTCAGCTCCCAAAGTCATGAGGTGCATGACAAACACTCCAGTGGTTGTGAGAGAGGGAGCAACAGTGTATGCCACTGGGACACATGCAGAGGTAAAGAAGGACTAATGCAGGGATATAACATCACAATTACCTCACTTATAAATGTTCAGATTATGAGATGAACTGTAAAAAGTAAAGCTCTAGATGTTTTTTTTAAAATTGTTAATCAGCTTTTTGTGATGGTTAAGGTGGAAGATGGTAAGTTACTGGAGCAGCTGATGGGCAGTGTGGGGTTCTGCACCGAAGTGGAGGAGGACCTGATTGATGCCGTTACTGGTCTGAGTGGCAGCGGGCCTGCTTATGTAAGTATGTCAGGGGTATTGAGAATGGCAATAGAAATAATTATTTATTATATTAATAATAATAAATAAATGTATAGTAATTTATTATAAATATACAATATTCAAGCATATAATAATAATAATGTTTAGTGTTTAAGTGTTTTAGTGTTTAATTACTAATGATGACACTATTATTTAAACTATGTTATTATTGATCTATAGCAGGAGTGTGTATGAAACAATGAGGTAGTTAATGGTGTGTGGGACTGAATAAGTGCTGGACTTTCTCATGTTCTTTGGAGAAAAACTTTATTTCTTTTGTATTAACCTTTTTGTTTAGTTTTTGTTATTAATTAGTCTTTATGTTAATAAATACAATGATTACAATATTTTTTAAAGATTTGGTAAAGTCTTTAAGCACTTTGAAAGCAATTGGAACTAGTTTTAATTAAAGCAGGACAGGAAGAAGTGCTTTCTGTTAGCATCAGGCAGTTTATGGCGTTTATGTCACTACACGTTAATTTTTCTTTAGAAAGAAAAGATGAATGGATAAAACTATAACTGGAGCCTTTGTTTTAATTTGAAGGACATCGTAAATAATAGCATTTATTATTAAATATTAAATTAATGGATCAATGTTATAACTAGTAGATGAAATAGTTCTGAGCGGACATTCATGTCAACTCATCAACAATACTTGTTTAAGCACACCGGCTGTGGCTAGTTTTTGGGGTCTTACTACCTCCACTTAGTGATGAGGTTAAACCTTGAAGCTTCTCGGTGCCAATATAGAAAATGTTTGTAAACTCACTCCTCATCTGAGGAAGATTTATGGAAGTCAGCAATGCTCTTTGTGATAACTCCTTAAGAAAGTCAGGTTTCACATTTATCAACTCCAAACATTTTACATCAGCACAATAAGCTTAAAAGTACTCTTTTACAGCAGTTTCAAAGTGTACCAGGAAAACACACATGTCACACTGTTTGAAGGTACTGTGTTTGGTTGATCAGGAACCAATGAAGCACTTTCTACCATGTGCTAGAAGCTGATGGATGGATGGATGAGTAAGTGGATGGATAAATAGATGGATGGATGGATAAATGGGCTGTACCTCTGTAACCAGAATTTGGATCTGAATGAGTAAAAAATGGGGAAAACATCTTCTAGAATGAAGATGTTTTTTTCTCCTCAGACGAGTTAAAAGTTTAATTGATTTATCAGAATGATCAAATTAATTTTTAGATAAAAAAAACTAGACCATCTGAAACCAGGTGTTGAGCATGGTGGGAGTAACATCATGCTCTGCTAACTAAGTACATCACACATGGTGGACAGCAGGCTACTTCTGCAGACTAAATGACCTCTAACCCATAAAAACTAATGTATGAATTAATATATTATCTCCTGTTAGACGTGAGCTGTAAGCACAGGGGCAAAATGAAGGAAATATGGTGCATTACATTTTCAGACGAAGTAGCAATTTTCCTAAATGAAGCTTCTGTTAGAAAACACGAGATACCACAGCGGTGGTAATGACTTACATTTACATCCATGTATTTCAAATCAGTCCATTCCACTTTAAGCAAAATGAGGACATTAAATCTGTAGGTGGGTTTTTAATCTGCTGTCTGCAGCTTAGGACTTTGACAGGTGCTTTATTTTTAAAAATATGAGAATTTACTGTAAGTGTTGGAAACATTTTTACTGCCTGAACAGCAGCACGTCTTAAAGGTTAATAACGCTTCTTATGCAAAATGAAGGAAGAACTTAACATAAATTTATATGAAATACACGTTTGTTTTAAACAGGCATTCACAGCGCTGGATGCTCTTGCAGATGGAGGAGTGAAGATGGGTCTACCCCGGAGACTCGCTGTCAGACTCGGAGCTCAGGCTCTCCTGGTCAGTTGGCTTTTATGTAAAATGTCTTATTGTTTGTTTCTGTGTAGCATTTCTAAGTCTAGTTCTGGGAAAACTGGGACTTGTTATGATCATTTAATCCATTAATGTGAAAAAAAATCTTTTAAAAAAGTTGGCCGTTAAAATAAATGTGCTAATTCAATAAAGGTTTTATCATCTTTTATAAAGCGTATATTTCGTGCTTCTTACCAGGGAGCCGCTAAGATGCTGCTGGACTCCGAACAGCATCCAGGTCAGCTGAAAGACAACGTGTGCTCACCAGGGGGCGCTACCATCCACGCCCTGCACTTCCTGGAGAGCGGCGGCTTCCGCAGCCTCTTGATTAATGCCGTAGAGGCTTCCTGCATCCGGACACGGTGAGACTGACGCATGTGGAAAGGAACCTGACCTTCACCTGAGCTGTGTTTGAGTTAACCATTATTTACACGATGATGGTTGTTTATCACAAATCTGTGATATCCTTTTGTTCCTTTTTATTTCTTTCTCTTATTTTTGGACACCAGCGTTTAAGTCCAGAGGTGGACACCTTTGGACTTGTGTGCATCTTTAAACAGCTGTCCAGCATAGAATTAAAAAAACTCGACTGCAACATTCAGCTGGTTTCAGCAACTCGATGCTATGCTAAAAACAAGATGCTATGCTAAAAACAAGATGCTATGCTAAAAACAAGATGCTATGCTAAAAACAAGATGCTATGCTAAAAACAAGATGCTATGCTAAAAACAAGATGCTATGCTAAAAACAAGATGCTATGCTAAAAACAAGATGCTATGCTAAAAACAAGATGCTATGCTAAAAACAAGATGCTATGC
>JBAMHV010000004.1:20044026-20079717 GCA_037177535.1 Pseudomugil gertrudae | reverse complement strand
GAAAGGGAAGTGAGTTTACTTCTAGTTGGCCTAACATGAAACTTCTCCTTTCAGAAAAAAGCCAAAAGTATTGTAAACGGCGTATATAAGCCGGCTCTGTTTAACCACATAAGACGTGTAGTTTGATTCCCTGCGTGTACACAAGTCAAGCTGACGAAACACTGTGTAAAATCTTTCCTGACTGTTTGTTGCAGGAAGGATGGGGTATTGACTTAAGGCAGATGTTGGTTCCAGAGGAAGGAAGATATGAATTTACACTGAAACCTTTGGAAAGTGCCAGAATTTCTGGTTCCATCTCAAATGTACTTTTTGTCTCCCTGACAGGAAAACTTGTGGGCTCCGTGACAGTGCATGAAACTCTACTTTGAAAGCATCAAGTGATAAGTGTTGTTACTGAATGAGATGTCCACGTTGATAAATCTGAGGTGGATGTTCTGGTACTAATGCACAGCATTAAATCATCCCGTTACCTGCTTCCTAATATCTACTCCTGCTTTGGGATTACATCAAAGATGGCTGCAGAGAGGCTGCTCTTATTGCAGGGCTACTGCACCGGATTGCAAGAGATTGCACAGGTGTTCATAGTATTCTGTCCACCTCCTCTTTTTGTGAGTGCTGTGTACAGATTTAGTGTTTCTGAACATCATTTCCAAGTATCATCTGCATGTTTATGGTCTTGTTTACTACTGGGATCCATTTCATAAAAGTCTGGTTATGCTTGCAAATTTCAGAAAGCGTAGCGAGGAGGGAAATGGAAGATGTAAACAGAGGAGGAAAAAAGAAGAAAACGTGGTGAGGAAGAGGCAGCGAGAGAAGAAAGCAGTTGGGCAGATCAATAGTTGAGTGTTTTTTCTCCATAGTAATGATGAAATATGGTGTAAGCAGATCTGGTGCATAATCATTGCGTTCTCCGCTGTCTCTGTTTTTCTAATCTGCTTCTGTTAGCATGCCTTCTGGTATGTGTGTGCTTTATATACAAACCATCCACAAAGCCTTGACTTTTTAAAACTTATACCAAAGAGAGGTATGAAATTGATACGATTCACCAATTTAACTTCATTTATAGTTGCTCAAAGTTGCACTTTGTTTGAAAAGGATCACTCAAACCTCCTCGCATTAGCATACTCTGGGAAAAGTTCCCATGTTCCGCTTCGACAAGCTTTTCAGGAAGGCTCCAGTTAACGGGGACACGCTCCTCGCCGTTGTTGCAGCATTGAGATGCTGTGAATGATGTGTAACAGGAATATCCGCACCACCGGTTGTCTGCTAGTTGCATCATCTCAAAGCTTTAACTTGCCGCATTTTTTAACTGCAGTGTGACGATCCCAGGACTGTGCTATGAATTTCTGAACCTGAACACAAAAAACACAACACATTGGATGAGTTTCAGTTGCAAAGGGAAGCGCGCCTGACTCTGCTGTCGCCTCTGATATTAAGTTATTTCCAAGCGGTTTTATTTCTTTTGTAACCTGATTTTAAAAGTTTCTGTCTGACTTTATCCCATAAATAATGGCTTGAAGAGGAAGTCCTTTCAAAATCACTATAGCTGCAGAATACATACCATCATGATGTTTTCTAATCACTGTGCAAACCTTAAAAATTAAATTAAAATTGCACCTTATTCCTGAGCTAAAGTGGAGGGTTATTATTAGAGTGTTTTATAATGTGTTATGATAAAGAAAGAAAGGAAAGTTTGTGGATCTGCACCACTTTAATTGAAACTGTAAAAGACCCAATGAACTGGCCTTGATGGAGGATTTTCACTCCGAGTATTCCTGTTAAAAATATTTATTGTATCATAAGTTAACAACTTGATATTCACATGTATGGTATTGTGTTTAATATAAGAAAATACTAGTAAAAAACTGAAATATTATGATAGCTGCCAAAAGTACCATAAAATAAACAAACAATTAAAGTCAAATCATATAATCAGAGGAAAATTCCTTATTTTTGCATCACTTTTACGTGTCACCTTTTCTTTGTTCACTTTTTTTATATTTATATATCAAACTCTTCATCAAACTCTCCTCTAACTCAAAATGTCAAAATATGTGAGACTTCATGTATTGTTTTCCAGATAGTTTTGTTTTCTTGGCACAGCGTGCAATAAATCATGTGGCTGTGACATCAAACCTCTTGTAGCATGAGCAGTCTGAAACTCGCCTACATACTTAGGATAGAAATTAAGTTTAATTATATAACTTCATTGTAAAATGAGAGTTAATATAATTAAGCCTCGTTCAACAGTTATTTTCTTTTAAAATGATATTGTCAAATCGAATCAAACTTTATTTATAAAGTGCTTTTCTTGCCTTAGGCAACACAAAGTGCTGTACATGATAAAAATCAATTAAAATAAAGCACACAGGCCGACAATATGAAATTCCACCCCCCAACATCTGGCTTCGGCACTGATGTTGATGTGAGGAAACGATTTTAATGGGATCTATCCACACCAGGAGTCAGTTCCCCCCATGTCCACAGAGGCCGCCACCACAGGAACCACCCAGCACCTATAGGTCAAGGCAGGCCAGGGGGCATCGGACCCCACTCTATCCAGACCGGGCCAGTCCCTGCAGCACCAACCCCAAGCCAAGAAGGCAGGACCCCCAGTGTGGAGGATCCCTATGAGGAGAATACTGGAGTCTAAACATAATAAAATACCATTAAGAAACAATAAGAGCCAAATAAAACAAAAACAATAAAATGCATATAAAGAACTTCATAAAAAGATAAAAAAATAATCATATATATATATATATATATATATAAGCAAATTAAATGAATGAATAAATAAAAACATAAATAAGTGAAGTTGAAATAAAACAATGAAATAAAACGTAAAATAAGAGATAATTAATTCAGTTAAAATGTAAAAAAGGTGGATCTTGAGCCTCTTTTTAAAAACATCAACAGTCTCTGCAGCCCTGAGGTTTTCTGGCAGGCTGTTTCACAGTCGAGGGCCGTAATAATGGAAGGAGGCCTCACCGTATGTTTTAGTTCTGACCTTGGGAACAGATAATAGACCGGTACCAGAGAACCTCAGGGTCCGCGAGGGATTATAACTAAAAAAGAAGGTCAGATAAATAGGAAGGCCCAAGACCATTAAGACATTTATACTAAAAAAACCTTAAAATTGTAGTGAAATAATAGCTAAAAATGAATTTTAACAGTTGTTTAATCTGATATTAAATGAAATTTCATATTAAAATGGGCATTTTGAGTATTTTCAGCTGTAGGATTTCTGTTATTTTAAATTAGGCATGAAATATTGACTTCATTTAAATCATATATAAGGTGAAATAACAGAAACAAACGTAAAGTTTGTAAAAGCCCTGTAGTTTCCTGCTGGTGCTGTGATCCATAAACATGTCTCCCCTGGTGTGATCCCTGTGGTAGATGCTATGGCTAAAACATTTCAGCTCATGCTCCTCATCGAAGCGACCGATGATGATGATGATGAACTCCATCTCCACGGAGACAAATGATGCTTACTTTGCTTCCACTCCAGTTTTCTCTTTGTCTCGGCTTGGTGCGGCTTATTGGGATGCTTATTGCCTGGGAGGAATAACGTAACCGTGTTGTTTGACTTGTCACTGTCTTCCCTCTCAGCGCTGTTTGTTATTCACACAAACACAAAGAAAGGACCAACTTAACCTTCGGTACTTACATACTTTCTCTCTTTTTAAAAAAAGAGGAAAAAGTGCTTATGAAAAAAGGAGCCAGAGCTCAATTGCCTGACAGTGCAGTTTTTTTTGCTTGTGTTGGGAAATTTGTCATCACACTCCGACTTACTACCTGGAATGGGAAAAACGTGTCGACGCCAGGACTTTTTCTTGTCTTTAATAACACACTTGTCTCACAAGCGCACACACACACATCCCCTCCAAAGTGTGAAAATGATCACTCTTCCTCTCTAAATGTTAGAAGTATGAAGGAGGACATTTCTGTTATCAAGTCTTTTGCTTCTACCTTGCCTCTGTGTTCTCCGTCTCCCTCCCCTTTCTTTCTGTCATCATGCTTATTTCACGCTCTGCATACTTCTCTTTTAATAGCTTCCTCGTCTTTCTCTAAGCACAAACACTCACAAAGCTCAAACTGTTGTCTTTTCCTCTCAGCCCCTTCTCCTCGGCACCTCGTACCCTCTCCATGGTCCTGCATATCTGCCGTACGCGTCCTTTCTTTTCACAGGTTGCCATTATCTCTGATCTGTTTCCTAATTCTCAATTAGCCTCCACGCAGCACCCATCGTTAATTATTTACCAACTCCCTCAACACCCTCAGCCCACGCTAGATCAATGAGCGCCAGCACTGCTTGCTTTGTTTTTTCAACAAAAGCGAGGTGGACCGCAGCCAGGAGCCGAGTTTTGTAGCTCTCTGAGCTTTTAACTCACGCTCCCCACATTATGCTGCCTTTGTGTCTTTCCATCATGTCCCCTCTGTGTCCTACTGTGTGTCTTCAGTGCCTCAATAGGATGCCAATCTTTTGTGTTCTTGGTTATTGCTCAGAGAGTTGCTAGAGGGAGAAGGAGCCGTTAAGGCGACTGTTAGAGAAGGATTATTCAACAAACACTGCATCACTTGTGACTTACAGTCTGTTTCTTATCATCCCTATATGCAGTGTTTGTGCCCACCTACACCCCCACATGACAGCCCTGGGGTCATGTTTGGGGGTGGGCTAATCTGGCCATATATTTTCCCTTTTTCTGTGTAGCAAGATGAAAGTCTCTTTCTAAGCAGAAGCGAGATTAATTAGCGCTATGAGAGCAGACTGAAGCACGCAGAGAGTTCGTTATCCTGTTAGTCTGCGCGACATGAAGAGAAAGCAGTGTTGTTTCCTGTGCTCTTTAATCTATCTAAGGCCGGTGATTACTGCCTCCACCTCCTGCCACACTTCTTCAGGACTTATTTCGTCAACAACACTTGATGCGAAGCTTTTCTGATCCGAACTTCCGAACTATTTTAATTGGGGGTTTTTAGTTGTGGTCGTTGCTGAGTTCAGTGTTTTGGTTTTTTTTTGTTCATCTGTTTGTTTCTTTCGTCGACCCCAATCCCTCCCTCCTTTCATACTCAACAGCTTAGCTCCTACAAATGTGTTGAGGATGCATTTTCACCCAAACACACACACACACACACCCTCCTCCCCATTGTCTCACTCCTCCTCATCTCCCTTCTTCTCCTCATCTCCACCTCTGTCCTTCTCCTCCTCTGGACTCACTCGTCTCTCTTTTCTTCTCCTTTTTTCCTCCCTTGTCACTTGCAGCCCCCGCCCCTCCATACTCAGCATTTTTCTCGGCTGTGGGTGTGATGTCTCTGTGTAACGCTAATCAGCTCTGGAGACGTCAGCATTCTTTCAGTCCTCCTCCACCACCACCCTCCTCTCCATCTCCTTTCAGCGCAGTCCTCACCTTGTTCACTGCTAACTTTCATCCAAATTTTGCCAGCCTCTGCCAGAATGCGCCTTATTTCCCCCACCTTCATGTCCCTTCCTGTGTTTGTGTGTGCATGTTGTCTCTCTGCTGTAACCGTAAGCAGCTCTGCTCCTGAGTAGTCAGCATTCTTTCTGTTGCTCCATAAAAATACAGCCTGCCCCAGCAGAAAAAGCTGTCTGTTGTAGTAACTGTAGCAATGACCACACTGCAATGATCACCCCACAAGCCCCCAAAGGGAAGAACAGCCCTGGATCTTCTGTGTTTGTCACACTGCAAGATGAATGCCAATCCCTTTACACAGCAGATGATTCCTAACTTGGATTACTTACTCGTGGCACAAACTGTCTTGGAAGTCACACATGCCCTATTTTTTGCACGTTAAAGCTGATACATATGCATTGTCCATCGCACAAACGAGTTCCTGCCTGAATTAAACGAAGCAAATACGTCTAATCCACCCATTGCATAATTACTGCATGTTTCAGCTGGCAACAAGCTTATCAGCCCTAACTAATGCAATTAGCTTCTCGTTTCTTAAACAACCACGAGGAAAGGTGTATCCTATGGTTGTAAAAAAGATATTCATTCATTTCAGAATGATTAAGTTATCGACATGAAGCAAAGAAAACATCTGAGGAGATGCAGAAACCAAAACTGGGTTAAGAACTGGCCAACACACTTTAAAAACTGGAAGGATAGCTGGGAACCGTTGTTTTTAAGGAAACTCAGTGTTTATATGTGAACAGCTGTGTTCAATGAGACTGAACTGCTTTGTGGCTGATCAGTGAGGCTAACTGGACAACTTCAATTTGCAAGGTAGCACAAAGATTGTGCTCTGGAGCAATGCTCATGTGGTCTGATGAGTCCAGATTGTTTCAGAGTGATGGGAGCATCAGATGTAGGAGGCCAATGTAGAGATGCATTCCTACTGGACAAGCCTCCGGGGCAGTGTTGTGATCTGCGGTTGCTGCAGTGGGTCAGGTGTAGGTTCAGCTACATTATCCGACATCAGCTGATGACATGAAAGACTGAATGAGCGTAGATCACCCTATTCCAAGATGACTACTGCCAGGACCATCAAACGTGTGGTTCAGGGAGCATGACTCATCATTTTCACACATGGATCGGCCACCACAGAGACCGGACCTGAACTCCGTTACGAGTCTTTGGGATGTCCTGGAGAAGGCATTGTGCAGTGGTCAGACGCTCCAGTCATTAAAACAAGAAATGAATGTTACACTAGATAGAAATAAATCTTGTGACACTGCAGAAGCTTATCAGGACAATCAATGCTGCTGGAATCAATGCTTAAAGGAAGTTGATTAAAACCTTTTTTGTCATTTTTAGAGGATTTTATTTGCATATTTCCACCAAATGAACTATATGAAATAGGCCTAAAGTTTGATATTTTGTCTTAATCTTATGGTTTTTGTACGTCCCTCTCCGTTTGGAGACTGATGAGTTCAGAGCTAACGTGCAACATCTCCTTTAGGAAAGCAGACGTGTGCATTACTGCAGTCATATTAACAGACAGAGTAGCAGTGGGCTGTGTTATTAACTAACTAAATAACTGTGTTCAAACTTTTCTTTACCGTGGCTTTAATAAGTAATGAGTTCAGGGTTTTTTCCCCCCTCTGAGATAAAACCCAGGAGAAAAGTCTGAACACTGAAGCTTTTCCTCTCTGACAATAACTCCAACCGCTCACATGTTAAATGTTATGAGAAACGTCTACAAGGACTCAGCTGATGATGCTGTTTATCTTGTAAAAACATGTGGAGCCAGTGCAGGTGGCATCCTCAGGAGAAGTGAATACCACGTTTTCCTCAAACTAATAGCGATGCTGTTACTGTGGAAATAAAACCCTCTGGACTCCAACCTGCTGCCCTCTTAGCTTCAGCATGTAAATGTTTCTAGTTATTATTAAAACAAAACCCATAAAGAGGAATTTCAGTTAAATGCTATTTATGGCAAACAGGGAACCGTTTGGCTGCAAAGATTAATTGCTAATTAGTATTTAATTATTTGTAACCATTAACTTCATGAAACTACCCCTCACTTTGGTACGATCTGATCCGTTTAGATGCAGGGATGGGGGTGATGCCAACATTTTATTTTAATAGCAGCACCAGTAGTTTTTTGTACTTTTTAATCCTTTTTGATCCTCATACCGTTCATCCCTTAAAGAAAATTCCTATATTTGTACAGTATGCAATGTGTATTAATACCTTTATTGCATAGGTAATATGAAATATGAATAAAATCCATGAACATAGGCACTTTAAAGCAATACTTACAAAATTATGATACATTTACAGATGAATAAATCAAATTAAAATATAATGAAAATACATTTTAAGATAATAATGAAATAATTAAGGCTACAAATGAATATAAATGTGTTTAATTTCTTAGATTGAACAAACATAGTGCTCAAGAGCGTTTACTAAACCAGTAAAATATTCAAACACAACATAATCATCACTAACACAATCATCATCATCATCATCATCATCATCATGACATCTGATAACATATTCGTGTGACTCGGAGGACACTGGAATTGGTTTTTACATGCAGTTTTATCAGCTAAAACTCTTAGTAGTGAAAACAAAGGGTATGTTTTCTATTAGCATAATGATATTTGTATCAAATTCAATAATATGACTGGCAGATATTAAAGTATTGATCCTATTGCTCTAAGACAGAGTTCTGATACATCCAACTTTAATCAGACTTCATGTCATCTTTATCAATGAAACGATACAAACTGCAGACATTGATTAGTGTTTGTAGCTGGAAGTCAGATTAGTGAAATCAAAACATGTACAGATAAAATTATTTCACATGAGAAGTGTTGGTGTGAGCGTAATATCCAGTTTTATGATATATGTTAATTGCAGTTTTTTTAGGGTTTATGTTGCAAAAAATGTTTCCATTCACCTAAATAATAAGAAACAAAAAATGTTTCTTTTACAACAACCAGTTTGGCATTGATTCTACCTTCTCCTACTATATGTTGGGGATTTAGTTGTAAACCCGTACACATCAGCACTGCAGTGGGATAAAAGCCCAATTTTTACAATAACAGCGATTAAAGGTTGATATGAGCAATACATATTAATAATGATGTGAACATAAAAGGTCATATACACACACACACACACACACAAGCGTCCTGAGTAGGTGTGAGCCATCATCTTATACATCCACTGACTTCCATATCAGCTTTCCAGCTTGTGCGCTCTACCTGTGCTGGGAGAGCTCGTCCTCATTGTGCATCTACAGGATGCTGTCTCAGTATCTCTGTGTCTCTTTTTTTAAGTCACACCTCCGTGATGTGTAAGTTGGGGCTTTATGGGAGCCATCTGCTTGTTGTTGTTGCTGCTCAAGATGCTTCTTTATGGCTCCTAACTGTTTGTTGTTGGCTGATGGCTGCATGGCAAATATTGGATTGAGCAGACATCTGTTTTATGTTATTGAAAAAATCAACTTAAGCAGCATTGTTTTTCATTTTACTAATGTATCTGGCATTGTTTTGTTCTTAAAACACTTGTGATTTTATGTTTGTGTGCTCGCAGCGAACCACTTTGCATGTGTGTTTTACTATGCGCCACTGGCATGGCGGGAGGGGAACGTTCACGTGTTTGCCGGCATGCTTTTTTGTTTGTATGCCGATGGAGGGGGTAGTGGTGGGGGATTTGGGCACCAGGGAAATAAACCAATGCCTGCCAGGAACCCCCCTTCTGTTTTTACATTCACCACCTCCACCCCCGGCAGTCACCCTCAGTCAGTTGATGCAGCTATTGTGTGAAGATACACCTCAAACAGCAGGAAACTGCATCTCAACATAACGCACAGCGAGGAGACATCTGGATATGGAAAAGAAACTCTTCCGTTACTCAGTTTAATAAAAAGATGTACAGAGTTAACCTATCCAATTAATTAAGGAGAACGTCGAGTGCTGAAATGCTTTAAAAGACAATCCATTGTTCATGGATAAAACCTCACGTCCCCATATTATTCTTCACTCTGCAGAAATTTATGTTGCTGTGTATTTGGCATGTTTTGTGTGCATGCATAATTAACTGTATGTGCATGCTGCTGCATTTTTTTCTTTGATCTACAGCTATTTATAACTGCAGGATTTGTGGCACACATAGCGCATCCTCACAGACAGACAGAGGTTCACTGTGGGGGGAAGTACACACTGGCATGCTCACGTCTTTTCATATAAAAGCATAAAGATGAAAGTATGCATGTTGCCTGGTACGGTCATGTCACCGTCCTTTCGTCCTTTAGCCTTTCCCAGGTAGCTCTGTTTTTTTTGGCAGACCTTTTAGGAAGGTGTTAAGCGGTCACATAGTACGGAAAGTGTGAGAGGAAAGCAGAAATTTGTGTGGGGGAGGAGGATAGCGATATCAGGAATCTGCTGAGTCATCATGACTGGTCTCATGATGATCGCTCAGCAGCACCAACAATAGCCTGTCTTTATCTCTCCCTCATGCACACACACACACACACACACACATCATCAGAGATGAGAGCAAGGCCACTACACCATACAATGCATGTCATTGAGAGCTAGTGGAGATGCTCATCCTTGGAGCAGTGCGCTCTAGGACTGATCTCATCTTTGTTGACCTCTGATTCACACTTCTGTCTGCACTCTTTTGTCTCTTGTGTCCACTTTGGTACAGTCCCATCACTTGGTTTTGGTTAAATCAGGCTTTTTTTATATCCCCTGTAGCTTTACGTAGATTAATGTCTTTCTAGTGCTTTTTGTAAAAGGTGCGTGCATGTTTTTGAAGGGGTAATAGCAGTTAGCGTTCCCCTGGAGTCCTTCCCTCAACTTTTACCACTTCCTCTTCTCTCTAGCTTATTTCATTCCTTCTGGCCTGACGCCAGCCAATGAGAGTTGAGCAGCAGAAAGGTAGTGGGCACTGTCAGTGAAACCACAAGGAAACAGGAAGTCAGGGAAATTCTAAGAAAAGTTTTCACTTTCTCTCATGCAGCCTTATAAAAATGCAAAAACTGTATCCCACAATGATCCCATAGTGGTATATTTGAGCTTGGTATGTTTCCACGTTTGCTAAAAATGGTGATTTCCCGTTTAGATGTGGGTTTAATTGAATATGTTTAGGTTTTTATGAATCGCTCTTGCTCATGCAGCTTGCTTCCCTGTAGGTCTGTGCAGAAGAGCAAGGCTCTTGTGGCATGACGACGACTAACAAGGGAAATAAAGCCTTAAAGGTAAGTGTGCATTTATGAAAAGAGTTCTCTGTGCTTGAGATGTTGGTCTGCCTCCTCGTAACTATCCTCATCCCTCTTGCATCCTCCAGGTGAAGCGTGAGCCGGGGGAGAATGGCACCAGTCTCACAGATGAAGAGCTGGTGACCATGTCGGTACGGGAGCTGAACCAGCACCTCCGCGGGCTCTCTAAAGAAGAGATCCTGCAACTGAAACAGCGGAGACGCACCCTTAAGAACCGGGGCTACGCGGCCAGCTGCCGGGTGAAGCGTGTCACCCAGAAGGAGGAGCTGGAGAAGCAAAAGGCCCAGCTGCAGCAGGAGGTGGACAAACTGGCCAATGAGAACGCTTCAATGCGGATTGAGCTGGATGCTCTGAGGTCCAAGTATGAGGCGTTGCAGACCTTCGCCAGGACTGTGGCACGGAGCCCCACCGTCGGGGTCGGGGTGAGGGCTGGAGGAGGAGGAGGAGGAGGGGGAGGAGGAGTGGCATCATCAGTCATTGGTCCGCTCATACCGGGGAAGGTGGCGACGGCGACGAGCGTAATTACAATAGTGAAGTCAAAGACAGATGCGCGGTCTTGAGGGAGAGAAATCTAGATGAGGGTGTTACAGTTGCATCGCCTCAGCATGTTCCCGTCACCCCGTCTCAGATCAGTACAGATGAAGGACAGGATGGAAACGGAGGAGGGTTATTGAGTTTGTGAAGAAGCTCTTGGTCAGGACACAAACACATTTTTACAAGGTCCTTATGGTCACTATGGAAACTTAGGGAACTGTCTGACTTCATGTTAGGATATAAATCTAAAAAAATATCACATGTCCAGTTTGAATTATTCAAATTAGCAGTAGTGAGTTTGACTGCTGGTCCTGCAGAGTCTTATGCATTCAGGTGCAAAAGATCTCTGACAAAAAATTGCTGAAAAGATCTAAAATTCGATGCATCATCCTGAAAAAGAAATCAAAATGATCTTAAGATCACAGTCTGTATTGTGCATTAGTGAATGGCAGATTAACGTGACAAGGGTTACGCTGAGGCCTCATTTGTTCCACCTACCCAAGAACTTTTTCATAAAAGTACTATAGAAAATGATATATTATACAATGGTGGTTACTGTATTTCTACTGTTTTGTACTGTGTTGTCATTCACATGAGGTCCAAGGTGTATTCTCTGTGTGTGAATTGTTATATATCAGGAATTCTGTGAAATTCTGTGGCGCGTGTTTGTTTCGGTATTGCTATATTTAGTTAGCCGTATTATTTTTTTTTCTAGTTTCCTAACTTTTGATGTGCGACTCCCACTCTCTCTTATCTATTCACTTTGTCCTTCCTGTTTTGTTCTGTTCTTTTTCTCATCTCCAACAAGCTTCCATAATTACATTCAGTACTACCTGGATTTATCAGAAAGTAGGGGGCCAAGAAAATTAATGTGTAACATTTTGAACAACTAAATTAGTTTAGAGTATATGATGGTATTGTACGGTAGAGAAACTAGTTTTAAAGAGGATATATCATGCTTTTAAATCCTTCCTTTTAACATGTAAATCATTAATTTACTGTCTTTATAAAGTAGAACCGCAATGCTTTGGTCTGAATTCCTGTTTATTCTTGTTCTGTCATGCCCCGCCCCCCTCCAGGTCACAGGAAGTTCAACTCTACCTGTTCCACCATGTTTGTAGCTTGATAGCAGCGATATGCTAATATGCTAATCTCCCGGCAGAGAAACATTTTATTGGTAAATTTACGTATCAGACTCACCAATTTGATTACCTGGAAGTCCACGACCCTTTATGGCAGACCCACAGCAAATACTGTGACGTAATAGATTTTAAAAAATATATAGTAGAGAAAATAAAACAGAATGAAAAATACGACCACAAAAATATAAAGATATATGCACAGCATCAGGAGGGAATAAATGTACATTTTCTGTATTCCTAAACACTTAAAAGTGCACAAAAACATGGCTAAAAAAAGTGGATTTAGCATGATATGTCCCCTTTAAGACCTGAGCTGAATGAAAAAGAAGATTTTTTCTGTCTGAGCTATTTGGAAGGGCAAGTGCCTTGGTCTCCTAACAACATGCAAAAAGTAAGTGAACTGTGGAGGGATGGCGGTGATTCAGTGCTGGTTTAAACTGCTGGTTTAGAGGAGAAATGGGGATCTTAACAGCATTCAACCATTTCTGTATGAGCTATGTAGTCGCTATCAGAACTTATCATATTAATATCACTCATTTAATGGAGTTTTCATGATTTTTTTAAAGAAAGCTCTGCAAAGCAGGAGTCCATATTTACCTTCATTTTCCTGCATGGAAATGACATTTTGGAGCTTTGCTGCTCTATTATTAGGAAAAAGTTCATATGTTTGACTGTTTCATTCACATGCTAATAAGTTTGTTTGCTGCTGACTCATATCTTCAGATTATTACACCTACAGGAAATTGTTTTTGCCTGAAATCAGCACAGTTTATGCTGCACTCCTTTTGCTTTTCACCACAAATCTCACTTTGCATGTGCAAATCTGGTTACAGACAGAGCAGTAAGGTAATGAGGAGAGCTAAGAGAATTTTCTGAATTTCCAAGTCGCACAAACGGGCTGTAATTTCTTGTGGGCTTCACCATAAAACTAGTCCTTCGTGGTGTTCTTTACTCAGAGAGTCTATGTATGGTGGAGTCTGTAATTTTATAAAGAAGATTATCTTTGCATTGTTTGTAATGACATATAAAAAAAGGTATTACAAAATCTGTTTGATATACAATATCTCTCTATTTTGCAATTGTACCAAAAGTGGCTTAACTACTGAATAGCTTTGTTTTTTCTCTAGTGAATAGGCATCTGTGTGTAACAGTGGACTAGCGTGTGGTGTGCTGTGTAGGTATGTGACGAGGTAATTTAGTGTTCACTATTTCACGGATACGACTTTGATCTGTGTTGGATTTTGGGCCGAAGCGGATGATGACACAGTGTGTAACTGCAATCTTTCTTCTAATCTCTAAATCTTTGTCCTTGCCGTCTCATCACTCAGCTCCCGCGCTGCAGACGCATCAGATCCGTTGTTCACCTGCAGGTCTGCAGCTTTTGGCTGACCTCATTTTACACCTTTCTGAACGGGCCGTTGTGCCTTGGCTTTTGGCCGTGGCCGCGTTCAGAGCTCACTGTCGCGGATACAATGAGCGATGAGATGAGGGGAGGTTTTAAGGATGACCTGAGCAGCTTTGTGTTGGTTGTTATTAACACTCAGTTATAGGGCTTTATCACAACCACTCCTGTAATAACTTACTTTTGCAATGTGTGATGAGGATTCTTTGTTTTTGCTGTGTACATTATTATTTATATTTAATGTTGTCCTTGTGTTTGTTTTTAAGCTGTTCTACAGGTGTCGGGGAAGTGAAATGACATTTTTTGTTGTATATGCTTATTAAAGTGAAAGGGTATATTCTGCTATTTAATGGCCTGTCTGTAAAGAGGTGAAGTTTACCTTTGAGGACAATTGTCTGGGACAATTTCAAACGGATTCAAAGCAGACAGGTTTTTTTACAATGAGGCAAACCCTGGCAAACGAGCAGCCTTTTAACCCGAACCGCTACTCCACTGTGATGAAAGCTGGTTTAGCTGTGCAACTGCTGTGCAGTTAGTGCGATTTTAATCATCTGTGCAGAACATTAAACTAAGATACAATTTGAACAACGAGGAAAGGCTGAAGAATTTCCCAATAATGATTTAGTCAGACCTGAGATCAGAGAGCTTCGAATGTCATAAGGAAATGAGTTATCACAGCAGTACATTCAACTTTAAACTGATTTCAGGGTCACACCCAGATTGTTTTTGCTTTTAGAAGGTATGAAAAAGAAAGAAAAGTGTCCTGCTTTGTCTGAACTAAATGCCATTATTTGATTATATTGTGTATTGAATTTTTCAACATGTTTTATTTGTCTGTCATAGATACTTCCATTTCTTTGTGGTATTTCACTGGCTAGTCTTGCGCATTGTGTCATTCTAATGTAAACACAACCAGGTTATGTCTGACTGTACGTGCCTCTGTTTAACACGCTGTATTTCCATGTCCCTCCACTTTGAAACGGATCTATAGTATACTGTGTAAGCAGATGTGTGTGAACATGGTGGCTGCTGTTGAACAGACATATCTAATTATCCAAACCGTAGAGGAAAATTAGAACTCCTGCCACCCAGGAGAAGTGATGGTATCATAGTCGTTTTGTCAGGTTGTCTGTATTATAACTGCAGGTACAATGTGATGTGACAAGGTTAGAGAGTGTTTTATACATGATTATAACTGCCAGTGTTGGCTTCTGCTTAAATCTGGTTTACGTGTTGTGGCTTATACTCAGTTTGATTTAACGCTTAAATATGAGATATTTCATCCTTTTTTAAAATAATTTCCAACTCGGTGGAAGAAAAAATGAGAGTTGTTACTTCTGTTTTTCCAGTTCGAAGCAGCTCTTTGGACAAATGAGGTTAAATATTCCAGAAGTTTGATATGGGCAGACTCGATCAGCTGACAACATTGACCTTCAGTGATAAATGAGACAAGCCAGTTTGGTGGCTTTTCATAACAGAGTTTATGAGCTGTAAGACAAGTTAACCTTATTTTCCACTGCCTGTACAGGGGTCATACCCTCCTCATGATAAGACATTTCATCACAAAGCAGAGCAACTGCTCACACTTAAGCCTATAAATAATTTACAAGGGCTTAAAAAGGTGGTGGAGACACGTCTGATAAAACTCTTAACTGAGCCCTTCCTCAAAATATCCAATTCTTTTAGAAGACGCCAATCATTAACTTCTTATCTTGCTGCTTGGCCAATCGGTATGTAGTCATTTAGTTGTTTTCCTGTCTAGTGAATCACACTAAGGCCCATTCACCCAACAGTGATCCTGATCAATGAAAGTAAATGAACCAAGGATTCCTGTGATAATATGTGTGGTGTTTCCATCAATAATAATGTTTGCTTTGCATCCTATGTTACCCATGTGCTGCCAGCTATTCTGCTCTGCTCCCCTACATCTGCCGAACCTCTAATGTTGATGTTTTACCCACATTTAAGCTTTTTTTTTTTAACCACTTGTCTACTTGTGAGATTAAGTGAGCTAGCTCATTGGAGCTGGGACAGTTTCTTTTTTTCTAAAGGCAAAAGTTGATTAAAAGCTATAGAGAAGTAGTGAGTTTGTATGAATATGGTGGAACCTATTCAGAAATGTCCTTGTCATAGGAAATTCTGTGTTTTGTAATATTTCTGTATGGGGTGTAATAAATTATTCAATGACAGTACTTTCTATGGGCAAACCTTATAATGTGACAGTCTTTGTATTTATCTTTAACTAAATTATTGTACTTTTTTCGGCAATTTGTTTATTGTGATGATGACAAGGTATCGGTAATCATGAAATTAACTGTTTCATCATCGGTCCAATGCAGCTTTTAATTTATTGATGTATATACTGTACGTTTGTTGATAAACAGCTTACTTTATTTTGTATATGACCAATAAACATGTTTTAAAATGCAGACAAATGTGTGCATTGTGCAATTGTGCATGATAATAATAATTTGTAAATATTGTTTTTAGTAGGTGATGGTATACAGTATGAAGCTGTATTAAAATGATTTATTTCAATATAAAATAGGACACAAATACCATAAGTATCTGTGTAATTTCAACAATTTCAGATGCAAAACATCTGTAACAACAAGTCAGAATATCTGACATCCTACTGTTTAAATGTAAGCTGATACTTAGAATCCTATTTTAAAAGCATCACTGCAAACTAGCAGATATTTATCACTTTGATGGCTGCTAATGAAGCTAATGAAGGCTAATTCAGCACATATCTTGTATATTGTCTTCTCTGTGAGCTCTCTCCATTGAGTAAATGTCAGTTCTTGACTTGTGTTATATTGTTTGTTTATCACAATCTCTCTCCCTTTTCCTGTCCTGGTCTAATCAATATTCTCCTGGGTTTCTTTGCTGAATCAGCCATGGTGCACTTTCAGAAGCCCAGCATGTTTTATATCTACTTGTGAACACGTCACATGATGAAAGGGGGAAAAAAAAACATCACATGATGTTTCAGACTGGAAACAGAGTGATGAAGTGAGGTTTTCAGTGTCAGGATGCTGCAGGGCAATGTGCACGATGAAGGCCAGCGTGCCATGAAACACCAAGAGGAAGCGATCAGAAGCTTTAGGGTTGCTTTAAGCTCAGTGAATGTCATGAAGTAGAGACTGATTTACTAGTTTAAAAAGTCCAAATCTGTGAAAGTTACCATCATCAATTCCTTTCTTTTGCACATACTTTGTTTGATAAAAAAACAAATAGAAAAAATCTTTCAACACACCTTCCCAAATAAATATCACATATATATGAAAATAAAATATATAATAAGCTCCCCTAAATTAAGCCCTGTATATATATTTTTTTATATTTGCTTGGGTTATGTGTGGCTTTTCATGTTTTACAGAATTTACTTTTTAATGTTCAGATTTTTATAATTATTTCTATAATTTATTCAGTCGCTTTGTGTTTGATTTTGCTGTATTTTTTCAATTATTTCTGACATACCGTTGTGTTTGAAGCAAAGTTTTAGGGCATTTTAGTTTGGTTGTTGTGTTTTTGCCTTTTTGTATGTGTTTTGTACCTCGGGGGCCACCGTAGAACCCGTCTCCACATCCGGTCCGGGTTTTCTGCGCGCCCTGCGCGAGCCTAACTGTCGCCGTGACGCCGTCTGTTGCTCCGGGAGGAGAAGCGGTAAAAATGTAAACACTAACCCTTCACCGCTGAGACGTTTTATGGAGATGGTAGCTACATTTAATAAGTTTGCTTTCTGTATACTGTGGGTTTTTAAAAGCTAGTTTAGGTTTGTAATATTACGGTCTTTTATTATATTTTTCTCCGCAGTTTGATTTAAAAACTACAAACAGCATCGACAACAAACGCGTTGTTAGCTCTGTTAGCTAGCTTCTAGTTGTGATGCACATCGACAGCTAACGTTACCAGACTGGAACTTATTGATGTTAGCTAGTCATGCTGCTGTCCAACACCAGTGTTTACATGGTCCTCATGTAGCAGAATGGAGAACTACGACCAGTTTGTGCAGCTTTGCCTTTCCAAGCTTAGGAAACGAGACGAGGATGAGCAAGACCATAGCAGACCTTCATCTTCATCCTCTCTCATACGCTTCCATGGACGGCCCATCCTTCCTCCTCTGGCAAGTAAAAGTTTATGACAATCATGCCAGAGCATTCAAGCAGCTTCACTCATTAATGCATTAATACATGAACGTCAATCACCATGAGTAAAACCATGGTCAAACCTTAACATTTGACTCGTGTCAAATAGCATTTTCTTTTGGTATTTGGTTTAAAGTAATTTAACCAAAGTCACTAAATAACTGACAGTAAGACCTCCTCTTCTTTTAGCATTACAACCTGTGTGTGTGTGTGTGTGTTGATAACAGCTGTCAGAGAAACAGAGAGAGGAGATGCAGAGACACAGAGATGAAGCTCAGAAAGTTGCCATCCATAAGAAGTTTACAGAAGACCCCAGAATGGCGTATGTGCAAACTATTCTGCAAAGTATTCAGGTAATTTCACTCCAGGATTTTAGCCGTCTTATTGGAAAACTTACAATAACTCTACAATATTTGTGTTCAGCGACCAAAGCTTTTGTTAGAGTAGTGCTGTTTGCTTTTGAGGGAGTAAAGTTAACTTAATATGTATTATTTCATATAAGAAGTAGTAAGTAACTTTTTATGTGTGCTTTACATGTCACAAATCTATTTTGACAACTAAACAAGGCAGTAACATTGCAAGTAAAGACCCAACCAGTGAACATTTTTTTCAATATGAGGTCTTTATTTGTCCTTTTTAACAAAATATATTTATAAAATATTATAGGGATATTGTTTACCATGTAATAAGTCAATATTCATATCATCTTCTCTGTTCTGGTGTCCATTAAGGGGCAGAAGTCAAAAGTCTGATTGTGTTTCACAGAAGTAAAGTTTTTACCATAAAATGATGCAAAATGACTGAGAATGTAAACGTATCGTACATGTAATGCCAGGCTCTTATCAGAAACAGTCAAAGTAATACAAAATAGAGAAGTGTACTCAATGATAGATGATTTCAAGTCAAAGAAGGTTAGCTGACATGACATAAGGAGAATAAAAGGTGAGAGATGCAATAAACAGCCCTGCTCACAATACCTGAAAGGTCTGGCATAAATGGTTAAAAGTTCCTTCTGATACCAAATTAGTCAAGGTTTTGCAGATGAACACCTTGGTCTGAATCCAAACTGTAATTTTTTTAATGATATGAACTAGCTAGAGTTACAACTAGGTGAGTATTCTAGCCACAGGGTTTAAGGAACAGCTAACTAACACAATACATATCTGAAATGACTTATGAGTGTATTTGGCTGAAGTTATTTATTAATTGCATATTTGTGTCAACATTTTTAGAAAATGATGTTACACTAAGAAGGGAGGTTTTGAAGGATGTTCTGGATGAAAGAGGTGAAATCAAAATGAATGTAATAAAAAGAGGAAATATCTCAGACTACTCTGCAAGTAAATAAGAATAATTTCTGTTGAGGGCTCTCATAATAGTTTGCCACAAAAGCGGCAGATAAAGATTTATCTTATTATTATATGTTTAGACCAGATAAACCTCTTATATTAGATAAATATGAGGAGCTCTTTGCTTGATTGAAGCACAGCTTACTGTGAAACATACAGAGAGCTTCCTATGGGATCGGGATTTAACACGGAGTGAAGCGCAAATAATGAAACTGGCTTTAGCATGAGGGAAGCTGAGGATTTACTGTATGTTATTCATATGAGTCTAAACAAATGAGGACAGGCATAGGAAATGTGATGTCTCACATTGTTTTAATGAAATGTTAAAATAAGTTTTCTCTCATTTCACTACTTTTTTGTTGCATCGCCCTGCAGCTGAGGAGAACAACAACACTTGAGGAGTTGCTTCAGGAATCGGAGATTAAGTCACAAACGTGGCATCAGCATAACACCAGCAATGGGTCGGTGTCCCACAGCAAGGCCTTTGTTGGAACTGAGGAAAGTCTTTCACAAAGACCTGAAGAAAATTTAAAGAGTAATGTTTCTCTTCCTCCAATGACTTCCACTACGTACAGTGCCTTTTTTGCTTCTGAAGTCACACCTCAGCAAAGTTACCTGGAAAGATGCCTTAATGATGAACATGACAGGCACATAGTGTCAGAGCCAAGCTCCCTCAATGCTGCAAGCCACCAGTCACTATCCTCAGGTTATGTGACCTATGAGAATGCCAGAAACACTGCAGCCATCTCTAGAGGTTCCTCTGAAGAAATGTGTACTGTGGATGGCTTTTTCCTTCACGACAGCTCAAATACAATCGCCAAGATGCCAGATATTATTAGCCACCCTCCAATAGATGGAGAGGAATTGGAGAGGAGTGGATTGGAGTCATCTTTTTATGGTAACTTAATAGGAGTTGGAGACATCTGTGATACCTCATTTCAAGTTGACTCAGTTATAGCTGACTGTCTACAAGCGGAAAGGTCTCGCAGTGTGGAACATGAGAACAAGCCCTTTATTGCAGGACTTGATTCTGCCAGCAGTGGAAACGAGAAGTCAGTTGCTGTTTCAGAAAAAAGTGACAACCCAGAGTCATCACACACACTAAGCAGTCCTCACTGTCCAACAGCAGAACTGCATCTTCAGCAAAACCCTGGTGAACCAGAACCGGTTAATAATCAGGATGACGAAGAAGACGCAAAGACATCTGAGGATCTGCCTTGTCCTCTGAGCCTCCAGGCCTTATTGAAGAAATCTCAGGAGTACCGACAGCACCAGCGGATGCTTAGGAACCAAGCCAAAAACGCTAAAATCCAGGCGAGAATCCGGGAGCAGCCAAGAGCACGAGCAGAGGAGCAGAGTCTCTCAGATAAGGAAAATGAAGAGTTTCTCTACAAGGGTGCTGTGACTGCAGCAGGAAAGAAAACTAAAGGGAGGAGAGGCACTTTTGTTCCATCAGTGGAAACACTGACACAGAAATCTTTGGGGAATGAGAGAGAAATTACCTGGAAAAAGACAGATCTTCAAACTGGAAGCACACGTGTAGCAGGAGAAGGAAATATTAAGGAACTTAGTGCTGGAGAAGAGACCACTTTAAAAAATAACAAGCTGAACAGTTTTCAAGAAGTCATAACAAAACCAAACCAAAGCATCCGCGCTTTCATCCAGCAGGAGTCCCCATCAACCGAAACCTACCTCATCCCAGATGCCTTTCACAAGACAACTCTGCACACGGGAGTGGGCAAATATCGCTCATTTCCATCCCCTAACTTCTGTCGGAGTCCTGTTCACTGCAAAAGCAAAGGTATGAGAGAAGGAGAAGCAGCTGAACTGGCAGAGACCTCAGAGGGCAAACTTAGCTCTGACGTGACTGAAGACAGGCGTGAAGAAGTTAGCCTCCCAAGTCCAACCTGTCACAGATCACCTCCTTTCTCTGTGACTGCCACGGTGGATGGGGATGTTAGAGGTGTTTTAGCCAAAAGTTCACAGCACATAGATCAGCTTGAGTCAAACCTGTCCAGCCTTAAGATACTGATCTCGGATCTGGAGTCCACAGTAAAATCTGCACAGCTTGGTCAGGATGACCTTGTAGACAGTTTGGAGGAGACGCAGGGACATGCAGAGTGCAGGGGGTGGTTGAGAAGACACTCTTTCATCAGCTTAGAAAACAATGCACATGTAGGAGTTGAATTAAGCATCAGGAATACAGATGATGTTCCTTTAACAGATCAGGAGAGGGAAGCTGAAATGGTCAAATTAAGACAGATCAGACTGGAGAAGACCTCAGCAGCTCAGAGGGTAAACGAAAAGGGCACGTACAAAGAAGGATTAACCCAGCAGTGTCTAGACAGTGGAAGCTGTATAAGGCAACAGCTACCTGTAAAAAGCATCTTGCCTGTAGCACAACAGATGCGCATCCCCAGCATATTCAGAAATGTTCCATCTGACAACAGGGTTCCCTGTGATTCAACAGTGCTTTCAGACACAAGCAACCGTCCTGTGGAGAGACGGAGTGAGATGACTGTAGAAGGTCAGTGCTCTGTGCTTTCACCGTCACTCAATCAGTCATACAACGTGGACACACCATCTGGCCTTTGGTTCCTGGAAGGAGTGGGATCAAGATCCGAACTGGACTCACAAAGTCATCATGGGCAGGAGAAACATCTGACTCCGGACAGTGAGGGTGAAGATCAGATGGGAAGAGTGTGTGTCAAACGGAGACTGATCATGCATTTGCCAGAGGAGACCCAGGAAGGGAATGCCAGTGTCAGCAGAGGAGTCAGTCCCATGGTCAGACCAAACTCTGCTACCCCAAGAGGTAAAAAACAGAACAGCTAAGCTAAACATTAAGAGATAGAAAGCTGCAGATTCTGTATCATCAGCTAAGCAAAATACTGCACGTTGTGTAGTTCAGTAATCACTATGCTAATTTCTGCTTTCCTCTGCTAACTCTGGATTCTGCTTTGCAACATCAGTATTTTTTTTAGAGAACTGCATATTATTGTTTGCTGTCTTTAGCTGCTGTGCATTGGTACGAGGGCAACGGGAATCAGAAGCAAAAGCAACTCAAACAGGCTCATGCTGCTCAGCTTAGAGCCCTGCAGGATGAGCACAGGAAGCAACAGGAAGAGCTACTACAGGTGAGACACTGAGGATGGATTACATGTTATGATCATCTCTGTAGGCTACACGCAAATAATTCCTGTTTGTTTTAAGCATTTGTTCCATCTTCAGTAAAGAGTTAAAAATAAACATCTCTCAGTGTAAAGCTTAGAAAATAACTGTAGTTTAGTAAGGACTATGACGTCATTTAGTCCAGTGTTTCCCAATACTGGTGCTTAAGTACAACTGGCCTGGTTATCTTTGATGTGTTCCTACTCCAACGCACCTGATTCAGATTAATGAGCTTTCACATCAAGCTCTTTGCATCCATTTCATTTATGTGTATTAAATTAGGATAACCTCTAAAACATGCAGGACAGTGGTACTTGAGCACCATGACTGGGAACACTGATGCAGACCATAAAAACTTATTATAGTTATAGTAATGTAATGTGGGATATCTATACACCAGGGGCTTTTCCAGGCCTTTTTCAGATTTACATACGCAGTGCCAGAGACTTAAAACACCATCGCCTTTTTCTTTGTGTTCCACTCACATGTTGACATATGGGTCTACATGCACAAAGATAACTTCTCATAATCATAAATCAGCCATTGGCTGACAAAGCAGATCAGATTATGCTTTCTATGTGATTCCTTAGGGAGATATAACTCCAGCAATCAGAAAGTGATCAGATTTCAGTTATTCTGTCTTTCCTGTCCTCTCTACACCGTCATTTGAGGCGGATGGCTGCCCTCCCTGAGCCGGGTTCTGCCAGAGGTTTTGTCTTCCTCTTATAAGAGAGTTTTCCTTCCCACTGTCGCCCAATGCTTGCTCAGGCTGGGGATTGCATCGAAGTCAATATTTAATGCAATCTTATGGTTTTCCCTTATCGAGGCTATTTTGATGAATTGGCTCAAATATGATGTGAAGCACCCTGAGATGACACTGTCATGAAGTGGCGCTATATAAATAAAGTTGAATTGAATTTTTATGTGCATTTAAATGGGATTTAGCATATTCTCCTAAACCACTTGAAAATGAAACACAGCATTTATTGTGCTCCTTGAAGTTCCAGGATGTGGTCAAAGCTGAATTTGCGCTGCTGTTTTGTGTATCATAGCTATGAACATGTGCAGTCTAATTTAGAGTCAGTTCTGCTTTATTCCGTTTTCTCATCAAGCACTGTGATTAGAGTGAGAATATCAATACTTATGTTGGAACCCTTTTATCAAAGTCTTAATCCTACCAGTCCAAAATACTATTACATGAGTAACAAAACATTGTTATTAGAGTTACATGTAACTGAAGGGAGGAATGATGCCACTGTAACATCACGTTAGTGCGTAGCCGATGCATCTATCACTTGATACGGCACAGTACAGTTGACTGTGTTTAGGTCACCCAAGGTCACCTTGGAGATATTTAAAGCACAAAAATAACTCTAACATCAGAAAATAAGACAGGTGAGGGGGGAGTTCAACAGTCTGGGTGCCAAGCAGCTGAAGGTCCAGGCACACATGGTATCGAGGCATGATGTGGGAAATGGTTCGTAGTACAGCAGAGGATGTGGGAACGGATGTATTCTTACCTTGTTGTGGCCAGATGTTTCAGGAAACAAACGTTTTAAAGTTTTGGATGCTTTGTCTGATTACTTGCATTATAAAATGTGTGGCTTCCTCCTTTTAATCTATATTTTAATTAATTCTCATCTTTGATCTGCAGAGGTTTGTTTCTTTCAAGCATCAAAAGGCAAATTGTGTTTCTGAAACACACAAGGAGACTTTTACTTAGAGACCAAAAAGTCCATAAACACAGTCATTAATGATTCCTCCTCCCCATTGGTCTTGCATTAGATTACATCACTTATTGCTGTACAGATCTAGCACTACGTAATTCCAGCACTGCAACCGTAACTCACTTTTTTAAGGTTCTTTACTTTACCCAAAGTCACCTTTGAGAAACGTGTTAGTCCAGGCCAGCGGCTCCTTCCTTTCAAACATAAAAATGGGTTTTGAGCGTCTTGCAGGTTAAAAATTAAAATAAAAAAATTGCTAAAGCTTTCGTTTGGAAGCGTGTGTTTTCATCCTACCTGTTAAGCGTGTGCTCCGGGGTTGTCAGCAGACTACAGACATCTGCTCATTACAAGAGACCTTCAGACGCTCCCCCAGCTAGAAAAAAGAAGGGATTCTACCATAAATGTTTCATTAGATCCTTAAAAGATGAGCTGGCATGGTCGCCTGTTTCTTTTATGTGTGCGAGTGTGCAAGTGTCCGTGCACATGCAATGCTTCAAGGACGCCTGCTGTTCTCTGGCAACCGGTTCATGATTCTTCAGCTTGTGTCCATAATGTGTCTGTATTTGTTCTTGGCCGGCGTCCTTGCCCTGGTAATCATGGGCTCTGTTAAATTTATGTATGTTTAACAACAGTATGATTAACATAAGCCGTTTAATAAAAAAAGACTTCTCTTTGAATTCCCTGCCCCTCCATCATGTGCGATGAGAGCAAACTGGTTGGACTCTTTGGCAGCGGGAGGAGGGGAATGAGGGAATTGACACAGAAAAGCAAAAGATAATTTGTTTAATTCATGAGCGTCTGTGGTTAAGTGCCAGATTGCCCCACTGAGTGTTATCGCTAATGATTTCTTTCTTTTTTTCTCTCTTCCATAATCCCTCTTTGTTTTGTTTCATTCCACCTCTAACATTATTTTTGCTCACTTCCTGGATCAATTTCCTGTATTGTCCCTCTCCTCCTTTACTCTATCTCCCATCTCATCCCTCTGTGTCCCATCTCCCCCCCCCTTGTGTCTCTTTCTCTCTCTCCTCAATTAATTTCTTCCTCCCACCTCATTTGCTGTCCTCTCCAATTCAATATTTTCCATCCCCGTCTGCTCCCAAATGCACATACCTGTCTCCTGTCCTCTCATTCACTTTCTCCTCCCTTTCTCTCGCCTTCCTGTCTGCGTCTCTCAGACATTGGCAGTACGTTACAGTCTTCTCCAGAACCTGTCCTCCCCTTGCTCCATGTCAGGCTCTCATCGTGGGGAGATGTCGACCTTCTCTACCCTCTCCCAGGTATTACCAGTTTTTGTTCACTAATCAGTAAAACAAAAGTCTCGTCCCGTTTGCCCTTTTTATGTGCACAATTTCTAATCACCCGTTGGCCCATTCACTCGTGGAAAGGATGTTCTTTCCATGTTTTAATCAGGATCAATCATGTGTTATTGTCCTCTGATATATTTGCCAGTGCACCAGCAAGCTCCAGTTTGGCTTGATTTATTCAACAAGCATGTTTCTTTAATGTAACAGCTCTTGAATCAACAAGTGGATGACAGCACGTTTGCTGCTTGTTTTTCTGTTTAATTTGTCCTATCATAATCATGAGCAGAGTCCACTTGTATTGATGCTCTAAACAGATGCCAACAAAGGACCTTGAGAATCTGCGTGTGAAATTAATTGGTTGTCATTGAAGGAATTAAAATTCTCCTCTCTCTTCCCCTCTGATCTTCATTATTCACCCCTCTCCTTGTGTCTCCTCTCCATCAGCCCCTCAGCCCACTTTCACAGCACCACTGCCCCCTACTGGTGGCAGCAGCGAAGGGCTTTTTGACTCGCAGGTTGCTGAGGACGGAAAGAGTCATTCAGCTGGTGCGCACCATCAGGGTGAGTAAAAACAGCAGTGTTAACAGCAACAGGATCTTTTGTTGTAAAATGAGCACAAATATAAAGATGGCTGCTCTGTGCTTGCCTCTGCACCTGTAGGACTCTCAGCAGTTCCTGCAGACCCTTCAGCCACAGAGCATCAGTAAAGGAGAGTTCAGCACCAGACAAGATGTCTTTTTGCAAGAGAGGGTGACTCTGCAGGTATGAAAGCAAACATATGCTGAGCTTAACGTAAATAAATAAAGCAGTTACAACTTCTGTTTATCTTCTAAATCACTGCCTGCTGTGGAACGGCTTTCCCTTCCAGCTGCGTGCTGCACGTTATGAGCTTTACGACATATTCTTCAGCCTGTCAACCAGAGAGCGGATGCACCTGATCAGCTGGGACAGAGAGCTAACCAGAGAGAGAGAACTCCGACGACAGGTAGTGTTTCCAGTAAGACTCCATCGCTCAGAAAGCAGTGAGACCCATGTTGGTAAAACTAGATTAAGTACACAACAAGGGATGAGAATGCACAATGTGGACACCCAATGTGGCACAGAGTGTATCCATAGTAACTGATGTGCATTTATACGTAACCTTATAGTTCTTGTTGTGATTTATTTGTTTTCATAATGTGTATTTTGTGTGTGTGTGTGTTTCTTCAGAATGGGCAGACTGACCATCCCAGAAGAAAGAGTTCTCTGTCAGCTGCAACACAGAAATCACTGGAGAGGAAGAGAGGACTGATGTGAGTTTAACTACAGAGACTCGATATCAACATCGGGTCTCTGACTGATACCATGCTCTTGTACTCGTACTCTGTTCACGAAACAATGTGAAGAACTAGTACTGTTGACATTAAGGTGTTAATGCAATGAGATTATTCATTCCTCTGTACTGCTTATTCCATTATCAGGGTCACAGGGAAGCTGGGGCCTATCCCAGCTATTAGCATGCGAGATGCAGGGTACACCCCAACAGGTCACAGTCTATCAACACAGAAAGATAAATAACCACTCACACTCACTCCTAGGGAGAATGTAGAGTGTCCAGTTAACCTAACATGCATGTGTGAACAGTGGGGAGAAACCAGGTTACCACTGTTATGCTACTATTTAAACCCGTCCTCTCCTCTGAGAGGTCACAGTGCTAACCACCACACCAGCATGCAGCCACAAAGAGATTCAATTGTGGAAATAATGCAAAATAATGCATTCATGTTTTTTTCTTTAATGCAAGAACAACTAAGTTTTTACTCGTGTCATATTAAAATCAGAATTTTGCTTTAGCTCGCTTAGTTCTGGGCATGTTTTGTCAAAGCAGTGAAACAAATCCAACAAAACCAGCTTTCTTCTCCATAATGTCTTTCTTGTTGTCGTATAAAAACAATTAAGTTAAAATGACAGCCTTGTGCATAAATAACAATAATAAAGACAACATGATAATAAAAAAGGTATTACTAATGCCATGTCGTGGCCTTGTCCATCTCTAAATCTTATAAACCTTCCACTAAGAGGATGATCAATTTCATACACCTTACAATTACCCACTCAGTCATCACAACTGATATTTATTAACAACCCGATAGTCATACATAAATGAAGACGTGCATTTGTTAATAGAAAATAGTCTATTCATCATCTCAAACTTGTCTTCTTTTCCCTGCAGGATTGATAAAATAACAGCAGGAGGAAATAAGGGAGCAGTGATTAGGACTGGACAAAAGTCTGGACTCTCCGCTGAGAAACCACCGGAAATGAAGCAGGGGCCATTCAGAGCAAATCCCCAGAGAGTCCCCACTAACGCCTGCTTCACTGGACCCCGATGACACTTTCCTAATTGGCCCCAGTGAGGACTCCTGACAGGATCTCTAGCGAACAAAATGAATAGCGTGTAATAAATTTTCCACTTCTAAAATCTGAATGTGACACCAATGGATGACTGTTGGCAAGTATAACTGCTTGGTTACAGCTCCGCTTGTCAGAAATTACAACGCTGCGCTGGCAGCAAATAAATCTGTTCTCCATCATCCATCCTTTATTTAGTGTTTTCTTTGTGTGTTCTCGTGTCTAATATGTTTGAGGTCAAAGTTTGAAGTTTCACCTTTTGTTTTCTTAACAAGCTAAGTCATAATATGTTCAGGAAGACCCAGGCATGTAATACTTGCACCTTTACTTTAAAGGTTTACCCATGTGCCTACTACCAAACCAGTCAATTTCATAATGGATTAGCATATATTAACCTTGTTTTGTGAAATATTTCTTTTTCCTAAATCCATCTAAATATGTCTATCCAGCTCCAGTTGTTTTTATTGTTACTGTTGACACTTGTTGCCTCTTAGTATTGCCTTAGAACTTTCTGCTGTTGTGAAATTTCATATAATCCAAAACATTTTTAAACCTTTATCATTTTTTTATTATTTATTTGGGTTTGTTTTGTTTGGTTCCTGTTTGTTAATAAAGTTTTCCTACTGCAAGTGTTGCTGTGGTGTATTCAATCAGGACCATGTGCGGACTCCCAGCAGCAGGGGGCGCTGTGAAGCGTTTCCTCCACATCTTCCGCTCGGACTGTTGTTGGTTGCTGAATCTATGAGTTATGCTTTGAACAGATAGCTGTTTCTCACTGGACTCTAAAACGGGATGGAAGAAGACCCCGGTACTGGTGTTTCTCCTCGAGCAGAAAGGAAAGCTCTGGAAAAAGCCAAAATACTGCAACGGGAAAGCGAGAGGAAGATTTTCAGACTGGTAAGACCAAGAAAAACGCTTTTATAGCGGCTAGCATCAAGCTAGCAAGCTAATCAAGTAATTTCTAGTGGTGAAAGAAATCCACGTTTAATCAGCCGGTGAACATGACCTGGCTCTGCAGGTCGGGAGAGTCTTGAAGAAGCCGGAGGCTGAAAGGTCCAATGAAGAGGCTGCTGCTCTCCTGCTGCACAGAGACGCCGTGAACGAGCTCTGCAAGAGACAAATCCGTAGAAATGGGCTGAAAAGGAAGCAAGAAGAGGCAAGACTGGGTTGGGTTTTGGGGTTCTCACCTGCAGAGGATTGCTGTCAGCTTACTGAAGAACTGTACAGTTTGTTTTCTATGTCAACAAACAGAAACCTGCTGACTCCTGCTAGGCACTGCAGACTAGCATTAGTTTTTGCCTTACAAAAAGGGATAAAATTACATTTAACTTTAAAATAATCTGGTACTCTTACAGTATCCAAACCAGTGACATGTGGCCAAATATCTAACATTATTGAGCTTCATTATTCATTACAGAGCTGAACAAAGATTCATGGTTATTGTTTTAAGACACGAGTAGTGCAAGAAAAGCATCCCAAATAAAGAGCCCTCATTCAGGGAAAGATCCTCTCCTGTGACCGGTGGTGAAGGACTGGTTAATTCTGCTAACCCACAGGGTATCCGGAGCATTTCTGCTGTTGAGATGACTTTATGATTAATTTATCGCTATATAGACAGCATTTTAAATAAAGTACCATAATAATGGCCAGTCAGATGGTACTGAATTGATCCTCTTTGAAACGGTGCCTTTTGTTAAACAGAATTTACCTTAAATCTATGTTTTGTTCTTGCTGTCAGAATTTAGAATAATAATTTACATATGTGCATCACAGCATTAAAACTCATTAAACAGGATTGCTTAGAGTCATTTTAATGAACGTAAACCTGATCTGCTTCACTTTTGCATATTTCTGTCGTGCTTCAGTCTTCAGGTGTAATTAAATATGGGTTGATCTTTTGGTTATCTTGGTGGAAAACTTGTAATAAAGGTTTCTGAATCAAACAGACGGGTGGAAAGCATGGTGAAAATGTCTGAGACTTTATCTGCCTTTGTTGCATGCAGTGTCACAATGGGGGATTTGAAATAGTCTACAAATGAAATTAAATGTTAGATTCCAGTGTCTACTAATTATTGTTTTCCTTCATGCAGCCCGTGCATCTTTAAGGCTACGTTTGCTGCTTGATACATGAGATGTTTGCAGTTTTAGGTCTTTGTTTTATGTTGTTTTTCTGTGTTCAGGTGTTTGATGATACTGATGAACTGAAAAGGAAAGTCAAACAGCTTGCTGTGGCTGTGAGGCAAGCGAAGCATCTGGTGGTCTACACTGGAGCTGGAATTAGCACGGTATGTCAAACTTCACCTTTTCTTTTTCCTCATTTACAAACTCGGACAGTACTATGATGTCTTCTGTTTCAGGCAGCCTCTATCCCAGACTACAGGGGCCCGAATGGGGTTTGGACGCAGCTGCAAAAGGGACGGACAATAAGGTGATAAATGTGGTCTTGTGACATGACGTAAACAACAATGTCTTTTCTTCTTCTCTGAAACTGCATTTCTGATTTGCTTTGTTCTTTTTGTTGTGTGTTCTGTGTGCACAGTTCATCAGACCTGAGTAAAGCTCACCCCACCCTCACGCATATGTGCATTAAGATACTACATAAGGAAGAGTTGGTATGTGAGAGCCATATTACAGATATCTCAATCACTTAATTTCACACTTAATCATAAAGGTTCCTCAGTCTTGCCACTTTCTATAAAAGATCAGCACAACTTGTGTCATCCTGCAGCCATCCTCTTAATGTAAGCCATGAAAGCCTGTCAGAAAAGCGGGAGGAAAAAGTGGGTTTTGGTGGATTCTAGTCATCCCTGTGACAAGGCATCTACATGCCCAAAGTCAGTTTCTCTTGCTGAGACATTGCTTAATACTGATTTTTAATCTGACATAATGATTGTTTTCACAAGCAAAATGACACGTTAATTCCACAGATTATTCTGATTTATTTAACTCAGTCATTTAGATGCCTGTAATTAAATGTAAACACTTATATCCATCAACACTTATGTCTACTGTGTATCTGTTTATAAAGGTGAAGCATGTTGTGTCCCAGAACTGTGATGGCCTCCACCTGAGAAGTGGTCTACCTAGACAGGCCCTGTCGGAGCTCCACGGAAACATGTTCATTGAGGTGAGAATGTTTTTAGAGGTTAAAGCCGTGCACAGTTTCAAGGCTGCATGCAGTCACCCACAGGGGACCTGATAAATCCTCACACACTAACAAGCCTCTGGCATGAGCAAAGAAACCACCGGGAATCTTTCTGTGTGGAGTTTGCATGATCTCCTCGTGTTAGCGTGGGTTCTCTCTGGGTTCTCCGGCTTCCTCCCACAGTCCAAACACATGCACCTTGGGGATAGGCTGATTGGAGACTCTAAATTGCCCATAGGAGTGAATGTGTGTGTGCAATGGTTGTTTGTCTGTGTGTGTTGGCCCTGTGATGGATTGGCTACCTGTCCAGGGTGTACCCCGCCTCTCACCCGTTGTGAGCTGGGATTGACTCCAGCCCCCCCGCAACCCCGCTCTGGGATTAAGCGGTAGAAAATGGATGGATGGAAAAAACGCAGTTATTTTATATTGTATTTGTCGACAGGTGTGCACATCCTGTTCACCGGTCAGGGAATATGTGCGTTTATTTGACGTGACAGAGCGGACATCCCTTCACCGCCATGCAACGGGACGGCGGTGCAGCCACTGTGGTGGTGAACTCAAAGACACAATAGTGCACTTTGGGGAGCGCGGGACCTTGGAGCAACCTCTCAACTGGAAGGGAGCAGCAGAGGCTGCCAAAATGGCAGATGTTATCCTCTGCCTAGGCTCGAGCCTAAAGGTAGGTTTTATAGAGTATAATGAGTCTGTATTGTGGGTATGATGCGTGTTATCAAAGCTAACTCCGAGTCACACTGCTGCATTTACAGGGTTGATATTGTATTGTGTATGATTTGCTTTTGTTGGCTCATTTTCTCCCTGCTAGGTCCTAAAGAAGTATGCTTGCCTGTGGTCCATGAACAGACCAGCGAGCAAAAGGCCCAAACTCTACATTGTTAACCTCCAGGTACTTGATCATTTTAGATGAACAAAGGGGAAAGTACTCAAGTTGTCAGTGCTCTGTGTTAGATTATGTTTGTTTTTGTTATAGTGGACACCTAAAGATGATCTGGCTGTACTGAAAATTCATGGACGGTGTGATGATGTCATGAGCCTCCTCATGCAGGAGTTAAACATTCAGATTCCTGCGTACGACAGGTTAGGATTGTATCACAAACACCAAATAAGCTCGGATGATTTAAAAAAAAAACAAACATCTGGACTCCCAGCTTAGCCTTCCTCATTCTGTCTCATCAGGGAGGAAGACCCCATCTTCAGTCTAGCTACACTTCTGCAGCCAGAAGAAGCCAGAAGTCATACTCGTGAGCTCATAGCCACTTCTGATGGGCTGGACGACGAGTCAGTTGACCCTGAAGAGCAGAAGGAAAAACCTGCATCTGTGCACGGGGGCTGGTTTGGACGAGGGTACCGCAAAGGAAGTAGGAAGAAGAAGAAAAAAGCAGCATAACAAAGAAGTTTAGTGGGCTGCATATGTTACAGTCAGGTGCTACCAGCAGTGGAGGACAAGGTTTCATGTCCACTTGCCTTCAATATTTTTATAATTATGACTTTTGCAAAAGGCTCTTTGCACCTTTAGGATGTTTTTCTTTTTTATTGTTTATTGGTTTGTACTTTATACATTTTTGAAGTTAAAAACAAATGTACGGCAGCTAAGACAGCCGGGTTTGCTGCAGCAGCTCTTAAGCCCAATGTAGCAAGAAATCCTGAAACCACTGTGCAGAAAACATCACTAACAGATGAGATAAAAAGAGGTTAAAGGTCAACGCACAATGCCTGAGAAGTTTAAGATGGTAGTTTAAAAACTGCTGCTTTTGTTTTTCCTCTGTTTATGTTCAGGTTGTGTTCGCAGAGCCATCATAAAACCTTCAGAAACTTCTGGGGAACAAATGTATCGTATTCTGCTGGATCATGTATCAGGAGAAGCAAGTGCACTTTAAAATACTTGCATCTCATGGATGAGTAGTTATGTGTGAGTAGTATCATGTAGTGAAGAATGACGGAGTAGTTTTTTGTTTACTGTCTTAAAAAGGTGCAGAGTAGTAAAACACGCCACATATGCACGCTTAAAGTGAATTTATTTGTAGTTTTTTATTATTTTAGAGCCGGTAAATTTTATTTGAAGGTGTTTTGGTTTATTTAAATTATTTTTCAGACGGTCGACGTTCAGTCTGACGTAGCCGTGCTCAGGTTAACCGGCTATGTTGTGGAGCAACAACTGTGTTTGTTTACTGATGTGTTTACATTTCTTTTCTTTTATCGCAGTATCTCATGAAAAGCAGAGTTTGTACATGTTTTTGTTTGCGTCAGATGAAGTTATTTACTGTTTGTGAGCAGAAACGAGTGGAATTAGTTTCTATTCAGTTGTCTCAGGAAGATCGTGTTTTACTAACAAGCATTCCATCAGCAGAAACCCGTGCTAAGATAAATGTGAAGTCAACCTGGTTTCTGTTGGATTTTTTAGTACTTTTAACATTATGGAGAATTAATAATTGATTTTTTTTAATCTAATTTTGTGTATTAATGTTAGAGGTAGTACTTATTCATACATTTGAAGTACTTGGGCTTAATCATGATAAGTTTCTCTTTTGGATTAATAAAGTATTTTCCAAATTCAATATTTTTTGCTGTAACTCTCTTCTCACTGCTTCCAAATAAAAAAAACATCCTCTGTGGTGAAGAATCAGGTTTTAAATAGGTGTTTTAACAGGTCATTTTGAATTTATTGGCAGCAACTCCTCTAAAAAAATGTTTGTGCAGGGAGTTTTTTGTTATGTAGAATAATCTTTTAATGTTTGGCCTTCAGTGACGGAGACGTTTGACTTTGGATGTCAGCAGCTCCAAAATCTCCATGTACTTCTCATAACTGATGGAGCTTTCGACCGCCTTCTCATAGATGGGAGACGTAACCGTCCACTTATAACAAACTGGATGCTTTCATTCAATTAATCTACTCATTTATTCATTAATAAAATTGTATCACCTGTAACTTTGGGAGTTCGGGTTGTATATAGAATCATCAAAGACAAAATAGTAAACCAAAGGTGTCAAAAACTAAATGAATAATTAATGTTTTTAATAACAACTGATGGGTGAAAATTACATTTAATAATGTAATAAAACAACTTTTAAAATACAGGTACTAATGTAATTATTCACCTGATGACCTGTGCAAGGTGCGTCTCACCTGCTGATAGATACTCTGAAAGGACTTGTCTTAGAGGTATAATAAATAAATAGATTATGTGGTTGGCTGTCTGGTGCAGGTAGTGTGTATATTTCCACCCTGCTTTGTGGTGCATTAAGTTTAGGCTAGTTCTCCATCCGAGTTTAATCTTTTCCATAATGGTATACATACATTTTAACAATTTAATTTATGTGAAATTCCAAATGATGTGGTATAAACATGGGTGGTTTGATTATATAATGTGCTGTTTTAGCAGATTTGTATAATACACGTAAGTTGTCACGTGACCAGAGAGGGTTACGCAATCTGCTCGAGCCTGGTTCGACCTGACGTGTGACTCGGAGGCGTTGGCCGATCCAGCAAAGCGCCCAAGTCTCGTGGAATTATCTTGTAAACGTTATAATAACAGACCCGAACAAGTTCGCAAATCTACTTTTTTTTTTTTTTACTGTAATCAACTCAAAGTTATTTCCTCGAATTCGACAAGATGATTAAAAACGGTCACCACGCTTCCGACAGCGAGCAGGAGAATACCGGCTGCGGTAAGCCGGGTAGCTCGGTGTGTAGCCAGGAGAAAAGAAAGCGAACGGTCCGGGTGTGGTGCGACGGCTGGTGAGTGCGTCCAAACCCCCCTGTGACTAACTAATATAGATAATATTGATAATTCTGATTTTCTGAATAAACCTGCTTAAACGCGATCAGTAAGACACAACATAGGGCTTGTCTGATTAGCATGCTAATGCTAACTAGTTGCTTATCAGACAGAAAATAATGCCATTACTGACATAGACATAATAATGCTCTGCCTCAAAACAACACAAAGTCCCCCGTTTATTCTCGGTTAATAATACAGCTATTACAGTGGGGTAAAACATGCTATAATTACCCTACTATGCATTGTTTATAAGTACAGTATAGTAAACAGAAGTGAAACTATATGCAAAGCATGTTAACAGTTGTTTTTATCTACACAGATGAGAAAGATGCTGGTTTTAAACACAAGAGACTTTACAGCTGATTAAGCAGATTGTGTTTACATGTGCAACGTATTTATATTTTATTATTATTATTTGCCCCTTGTTTTAAATCCTATCATATCTGACTCACTTCCTTGCCTTACAGCAGGAAGCAAAGGCTGATTTTTCTGTTAGTTTGGCACAGTCATGTCATAATACATATCTTTCACCATTATAAGGTTGTAAATTGCAATGCGGATGCAGTATGTTGGCAAAGCAGGCAGTCTACTTTGTTTTGGAGGGACTAACAGGATAATGTAAGAATTTGAACATAGTGCATTGTAGGAGGAGTACAAATACAAGCAGCTGTCAAAACACAAACTTATCATGTGTCCTAACTAACAAAAAGATTGTTTTAATCCTGAACTCAACCTCACAGTCCACCGGTTTGTTTTGTGAGAAATAAACCACCTGATTTTGGTTTGAAACAGCAAGAATTTGACAGTGACAGCCACTCTGAAAGGCTTTGTTTTGGAAGAAAATGATGCTGTGAAAAACTCAAAGCAGATC
>JBAMHV010000004.1:20021085-20034271 GCA_037177535.1 Pseudomugil gertrudae | reverse complement strand
GTGGAACATTCAGAGGGACAGGTGGAACATTCAGAGGGACAGGTGGAACATTCAGAGGGACAGGTGGAACATTCAGAGGGAGGGACAGGTGGAACATTCAGAGGGACAGGTGGAACATTCAGAGGGACAGATGGAACATTCAGAGGGACAGGTGGAACATTCAGAGGGACAGGTGGAACAACGTGGCCTGAAGCGCAACCCAAATCCAGATTTTGCGTGCCCAGGTGAGACGCAGCGATCACGCGCCAGCTGCACCTCTATACGTCACTTCCCTGGGAAAGGAAGGAGGTTTCCATCGGGCCAGCAGCAGTCTGCAGTGGGAGGAGGCAGTTTGTGGGATTAACTGGTCTGTGGGAAGGCGGCAGAGCAGTTTGAACCGCTGCGGCGCACACAGTTACGCACACAGTTACGCACACAGTTACGCACACTTACGTGTTTCTGTTAGAGCTGATGAAGAGTAACCAAAGCTCCAGGAACGACGCGTAAAGTCAGTTTTCAGCTGGAAGTTTGACCAGAAGCGACTGTTGTGAGTTTGGAGGACTTTTCGGACATGGCCTGAAGTTATTTAGCAGATAATTTATCCCCCGCGTATCCTGCGGGGTTTTAGGACAAGAAGAAAAGTTGGACTGACAGAAGTTTGCACAACCCTGCTTTTGTTTTCCTCTCTGGCTGGGGTTGGAGGGGAGATGATCGCCCAGGATGGGTCTTTGCCTCGGTACCGAAGTTACAGAGGAGGAAAAGAAGGCGAAGATACACAGTGCCAAGATAGACAGAGACCTGTACGAATACGCAAAGCGGGAGATGAATGTGGTTAAAATCCTCCTACTAGGTGAGATGACTGATCATGTTATGAAATCTGGCCTGAAAGAATCTCCAATGTAGGCTACCTTTATTCAGCCATGAGCCACAATAAATCTTACCATGAAGCCAAACAGTTTACATAACGCGACCACAGGTAAATAAACGCACAGGTAACTGCCTCCTAACCCTTCTACAGGTGCAGCAGAGAGCGGTAAAAGCACTCTGGTGAAACAAATGAAAATCATCCACAGCAATGGCTTCACCAAGCAAGAGCTTTCCAGTTTCAAGGTGGGAAAAACACACACACACACTTTGATCAGAGACAGAGCCACCACTTTAGTCACAAAGTGAAACTAAACCTGGATCAGTTGTTTGCAGTCAGGAGAAACCTGATTTATGATACAGGTAAAAGATAAGGGTTGGAAAGGAAACCAGGGATGGAGATAAGATGGAAACCGTGTGGAGCTTAGTTTTCATGTGTGTGTGTGTGTGTGTGTGTTGTGGAGTGGAGTGGTGGGTGAGATTTGTTATGATATCCCAGGTCAGATCCAAGTTGGTATGTAGTGTTTTGGCTCACAACTGCTCCTCTTTCTCTGTGTGAGAGCGACTTAAAGGCAAATTCTTTTGTTCTGGGTGAAGATGGGGTGGGGGGGACTGGAAATGGTTCAACACACACACACACACATACTGCAGCACATGTTTCCCCGCTTTGTGCTGTTTCCACAGAGCCTATAAACCCATTACTCCTGTTTTTTAACCTATTGTGCATTATTTCTGTGACATGATGATATGGCGTACGTATGGAGGACGTGATGACTGTCTGCAGATTGTTCATCATTCTTTTATCTGCTCTGACACTTTACACCAGTAACATCAGGATAAACTGCTGCTTGAGTTTGTGAAACATTAAAAAAAAACTGGAAACTGGCTCGAATGTTGAACTTCTGATTGAACCGATACTTGTTTTAACATCCACATAGAAACAAACTACTTGTAGATGCTTGAGTTTGAATGTGAACTTCTTTAGTGCAACAGATCCTGTTTTAGGGTTTTTTTTCCTGGACATCTGTTAGTATGTGGAAAAGTTTTGGCTCCAGCTTCTTGGGCAGGATTATGCTGCGGATGCTGCAAATATCCCAGCTGTTTGCACAGATAACTGTGTGGGATATATGAATGCATTCCTTAATATTCCTCAACTCCTCCATACTCCACAGTCCGCTCTCTGATTACTGCCTACCATGTTCAGTAATATTCACCTTTCTGTTGCTCATTTTCATCAACACAGGTGTCAGACTTTCTTTTCCTTGAACTCTGAAAACAGGTCAGTGACATGACTGCTGAGCTGCTGTACTATTTCAGGCAAGTATGTAGAGACACAGTTTATTAAAGTTTTAGTTTTAAGTGGCAGTCTTATTGTAACAGCACACTTTAAAGGGAGTTTGGCTTTTTTTAGTGGTGAGTTTTAACCCTTTAAAGCCAAACATAATATTTGGTACATTTTCTGAGACTTTGTGCAATACTTTATAGTGGAAACTTCAAAACCGTGTTGTACACAGTCAGATACTTGTATCCTGCCCCCATATTGATACCAGGAAGCTGGAGACCACAGTAAAGTTTGACCTATCACATGGACATACGTAAATAAGAAAAAACACACAATTTTTCAGTTTTACATCTTGTTAATGAGCCAAATAAAGACTTCACATTGTAACAAACTAAACTAACAAATCACTCAGTTGCTCATAGCAGCCTTTATTCAGTCTCAAAATGAGCCAACAGTTCTTTTGCCCTGACAAATGACACTTTTCTTTTCACTGCTCTGCTGCATTTAGTTTTAGTGGTGCAGCAGTGAAAAGGGTCCCCCTCAGTTTCCCGCTGTGCCGTATTCTAAAATGTTGTTGAGCCTGTTTAAACCACCGTTTGTGATACATGACAAATATGGGATTGTAAAAAAACAATTCAAAGGAGGTTTTGGCATTGACCAGTACACCACCCAGCACCAGTCAGCATCTGACCTGCAACAAACGCAGAATGGAGGAGGAATTATGTCAGTAGGGCAACGCTAACAGCTTATCACAAATCAGACATGGGAACAGAATTATGCTCATCAAAAATAAGTCAAGCCTAAAAACTTTGATTCTATTGATCTAAGTGGTGTATACTATGAGATTTTTATACAGTGGTGCTGTTGTACATCACTGCATGCAGCAGCTAATGCTAAATACAAACAGGACACTAAAAATGGACAGAAGAGAGAAAAAAACCTTATAAAGCAACATTTCTATGGAAAAGTGATTTGCACATGCAAACTATCCAGTGAATGTGACAGAACCCAGTTGACTCAACCAGTTACATGTCATCAGGATATGTTGATTAGCTACTGTGGATCAATGATGCGGAGCGACTCGGCTGTTCTTCGGTTTCATTCGAACCGTAACTACATGTCGATGGTTTGAAGTGTTTAAGATTTGGAAAATGTGTCCTTCTGTTGCTCCAGGTGGTCTGAGTATGTGTTACCTCAGCTTCACTGTCAAAATTCTGTCTGTGATCTAATAGCAGGTAACCAGTAGCTCGAGGGCTACAATCCTGCAAATGTTAGGAGTTTCCCTGCTGCAACATACCTGGCTGGAGATGTCCAGTCCTGTACTAGCTGCTTACACGTTTCCCAGCTCTTTTTAATGTGGAAAAATAACATTATAATATCTATCCAGGGTCCTTGTATGATTTAGGTATGTGGAGATTTCAAAGATGTGGTTTAACTGGCTATTTCAAAAGTCAATTTAAGAGTTTGTTTCTCATTTGGAAAGTTAACCAACTTGTTTTTTTTTTTGTTTTTGTAATATCATTTATGTCAGACAGCAACATGAGCCATTTGCTGCTAAAGTTTCATGTAGTAAATGAATAGAGTGGCAGAAATAAACCTACTCTGTCTTTATTTTAACACCTTTTTATCCAACGGCTTAATAAAAACTGCAGCGCGTTACTTCCTGCCTCACAGAAAGGAACGAGTGTAGGATGGAAATGAACAGAGCCGGCTTTTTCCTGCTTTGTCCATGCCCAGTTGATTCCATTACTCTGTTCAAGCATGCACACACATCAACATGTTTTAAATGCCATTAACACATCTCTTTTGTCCTCTTTTTTTGTCGGTTGGGTTTGTGTTTGTTCTCAGTTTACACCCTTTATTTTCAAATGGAAAAACGACACTAACCCACAGGCCTGCCCTTCCCCTCCCGGACTGTCCCAGCCTCTCATTGCAAACACAAACACGCCTTCTTTTCACCATATTGATGCACTCTGCATGAACTCATCTATCTTTATTTTTGGCAAACACTGTTTTGGGTTTTTTTTTTTCTCAGTTCATCTTGAGCATGTGTTGCTGTAGCTGGTCGTATGTGGGTAACACCTCTGAGGGGTTTGTTGCTTCTCCACACTGTCCGTTGTCCCAAGTTGAATGTAAAGCAACACAGAGAAGCCTTGAATCTTTTATTTGTGGAAGTAGGAACTCTGTTTGTGTTGCATTAGGACCATGACAGGACGGGATAAATTAAATAGAAAAAAGGGGAGATTGGCTGAAAGACTCTTTGTCTCATCCTTCTTTTATTTGCAGCCTGAGGCCATAGTGTAGCGTTTACTTACTCAGATTGTTCTTCCCTTTTATTTGTGTCATGTGATGTGAACTAATATGTTTGTTTTTAGTCTTTATTTGGGTGTTAAAAGTTTTTTTTTGGACTCAGGTTCTTTGTAAATGACAGTTTATTGAGTCAACGTGAGCTCCATTGATTTCTGGTGTGCTTTGCAATACACAGCTCACTGCCACTTGTTAATGATTAAACATCAACCCTTTGCCAGATCAGCCACATTCTTTGCTCTGTTTTCTTTGCAAATACTCAGACACAAGACAACTGCTAATGGCTGTTAGTTTTTAGGCAGCCGACCCCAACGGCAACCAGAACCAGAACAATAGCTCAGTGTATCTGGATGGATTTACAGATTACCCAGTTGTAATGAGTCTCGTAATATCTCTGCTGACGCACAAAGTTCCCAGAGAGCTTAAATCTGCAGCTGCAAGCAGGAAGCGAAGGTTAGAAAGGTGGAACGAGCTCGGTTTCCTTTCAAACTTAAAAACACACAGCGTGTCATCTGTGAAAACAGGGTGTCGGTTTACACCACACACCAGAGAGGTGACGTGTTGCACATAAGGGATTTCCACTCAGACACCTGTGGGCCCCCAGGCTGTGTATCCAATACAAGCTGTTTGGTCAGCTGAAAAGTTGTAAGAGTAGGAGAGGCTGAAAGAGATGGAGGTTGAGGTAGCTTACTGGAAAACTCTTTAAAGGCATTGTTGACTGCATGATTGTCTTCAAAGGGACGTTTGATTGCATGCTGGTAGCGGTACCTTTTGAGCCAAGGTGATGCTACAGTTTTCCTTCCTTTTATGGAAAATTCTCAATCCTGAGATGCATTATGAGACAAATCTGCATGAATACAGCCACAGAGCATAAGTGAGTTTGCATTATTTTGCCTTATTTGGTACAATGAGTTAGCACACGTATGTTAAACAGTAAAATGTGAGATTATGTTGCTCTTTTTGCATTGTGTTGAATAGTGGAAGCAGTGTTATGTAACACTACTGTGGTGTAGTAAGTAATACAGCAGAAGAATAAATAACTGTGCCTGGAAAACAAACGTAGTGAACTGTGGATCAGATGAAACTCTGGTTAAATCAATCTCCATAAAGATGAATAAGATGTGGAAGGAAGTTCTTGCTCATTCATTGGAGGCTTTCAAACTGCACTTTCACACAAATGAACTGAACCTTGTGCGTAACGTGTTTCCTTCCCCTCCTCACCAGCAGCATCACTACATCAAAAAGACCTAACGAATTAGAAAAGACACACATTAAAGAGGAAAACCGTCTCATCTGTTGGTTAATGTGGGACAGTTTCTACAACCTGGTAGCAAAGCATGGAGCTGCATCAGACCACAGTGCCGTTGGGTTGAGCATATTTCTGGTAGAACTCATATGGTGTCGTTCTGCATCTGGCCGGGAGAAGTGGCCCGAGTGAGCCTGTCATCTCACATCCAACACGCTCGTATATCCTGGTTGTTTTTACCCACACTGCCATTTCCGTTGTCGTTTGGTTAACTTGAAAAAGCTGGACCTACATTTGTAGATGGACCAAAGTTTGGTTCTTTGATGCGAGTTTGTTTGTGCATTGCCCAATAAAAGCAGACTTTCTGACCAAACAAACAGGGTCTGGTGTGCCTCTTCTAAAGGTGGTTATGTGACAACAGAGAGCTTTGTTCTGCTTCTCGAGGCAGCAAGAACGATATGAGAAGATTGTTCTTAAAGCAATTATGTATTGGCTGGAAATTGGAAGTGGGTGTGGCTAACACAGGAATGATAATTTCCACTTTTCTGCTTTTTGAAATGTTATATAGACTCTTAATGTTAGTTGAGATGCTGAGAGAGTATGAACTTGTCTTTCCACGGAAAGCTACAACAAATGAACAATGGCAATGTGTAGTTTCACCTGAAGACCACTCGACATTACCTCTAAAAGCAAAAACTGTTGTTGGCGTAGTGCTTGTCTGATAAAAAGAGGGACAAAGTGAAAGTGGGGAAACTGCTGCAGCTAAAGAGGCTACAGCTTGACTTAGAGCTAGCTCATCTTCTACCCAAACAAACTTTATAAGTTACTTCAACATGTTCCACAAAGTGGTGACATGGTTTTGCTCCGCTTGTTTGCACTTTGTACATCAGTTTGCTGACACATGATTTGGGGAGGGGGTGGTGTAAAGGCGGGTGTGGCTCATGACACACTTTTAGTCCACAGGCAGTGCACAACAGCAAACCTTTTGCAGTGAAACAATCTAGCCTTTTGCTCCTTTTGATCATATTAAAACAAAGAGAATTCACAGCATATCATCTCCCATCAACATGTCACATGTACTTTAGAGTGAGGGAGGACAACGTGGACTTAAAGCCTACGAAGCGATGCTGGTTCAAACAAGCAACATTTTAAAAATACACCATTTTCAGGTCCAAACCCATTTTCCCCTCCTCTGACGTTTGGTCTTAGAATTTAAGTGGATCTCGTGCAGCATTTAGCAAACAAACAGTACTTTGATTTAAGGAAAATTTTGCTTTACCGTACATCTCATTACATCTTATCACAACACACCAGACACAAAAATGTGCCAGCAAATACACCACCGGGGCAGCTGTAGCTCAGGTGGAAGAGCAGTTGTCTTTCAACTGGAAGGTTGGGAGTTCAATTCCAGGCTTCCCCTGACTACATGCTGAACTGTCCTTGGGCAAGATACTGAACAGTCTAGACCCACGATGTGCCTATCGGGGTGTGTGTGTGAATGGGTGAATGTTTATAGTGTAAAGTGCTTTGAGTGGTCGATAAGACTGGAAAAGTGCTGTATAAGTATGAGTCCATTTACCATAAACTGTTGGCTTGTAAAAACACAAACTCAGAAGTAGTTTAGTTGTTTCTTTTAAAATGTCTGAGTGAATGTCTCTCTATGAATGCAGATCTGGTCACAACCCAAACCTAAAAGTCACAAAGTTGCTACATCTGGGGTCCAGATTGTATATGCCCTCTTGCACCATTGTTTTCCTTCTTATCAATAGTTTTGTAGCTGCTTCTGGAACATTTGACACTTTTTCCTGCTGACTTTCTAAGTGATGTGGGTGCGAGTGACCCAACCAGAGCTGTTGCAGGTATTAGTATGTAATAAAAGCAGTCTGTTATAGTTTTCCTCATGTTTTGTACTTTATTTTACCATTTCTAGTGACATTTATTTAGTTTCATATCTGCAGATAGCAGCACGGGGAGACAAACGTTCAAATCAGCTTTATTTCTGACACAAATCTGTGCAGCAGTCAGCAAACCATCATGTTGCCTCACAAACGTCACAGAGCTGCAGCAGATCTTAATGCTCATAGTTGAGTGACCAGACTGAATCATGAAGGAATGTGATGCTTATGGTAGCAGAGTGACAGAAGATATATCACAAACACACACACACACACACACACACACACACACACTCTGCACCTTTCTGCAGGATTTACTCTTTTTGTCGCTTTAGTTTTCAGGTTTATGAAGACATAAGTAAACTTTATGGGATTTTTTTATTGGGTTTTTACTCACTGATGACTTATTATGGATTCAAGCAGCACTCAAACCTGAACTCTTATTTTTCCCTTCTTTGTTTTTTTATGTGTCTGTTTGTTTGTGACTGTTGCACATTTTGAAAGTCCATCTTAGAATAATCTATTTTCTAATTGTATTATATAAAGTATTCATTGCATTTAATAAATAAAAACATGGACATCTTTAGCAGTTTTGATCAAAATCTAGTTAAAAAAACACATTATCTCAGGGTATCGCAGCAGAAATACTTTGTCACTTGTATTCTACTAAACGACCAGCAGGGGGCGACTCATGTACATAAATTCACCAACTCTGAGAAAATGATGTTTCCTTCCTCCCAAACCTGAACAGAACCCTTCAGACTTTTCTTAATGTTGGCATGCATAGTAATAAGTGGCTGCATTTTCCATCACTGTAAATACACAAAACAATTATGCTCAAGCTTGCAAGTTACAACCTTCCAGGCCTGCATGGTTTCTGTTGTCCATACCAAGACCCACGACTCATTTGCAATGTCCAGTTTGACAGCAGCAAGAAATGACACTTCAGTATAGCAGTTCACTGCATATTTATTGGTGTTCAGATGACGATGCTGGTCTGAAATGGGATGCTTACTGTGTTAAACTGCAGAGGACTTTTGTTGTATTCTGCTCTTTATGTCCACTAGATGTGAAAGAAGCAACTATTTGGATTAATATAGAAGCATATCTTTTTAGCATTATTAGATTGACAGCTCATCAACAAGGCTAAAAGCCGTGTTTTGTGTCAGTCTTTAAAATACCAGCAACACAACCTGCCAGACAAACTTTTCTGTCATTATTTGCCCCTGGCTTATATTTAGATGCATTTTATACAACAAATCATGTGAAAAAGTTTAAGATCCAGACTTTTAAGAGGTTGGGGCCTTTTTGCTTTGAGGAAAAACCAACATTACACACACAAATGAAAGCTTTTCAGTCATGTTTATTGCTATTGTAACATGATATATATTTTTTAGAGCTGTTTTAGTTTTAACTTGTGAACTCTGATCTTTGGCAGCCTGCGGTGCTGGATAATCTTCTGACTTCTATGAAGTTTGTCCTCCACGGGATGGGCGTCCTCCGAATCAATTTGGCAAACAGCAGGAACAAGGTAACGGTGGCACATTTCTCCATCTTTTGGTCTCTCCTGTTCTGATTTAGTGTTTTAATATTGCGATTCCACAGATCCCCACTAGAGACCAGCATGCAAACACAAAGTTCTGCACCTTAAAAACATACACAGCCATTGTGTGTTTGGATAAAAGGCCGTTATAAAGTTAACCAATAGGTGGAAATGTGATGTTTAATTTGATTTGAACATTGCTGGTTAAGTTATCGTAGCTCATTCACTCACCTCCCACTCAGCACATCCTGTTGGGAGGTGATGACCAAAGCATTTCCTTTATTAAATGTCATCTCGGTGTCTGGGAAGCGGAGACGGACTCATAAACCTTTCTGCTGCTTAGACTTGCATCCTTTTGTCCACCTGACCTGCACTCCTCCCTGATATGTGCATTTCTGTCTTTGTGTGACCCTCTTACAGGTCCACGCCCATTCTGTCCTGTCATGTGGACGGAGTTTTGACGAAGAACAGGTGCTGTTCCCCTTCCTGAGCCACGCTCTGTCCTGTCTGTGGGCCGACCAGGGGGTGAGGGCCGCGGCCGCCCGGGGTTACGAGTATGAGCTCAACGACTCTGCGCTGTAGTGAGTACTTCTCAGCACACACTCATGCTGAGCAGAGGAGAAGCAGGGGTCTAATTAGCAGGACTGAGCAGCGGATGCTCCCACATGTGCTTTCTGCCACTTGAAGTCAACATCAGGAGGATGGAGAGGGGGGAAAAGCAGGGGGACTGGTCCCAGTATTACTGGTCCCAGTAATGTGTAGATACAGTAACGGCAGAAAATATGTTTGTGTATTCAGTATATGTTTAGTAAAAAAAAAAAAAAACGAGGAAAAACAAAACATCATGTGTGTTTTAGTAAAAATACAGTGTTTTCCCGACCGCTGTATCATAATGGTAGAGAAAACCCCCCAGTGAGACCCACCATCCCCACTAAGAGGTCTCATTACTTTATTTTGATCTTTTTAATCCAGCATCAAGTTACAGCAGAAGTTATTTCAGGTTATTTTCTTTTCTGCTGAGTTCTTTTATTAGCCTCATGTTATTCCTACATCACGTTCTCTGTGCCGCTCTCTGGCTTCAGCCCTGATGCCACGCACGTAGACACGTGCACACAGATGATCACACTTCCCTCAGCGGACAGAGAGCATGTCGGAAAACACGTCAGCTGGCTGAAAATCAGTTTTTACACATCCTCAGTAGGCGAAAGAAATATGGATCCAATATTCCGTATTTTTTTTTTATTAACATCAACACTTTATCTGAGACATGAACTTTTAGGCTATTTAAATCTTCCTAAGAATCTATAAAAAGTATTTTTTAAATCAGTGTTTTTTTTATTTATTATTATAGAAAACTGGTCTGTGATGCACTTTGGAAATTCACAGCTGAGTGCAGCATCACATAACGTTTAAATTATTCAGCCTTTATCACTGTAACAGATGGGTTATCAATCAGAGGTGATTTTAAGGTTGATGTGATTTACATCCTTTTTAATTACACATATGAAAATAAAATCAAAGAGTCAGACTGGTCATTATTACTGTGCTTTGATCCGTGATGGCCTGATGGATCGTGGATGTTGGTGTCAGTCCAAAGCTGTGAACCTGGGGAGACTATATTATTTTCTAATCAAAGTTTGATTTATTTTGACACCAGTGGAAGTAAAAAGGTGAGAATGATGAAGATAAAAATGTGAAAATTATAGATAGGGATGTTTTGTGCCCTTTTTTTGTGTGTGTGATGAAATAGTAAGACAGAGCGGATACCCACCAGGATGCCATCCATTCTCATCCTCTGCCCCAGTGAGAAGCCTCGACTGTGGGGTTATCTACACCGACAAGCCCCATTGTTCCCACTGAGAACCACAACTCATCAACATCACCTTCTGTTCCCCTCTAACACACACTCTTTGTTCTAATACACCACATGTGAGGACTCTACGCCTCCCCCAGACCCTTCCGCTAAACTTAGATCTTCTTGTGTGTATGTAATCTAAAGGAAATCTCCACGGGGAAGCAGAGGTTTTTATTCTACAGGTCGCTTTCTGGGAAGAGTAAGAGGTCAAACAGACACATAAGATCAAATTCTTTAACCAAAGATTGCTCAATAAGTCACAAAAAACTTAGTGTAGTTATAACAACCTGATATTTTCCATAGGATGTCACATTGGTGTGGGGGAAGGTTTGTGTGTCACCCGGGTTTATGTCTGGATCCAAACATTAAGAGCACGGGTTTGTGCTTTAACATGTTTTATACAATTTTACTGATGTTTAGGAGAAGTTTTTAAAAGAAGTGGAACAACTCAACCCGCCAGAACCTTGTAATCCTGGTGAGAACGAGTCTGTGTGAACTACAACAACGTGCATTCAGTTATTTGTGACACTGATATGGTTCTAATAAATGTGGTTGCACGGTGGCCTGGGTCCATTCATTCATCCTGCCACACAGCAGCATGGAGAACGAGCTGCAGGCAGAAGCTGACTTCTTGGCAGGTAAAGACACATTGTAGGAGGAGTTTAATTGTGCAAGTTATGTCAGCAAAATGACAGGGGTTGGCAAACGACGTGTGGAGCCAGCGCCTCGGTCAACCCCCAGAGCGCAGTGGAGGTGCACTTTGATGTGGTCCACGCTCATATGTGTTGTGAGGCGACCCATCAACATCTTCGCCTCCATCTTGAGATCCAACCATGTTTTTTATTTCTGACACAGACCTCTTAATCACGCTGACACTGTTTACCGTGGCAGCAACAAGGCCCTCTCAGACACTCGTTGATTCATATGCTGAAATATTTATGAGTTGCTTTGTGTTGACTGTGTATGGTAGAAAGTGGGTGTGTAGGGGTGAGATGTGAACCAAATTCACCTGCGTAACCTTTTCAGCAAGAGTGTGATTTATAAAGCGATATTGCTGCACCTGTGTGTAAGCAGACAGACTTTTACTTTTGCTTCTATGCAAAGTTTTATATATGAGGCCCCTGTTGTGGCAGATTTGGCTAACTTATCACCTCTCCTCTTCGTGTTTGACTGTCGGTTTGTGGTGTTTGGTTTTCAGCACATATGGTGCTTTGCATTTTACATCTTTGCTTTGGTCTCTTGTTTGGAGAGCTTTGTTCAGGGAGTCTTGTGGTTTGTTTGGATGCAACGGAGAGAGCCTTCTGTTTGTCGTTTTCTTCATTTTGTGCATATTTTTTAGTATGTTTTCTTGTAAAGCTTGCAAAAGCAAACCCAACAGCAACATGGGGTGTAGAAATACTGTGAATCATGGGGAAAGTGTTGCGGGGGCATCCCAGCTGCAACCAGTAAAAAGAACAAAGAAGAATACAACAAAAACAACTGGCTTGTTCAACATTTGCTATATGAAACAAAACTCAACTGGAAGTAAGGAACTGTTTTTGTAGACTATTGCATGCTGGTTAGAAACTTTGTATGAATGCACCTGCACTCCACTGAAAAGGCCATCATTCCCATTAACCAGTGGTGTAGTTCAGTATTCTCACTTCTAACCCCCCGCTCTGTGGTTTATGCTATTCAGTTTATATCTGTGAGCCTAAAATGATCCCCCCTGCTCTGCCTCTACATGGATTCACTTCGTCCATTAATTAAATTGATTCACCTCAATTTTGTTTTGAGGGCATGTGTTGGAGACGGAGTTGCCACAAATATATGTTTACGTGTTTACATAAAAATGTTCACCTTAATATGCATGATGAAGCCAGCAATTCAAATTAAAATGTGTTTTTACACAAATCCACTCGATCACCTCGGCTAATGATGCTGATGCCCCCACTGGTGCAGCTTTGTTACTTTAGACAACAGTAAAAATGACTAAAATTTGAGAGTATGCCCACTTCTTGGGAGACAACTACACCACTGCCATACCTATAAAACACCGCAGGAGCCACCCGCCTGCAGTCAGGTGGTGCAGCTAGAGCTCACCAACTGCAGCTTGTGGACCTGCCTCTGTTGATGACATCATGACTTGGTCCTGAATGGGTTAAAGGAGAACTTCGCTTTTTTTTAACCTGGGGTCTGTTGTCATCTTTCCTTCCATACATGTGAGTGATGTAGA
>JBAMHV010000004.1:19990120-20002384 GCA_037177535.1 Pseudomugil gertrudae | reverse complement strand
GGAGAGAACCCACGCTAACACGGAGAGAACCCACGCTAACACGGAGAGAACATGCAAACTCCTCACAGAAAGGTTCCTGGTTGGACCTCCTCCAGCCAAGGGTCGAACCAGCAACCTTCTTTCTATGAGACCACAGTGCTAACCAACTGCACCACCGTGCAGCATAAAATAAGTCCAATGTTTTATTTCCTCTGGTGACGCAAACGACAAACTGTTGGAACGTTGGTAGAGTAGCAGAGAGGGAGGGGTTGTTAAAATATTCAGTGATCGCCACAAATGTGTTTGGATGTTGTGTTTGAAGCCAGGCAAAGCTAGCAGTTCAATGTCTCTTTAACAGTGACATGTCTGGGATGATACCAACGCTGGTTAACCAGCACAGCAACTCCACCTCCCTTTAGTTTACCGCCAAGTTGTTTATGTCCGCACGGACCATCATGAAGCCGTGTACAGAAATCCCAACATATCAGCACCAAATAGTCTTTTTTCACATATATACTGTGTGTCACTTCAAGCCTGAAGGGGACTGTTGGCTAAATTTTTTATTTAAATTGAATGAACTAAATTTAAGTATTTACATGCAAATTAAAATGAATTTTAGTTTAAAAAGTTGCATTTCCATGCAACCAAGCTTTTAAAAACTATTCCTTGGTTCTGCTATCACTCCCAATAATAATAATATATATTATATACACACTCACACACACGAGAGAGAAAGAAATAAAGTGAGTTGACTTGTTCTGCTATCACAGTCAGGACTACTCCTAATGATCATTTATATTATTGATTTATCTGTCATCTTTTGTTGAAGTACCAGTTTGTCATTCAAATGATGAAAAATGACAATCTCATATCTTTTCTTTCCCTTCTCCAGAATTAAAGAAAGCAGAATGATGGTCTGGCTGCCGTATTGTGCTGAGCAAGTTTGCTTTGTCACGAGGATCTTTACATATATAAAGATCTTAGTTTTTATCTGACTTGTTTGTTTATTCTGAATGAATGTTTGCTTTACTGAGTTTTACACCACAGAACTGTTGGACCTGACTGGGGAAGACAGAAGGGCAGAAAGAGAAAAGAAAGCAAAGACAGAAACACACCATAAATGAAATGATGCACTCCAATCACAGACTCTAACCAACCAGGGTTGCACTATGAGCAGAATGCGTCTAAACCTTTGAGTTCACTCATAAATGATCCTTTAAACCTCCTCTGATCCTGAAAAAGTTGGACGACCTTTTCTGAATGTTAAAATGTGAATTATGCTTAAACGTCCGTTTAAGGCTGATGTTTCATCACTAAACTCGTTAAACCTCCACTGCTTGCATTTTTATTTAAACTGTTGTCCTTGACATCCACTGGTTTGGATAAAGTCTTGCGACTGTGAGGATCTTCTAACACTCTAACCAAATGCAGTTTACTAACAAATCCTCACAGTCAGGATGTTTTCCCTCCTACGAAGAGAGTTACAGACCTGGTGTCAAACAGCTCCCAGCGCTCTCTGTAGTAATACTCATCCAGGCTTTTGAACCAGTGTGTTGGCTGATGCAGCCTGGTGCGGTTCAATAGATCCTGAAAGGTTGGTGACACATACAGATCCTGATCAATGGGGAATGGCATGCGGTAATGCAGGTTGTGAAGAAGATGAAATTCCCCTTGATGGACAGAACGAATCGGATAGTACATGGTTATCTGTAATTGAAATGAGAATAGAGTTGTCAGGGCAGGTGTTTTATTCCTTTTTATAAGAGTGTACTGTATATGTGAGCAGCAGAGATACCCTGACCTCATGCAGGGACTGGCTGGTGTAGACTGTGTGCCAGCTGCAGGGCTCGGACACCAAAGCAGGCAGTAAGGAGCGACCGGTGAGAAGGACCTGTGTGGTAGGGCTGCCAGGGAGGCTGTAGGAAGGGTACGGCACAGAAAACCAGTCCAGAATGGTTGGAGTAATGTCTGCCAAAAAAGGATAAAAATACAGCACAGAAACGATCTGAAGTAAAAGATTTAGTCTCTCTGTCAAGTTTTCACCATTTCTCTGTCATTACTATATTATTCATGGGTTGTTTTACTCTTCGTATGTGCATGTTCATGTAAACTAGGCAGAGGTGGCATCAGCAGACCAAGGAAAGTTTGGAAAAGAAAAAGATATTTAGTCTTAAATCAGACGCAACGCTAGCTGTGATGATCTTTGAACCAGATAAAGAGTAGAGATAAAAACCAGCCAGTGGGATGACTGTAAAGGCTGAAGAGCTTTTTCTGTCATCCAGGCTCTATCAGCATCTAATGGTTCGTATCTTTTAAGATATACGAGCACGAAGACGTCTGCTGAGTTTGATAAACTGCACATTTACTCCAGGAGAAAGCAGCGAGTAAATCATTTACAGCTCAATGATGATTAAAAGAAATAAAATTATGTTTGTTTGACATCTTTAAACACCAAAGTGAGATTTAGAGTAACCAGTCTCCATTTTAAATATTCTAAACATGACCTTTTGTTGAGTCTAAAAAACATTTAGTTGATGTTTAAATGGTTTCGACCTTCATTCATTATCTCCAGCAGAGCTTTCACAGACTTCCCCTCTACGTCTGAAACCGTAATCTGTTGTGTTGCAGGTTAGGTTTCCAGGTAAGAAGCGAACTCGCTTTGTGAAACTGAAAATCCAAAGCTGAGCCTGAAGGCATATCACTCAGCCACTAGTTAATTCATTATTCAATGGCAGCAAGTCTTATGGAGTCATCGATCCCCCCTCCACAGCTCAGCATTGCTGAAGCAGTGTGGGATCATCTCAACGAGGAATGGAGGAAAATACTGCGGCAACAAAGATGTTTTGGAAAGTCCTTTGAGACACCTGAAACTCATGCAGACTAACAGAAATGATCAGAAACTTTGTGTTTAGAGGATTCAGGATGTGATGGAGATTAAAGCTGGTCAGATGTAATATTTAGCTCTGAGTTTCCACATGTTTTTATAAGTCACTGGGTTTATTTATCTGAATATTTCAGAAGAATAAAATGTGTTTTTATTAGGAAGGACATTTTCTTTGGTTTAAGAAAAAAACGCACTTGACTGCCTAAAGATTACGTAATCACAGCTGTTTCTGTAAGATGGTCTCAGAGTTAACTGGTTTTCACAGGACAAGAATAACTGTAACACTGTTACAATTATCTGTCACAATCTGCAGCAAATGTGTGGATTTACTGGTTCAGAATGAGTGGGTTTACTGGTCTGGAATGGGAGTTATTTAGTATATGATGTGACTCATTTATGTTCATTTTCTTTTTAATTCTTATATTTCTTATTTAATTAGTTATTTTTGCTGTTTTTATTCTTCTTTACATCTGTAATGCTTTGCTGTTTTTATGTAAAGCACTTTGAGTTGTCCTGTACATGAAAGATGCTGTATAAATAAACTGCTATACAAAAATCTGCCTTTTTTTGAGAAGCAAACGTGCTCTTCAGTCGCCCTCTTGTGGCCATTTATGCACATCACATAATCTGCCTTCCTTTGCATTCATTGATCATCTCCTTGACGGCTACTGTTCTCCAGGTTTGAGACGTTTGCCTGCTTCTGCACGCCTGACTCAACTAAACGGATCCTTGTGCAGAATAACACGTCTTTTAAATCACGCGTACTGATTCATACTGAAGGACCTGCTTCCTAAACTACAGTCTGAAATTCCTGTTTTAGATTAAAGAAAATGAGTGAATATTCTTAAATAAGAAAGTGTTTGGAAAAACAATGGTATGAAAACGAGAAGCTAATACTGTGACTTTTAAAACAGCTGAAGGTTTTTGGATGTTACTTGTCAAACCTTCATTATCGCGTTTCCTTTTAATTTCTATACAATTCTCTCAGGAATATTGTACATCATATAGATGGTGATATTTCCATCTTTTACCCTTATTACTTTATTTTACAATCAAACTAATTTTCCAGTCCAGTTCTCGTTCGGACTTGTGTGAAACATGTTAGAAAACTATTTTGGGTTCATCTGTTTCTTACCCAGCAGGCTGACGTAGGCCTGGCTGGTGTCTCCCCACCGCTCCCTGTGTTCTGGAGAGGACACAAGCATGGGCTCCGCAGTCCCGGACCGATACAGGTTGGTTCTACCGTTCGGGAAGGGAATGCCGTTATCTGAGCTGTAGATAACCAGAGTATCGTTCTCATAACCGGCATCTCTGAGCTCTTGAAGAACTAATCCGATACCTGTGGAGGAAATTTACACCATCAAAAGTTTTGGATTCTTTAGCATCTTCATTTGTGTGTGTGTGTGTGTGTGTGTGTGTGTGTTGTTACACACCCTGATCCAACCTGCTAACTGTGGTGTACTGTGCAGCCAAGTCAGCACGTGCTACTGGTGTGTCCGGCACAAAAGGAGGAACCTGAAGGCGAAGAATAAAAAAGACACAATGATTAATGCTCCTTTTAACATTTATCTCTGGTATCAGGAGGAAATATTTTGTTCAGCTTTAAACTGAACTGGAATGAACTGAGCAAAAGAGAAAATCTGTTTATCTGAAAGTCACTTAAATGTGTTAAGATAAATGTTTATATTATAGGCAGCTCTTAAGAACATCTAATCACCTACTTTTACTTGTTCTGGTTTGTAGTATACAGGTGTCCAGTCAGGGATTTTTCCCATTCCCATTTCTCCATTCCCGAACTTCTCACAGAAAGCTCCGTACTGGGGCTGGGAATGGCCACATCGGTGCGTGTCGTGGAAGGCTACATAAAGAAAAAACGGCCTCTCCTCCTCTTTCATATCCCCATTGTTACCATTTCTCTCTTCTTCTTTTTGCTTTTGTCTAAAAACTTCCTCTTTATGAATCTGAAAAAACTTGCGAACCAGAAGTTTGATCCGGGTGATGTTCCTCCCCACCTGGAGGACAGAGTTGTTTTCCTCTGTGTAGGCAAAATCAAAAGGGTAAACGGATCCAGGACCGACATGCTTCTTTCCAATTATACCTGTTAGTATCAGACAGAGAAAAACAACATGGAGAGAAGTGGAGGAAAAGCAGGCGTTTTTAGTGTAAAGCTAAGCTGGTTTTGTTTTCATCACCTGTGTGTATGTTGGCCTGGCTGAGGAGAAGCGGCAGACTTTGTACTCCATCAAAGGAGTTGAAGTGGTGGACCCCTTGATGAAGTCCATACATGCCGTTTTGATGCTGAAAACACAGAGCAAACTCACTTCAAGACCTTCACACCTAAATGAGAAGCATCCAGATGTGCGTGCTTGTTACCTGTGGCAGGCCGGTAAGGATACTGGAGCGGCTGGGGGAGCAGCTGCTGACAGATGTGAAGGCGTTGCTGAACACCACGCTGCGTTGAGCCAGAGAGCGCAGGTTGGGTGTGTGGACCACAGAGTTATTATACACCTCTGTCTCAAAACCTGCATCATCAGCTGCAGAAAAGCAAAGACAGAAACTTACCATGAAAACTCCTGTGCAACACAGACATAACCACAACATATCAGCATGTTTGATGCTCGTTCCCTGTACAGGAAGCAGCATGAGATATAGAGGGTATATATAGATATAGAAAGCAGTTTCAGATGATCTGAGCTTTGTGACATGGTGCAATATGCTGCAGGAAGTATCCATCAGAAGATGCTGCACTGTGCTCATAAAGGCACAGACATGGTCAGCAGCAACACTCGGGTAAGCTGTGGTGTTACAATGACTCGACTTGGGTGTATGTGGCTCAGGAGATGAGCTTGTTTGCTAAATGAAAGGTCAGAGTATCCTTGCCTCCGCTGTGCAAAGTGGGCCCCACACTGACAGAAAACCCCTACTAGTCTGAACCATTTATGAAAATCAGGATGGATCCATAGCTTCAGGTTGTTTAAGCCAGACCCATGATCCATTTAAATATGTTTTTTCAATCATGTCTTACCAGTCTTACCCATCTCTACTAACATCACATTATGGTCCAGACAGCTGCAGCTTACTGGGTAGTTTATTCCAGGCCATAAAACCTGTAAACCCTAGAGATGGTTGTGTGTGATAATCCCAGCACATAAGCAGTTTCTGAAACACTCAGACTAACAACATTACATCATGTTTTATCCTGATTCAGGTATGAACTTCAGAAATTCGACTAAATACACAGAGATGCAGCCGTGAGATTGAGTTGTTGTCACAAGTAAGTGAACATCTCAACCCTGTAAAATGGCCTGTAAACCTGTGCTAACTTTACTATATATTAGGAATTACTGTATTTATTTAAGTACCAACTAGTGCATTGTACACCATTTATTTTTCTAGCCACCGTTCAACAGAAATATCGACGTTATTTTTTCACCACCACAGAAATTTTAACTCACCAATTATTAACAGCACATTTCTTTTCTTTGACTCAACGATGCAACTGGATGCTACGATTAAACAAAGCATCTGAGGTAACATGATGAGCTCCGCCAAACTTCACGATCTGTAAAATCCCTGACGACGTGAATTTAAAAGAAAAAAAAGTACAATTACGTAAAGATTTAACACTGTTTACAACTACATTGCTGTCAGTAAGTCTTTGAACCTTCTTCCTGAAACAACTTACGCCCCGCCCACATTTAGTCACATGACCGGAAAAAGGAGGAACCTGTTTCGCGCCGGAATGGCTGAATCAGTAAAAGCAGTTTTAACAGAAGGGATCCTAAAAAATCACAGCTGAGCTAACAGACAATGCCCAAGAGGTAAACTTCACGTTATTCTATTCTATTCTATTCTATTCTATTCTATTCTATTCTATTCTATTCTATTCTATTCTATTCTAGTCTATTCTAGTCTAGTCTAGTCTAGTCTATTCTATTCTATTGTCGTTTCTTGGTTTGTTTATTCTGCCATTACTGTTTTTATTCAACTAGACTATTTTATTCCAAATCTAAGTTTCCATAAATGGTTAGGACGTAATTATAGGATGGTTAAAACGCACTAGATACAAGAGCAGATCAATAGAAAGTGAGAACAGGATGCTTGTAGCTATCTTAACTTGTCAGGTTTGCTTATCAGGGAGTTTTATGGTTTACAGACAGTGCCAGGCATGTGCAAAAGGAAGTGTATGTAAAACCTGTCATGTGATCTCCATTTGACTATAAAGAGCCACATAGGTGGAGATACATGAGGAAACTTTAAAGCCAGGCTGCTTGTTGGAAAGGTCATTTGTGTGTTTTTTCTGTCTTGCCCAGAGCTTATGATTCATTTGAACATATGGAGTCCAACCGGTTTGAAGGAGTACAAACATGCATGCTAACACATGTGTGTACATAGTTCATCTCATTCGTTCCTGAATGCAGAGCATCTCAGCAGGAAGCGTCACAGCGACCAAGGCGAATCCCAAACTAATGAGATTTAAAACTGAGAAGAAAACCTAATCATGTAAGTGTCCTTTATTATTTATCACAGTCCTCATGCACACATTTTTAGATGTACTATTTAAACCACTCTGTTTCTAGTCAGGTGGGATGGATCAGTCTCTGGTAAGGAGGAGACTGGACTGCTGTTCTTACAGCACCCTCAAAGCCTGGCTGCCTATCCTCTCCTGGTTGCCCCAGTACAAGCTGAAGTACCTGCAGATGGACCTGCTTGCTGGCCTCACTGTCGGCATGACAACAGTACCACAGGCGCTTGCTTATGCAGAAGTAGCAGGTCTTCCCATACAGGTGAAATATAACTGATGACTTTTCTTGATGATGACATAATAGTTACCTTTTTTTGTGTTTTATTGTTATGCTTTTCTTTTTGTCATTAACACAATATTAACATTATAAGTGGAGATTGCTCATATGCTCATGGTTTCAGCCTCCAGTGTGAAACTTTTTTTCTCCTCCATTCTACGTTGAGTTCATAGTTGGGGGCGTGAGAGAAGATTTGAACTATTTTCTAACATTTATTAACAGAATAAGTGAAAAAAACAGAAACACAATATATATGTAAAGTGAATGTATCAAGTTAAAATCCCACTGGGCTAAAATGAAAAAAATATAACCTTCTCCTATGAAGGAATATGTAACAATATAGTAAATTTAGAATATTTAGGTGAATAAATAGCACATTTTTGAGTGAATGTTTATTTTAAGGTTGGATGAAATGAATGTTAAATCACAGGTATTTTCAGCTATTAATCCAAAAGCATTTCTATCCTCAGTATGGACTCTATTCTGCCTTCATGGGGGGATTCATCTACACCCTCTTAGGAACCTCTAAAGATGTGACACTGGGTCCCACGGCCATTATGTCCCTCCTGTGTTTCTCAGTGGTTGGGGGTCAGCCCCATCGAGCTGTGCTGCTCAGCCTCCTCTGTGGACTCATCCAGGCGGGGATGGCATTACTCAGATTAGGTGAGACAAGCTGGGGTCGAGGTCACGTTGGAATCTCGTGACTGGTCTTTTGGTGGTTTTCTGAACTTAATTAAAACTCGTGAAACAAATAAAAATGAGTTTCCAATAAGATGCTTTCTGAAGACCTGTCAGTGATGATGACAATCGGTCTAAAACACTGGACAATGACCATGTTTGAACTGATAAAGAGCATTGATTGGTTTGATGTCATGCTTTTGCATATAATTGTTTGCTTGCACTGTCATCTGCAGGATTCCTGCTGGACTTCATCTCTTACCCTGTAATAAAAGGCTTTACCTGTGCGGCTGCCATAACCATCGGCTTTGGCCAGGTCAAAGTAAGGTTAAACAAACAAACATCATCAACAACACAAAGTTTACATGTCTAAAACATCTTTCTCTTTTCTACACAGTAACTTCCTTCATATAGTTCACATATTTTGACAGAAGCTGTAAAGAGCAGAATATCTTCAGTATTATTTTGCAGAAATCGAGGCCAGCCTTAAAAGACATCATAATATCTGTAGCTGTGCGAGGAGTAAAACTTTACTGTAACTCCTAAACTATGCAAAAAGACCTTGTACTTCCAGAGATACACGCATTTTATTTATGGGGAATGCCGTTTTCCCAGCAGAAGACAAAAAGATAATAATAGTTAAAGAATAACTGGTCGTATAAACATGTTTGCAGGTGAATGGCTGCATGATTTATAATCAGCATGTGTCAGGTCCAAAAATAAAAGCTCAAACGTGTTAAAAAGGGAAGGTGATCTGGGTTTAGCATCACGTCTTGTTTTACCTTTATTTGTTATAGTTTCAGTGGCTTTCCTCCATGCTCTTGTTTGTAGAATATTCTGGGAGTCCATGACGTTCCCCAGCAGTTCTTCCTGGAGGTGTACTACACCTTCCACAAGATCCCAGAGGCCAGAGTTGGTGATGTGGTCCTGGGCCTACTTTGTCTCGCTCTGCTGATCTTACTGATGTTTGCAAAGTCGACTCTGGGCTCTGACAATGCTCCCACCTTCACCAGAGCTGCAAGGAAGCTCGTGTGGGCTGTTGCCACCAGTCAGTATTGGTCTCAGACAGTAACACGTAACTTCTGGTGCATTGATGTTTTTTAAAAAAGGTCTTTTGTTTGCTCTCTTTCTTATTTAGTGCGTAATGCCCTGGTGGTCATAGCTGCATCCCTTGTAGCATATTCCTGGGAAGCTTATGGTCATCATGTGTTCACAATCACCGGGCGCACCACTCAGGGACTGCCACCTTTCAGCCCGCCCCCCACCTCAGACACTACAGCCAACGGCACTGTGGTCTCCTTTGGAGAGATTGTAGAGGTAAGGAGCAGAAGGAGGTGCAGAAATACTCCTAAACAGCAGCTTTCACTTCCTCAAATCTTCCCAGGAAGAGTGAATAACTTCCTCTTGTGTTTTGTGCAGGGTTTTGGAGAAGCACTTGCTATGATCCCCTTCATGGGTCTGCTGGAGAGCATTGCCATTGCAAAAGCTTTTGGTAAACTCCATGTTTTCTCAAGTGTGTGTGCTTAGTGTGTGTACAAAAAGCAGATGGTTGATTTTAACCTCCTGTGTGTCTTTAGCCAGTAAGAACGATTACAGGATTGATGCCAACCAGGAACTGCTGGCAATTGGCATGACCAACATCATGGGCTCCTTTGTGTCAGCGTACCCCGTCACTGGGAGCTTTGGGAGGTTTGTCTGTGTGACTGAGAAAATGAGTCAAAGACGGAGTTTAAATGTGAAATACTTCTTTGGGATTTGGTATGTGTAGCGGGTCGGAGGTGGTAGCGATCAGGGGAGATTGTGATAAAGTTTACTGACAGTTTGATGCAAAACCAGTTTGTTAAACTAACTTCTACCTGGAAACAACTCAGATGCCCAAATGCAAATGAATGCAGCGTGTTATATGTTTTTATTATGTTCTGCATCAACATAATGACGTACTGTTCTTTTTTCAAGATGACACACAGTAAAGGCAGTTTTATTATCCTAACAGCATCTCACTGACTGCCTGCATGAGTGCTGGTGTTTGTGTGAACTGTTGATTTAATACATAGGAAGTAAAAGTCCTAAAACTACCAGCTGTGGCGACTTTGTAAAGCTAAACAGCCAAGAATGCTGAAGAAACATTGATAAAACTTGTGATTTGGGTCAAAGTGTTTTTCTTTATCAATGAAGTACAAGGCTGTGCAGCAGTGATGGGAGGGGGGTTGAATGGTATTAAAGCATAAACAGCTGTTGATTAAAGAATATAATTAGTTAATATTGTACAGGTTTTCTTTACTTTAACAACAGGCCACTTAAGGTGGATTATTCAGTTAGTTAGGTTTGAGTTTTTCCTCATTTACTTACTTATTTTTAAAGGTCTCAGTTACATGTGCCACTCTTTTTCCATTCTGTACCCCCGCATGCTTATCACAAGTTTTATACACCTGTCCAGTCTCACGCTTTGTCTTCACCTCCAGGACAGCAGTGAACTCTCAGACTGGAGTTTGCACACCAGCTGGAGGGATCATCACCAGTGAGTTTCACCACCACAATGTCATCTTTTCTGCCCTCCTGTGGCGGCTGTATATAACACCGTGTCTTTTCCACTGGTGTCCTGTCGTCAGGGTTAAATTGAGACACGATGAACAGTCATTACTTCAAAAACAAGTCAAGATGACAAAAGAACATTCATTTGCACTTCTGTGGTTGCTAAGATAACACATACGTCCTCCTGATGAGACCTTTGAGCCTTTAATTTCTATAAATGATTCTTTAATCTCAGTCAGCAAAAAAACGTGAACACTAGTGTAAGACACTAACCGTACATGTAAAACGTTAGCATTCTGTCACATTCCTGAGTCTCTGCGTATTTAACACCTTTCTACCCTCTCTGCACATGTTTGCAGGTGTGATTGTGTTGCTGTCTCTAGCGTTCCTCATGCCAGCTTTCTACTACATCCCCAAAGCTTCGCTCGCTGCTGTTATCATCTGTGCCGTGGCTCCCATGGTGGACTACCATGTGGTGGTGAAGATGTGGAAGATATATAGTAGGTGTAAAATGTGTTTTTATATGGTAATGGTTCTGACATTTATCCGTTTTCTTATGGCAGTTGCATGTGGATATTTCCTCCACAGAGCTGGACCTACTGCCTTTTGCTGTGACCTTCTTATTAAGTTTCTGGGAGGTGCAGTACGGCATCATAGGAGGTGTGGTGGTATCTGGAGTGCTGCTGCTGCACAGAACGGCCAGACCCAAGATAAAGGTACTAGAATGTTCTTTACCAGCCTGTGGACTCACATGCATGATACTCATAAGATGCTTGGCATTTTGTTGGCTCTCTGTGATGTGATGGCCTTTTGGGTGAATGCTTGGTGCAGTATTAGACTCCACAGCTGTTTTTGCATCATGGCTGTCTTTGGGTCAAATTTGCTAACTAGCTCGTGGAAAAACCTGTTTTCTGTTTTTTTAAACGTGTAAGCTCCTGGGAAAGTTATGAAGCAGTAAAAATGTGATTTTCTTCTATGAACAGAACTGGTCGGGTTTGCCATCGTCCCATCAGTGAATTGTAGATGCTGCTGTGCAGATTAAAAATACATTGCTCTGGTGTTGGTTGCTTATGTTCCTATTATTGTAGCACTTCCCATATCAACATCCCATAAACTAATTATTAACAAGCTTATATCGGGTTTTTTAATGGGTGGTGCATCACTTTCATTGGTTGTATCCTGTTACAATATATGAATTTCCAGACATCAGTGAACAAAGAGCCATTCCATTAGTTAATGCAAATGTTGGGCAATAAGAGGATGATAATGTCAGAATCAGAATCAGGTTTATTGCCAGGTAATTGTCATTACAAGGAATTTGACTTGATTTGCCAGTGCCTACATAAATTACATAGATAGATGTGAAACCTGTGAAATATGACACAAGCA
>JBAMHV010000004.1:19941673-19952895 GCA_037177535.1 Pseudomugil gertrudae | reverse complement strand
GGGGGCAAAACTAGTTCCCGGTTGGGGTGGGGGGGACTGGAAAGGAAAAAAAAAGCTTGGAAACCCCCCCCCCCCCCCCCCCCCCAAACCCCCTCCCCTCCATTGCCCCCGCCCACACCAGTGTCCCTTCCCATCACCATCGGGGATCAAATTATAAACCGTTTTTTATATAAAACTACTGTCAGGAGGTTTTCCTGTTTCTAAGAGGAAATATATGAAGTTTAAATGAAAAGATGGGAGTGCTGTTAACTGCTGCCATAAAATCAAATCATTTTATTAAGAGCAGAGCACAAACATCAACCTTATTTATTAAAATGTATTTCCAGTTGTCTACTGGTGTTATGTCAGTGCCTGAACTCCACACATCCATCTGTAGACCGGTCTTTCATCAAACTCGTTTAGTTTTCTGCTCATCCATTAGCTAATTTTAAAACCTTTGTACATGAAAAGGACTGCACTACCTCACTAGAGTGGGAGATGAATGACTCACTCTGCCTCTGCCCCAGTATGAGATCACGTTAACAGCTATATGACTGGCAGTGACTCATACTACAGTCAGAGATGCTGACTCCTCTCCGTCTCTCATGTAGGATCTACTCTAACCTGACACCTCATGAACTGATGCTGTACATCGTCCGAGGCATCAACCTACCAGCTCCACCAGGTGCAGGAGTTGTCTACATTGTGTCAACAGTCGGGCTAAATCTGTGTATACTCACACACACCTCTCACCCTGCAGGTGCCTCGCCTAATGATCTGGATGCCAGTGTCAAATTTGAGTTTCCTTTTCCCAGCTCAGTAAGAATCTTTCACACTGCAGATGTTTCTCTTTGTGCTCTTTAATGTTTATATATTTTAATGACTTCATATATGTGTGTGTGTGTGTGTGTGTAGGAGGAGGCCCAGAGGGACAAAACCAACACAGTGAAGAACACCAACAGTCCAGAGTTTAAAGAACAGTTTAAACTTAACATTAACCGGGCCCATCGGGCCTTCAAACGGGTTGTTCAGTCCAAAGGCATCAAGTTTGAAATCATCCATAAAGGGTAATGTTACAGCTCTTACCTGCATGTTTTATGCTCCATCGTGTGTGCTGTATGTTTTTGTCATTTTTACAGGGGTCTGTTTAAAACAGACAAAGTAGTGGGCACTGCTCATCTGAAGCTCGAGGCTCTGGAAAACCACTGTGACATCAGAGAGATCATAGAAGTGAGTGTTCAGTAAGTGTAAACATGCACAGCAGTGGACTCCGGCTCTCTGTGACGGCGTGTGCGTTTACAGGTGATGGATGGACGTAAAGCTACAGGTGGGAAGTTGGAGGTGAGGGTGAAGATCAGAGAACCTCTGTCAGGAGCTGATCTGCATTCAGTGACAGAGAAGTGGCTGGTTGTCCAACCAGTCACACCACTTTCTCCTCCAGAGAAAGAAAAGGAACGGGTCAGTAATGTTTAATGATTAACCACACGTCCAAACACGACGGTTTAAAACATTCACCATGTCGGTGAAGAAAATAGCCAGTGTATGCATGTCACAGTGCAAGATCAGTAACTCGTCCCTACAAGCTACCAGATACAGACCCTATGAACGGATGTGTTGTGATATTACTGCTGTAATTTACATTCATTTTTTACATTTCTTTGTTTTCTGTGATTTAAAGGAGCAGCGTGATGTAACAAGCAAAAGCCAATGACAGAAAAATTACTGAATATATTTAAAAACTGTGTTTCTATCAGTGTCAGATATTTTACCTGAATCATTATGTTTTTATTTGATATAATTAGGCATATATACTTACCCTGGATCCACATACGTGGAAGCTGCCATATTTGTGCCATCATTTTAACTATGGTGTCTCAGGATGGACAAATAACTTTATGTGTTAAGAACTCTGAGCTTCATAACTGCTGTACTATGATAGGAGCATCTTTTGGGATAAGTAAAACTATGTTAAACTCATCACATGACGTCACGGGATCCACTCAGAAGAAAACATGTTAATGTGTGAAAGAATTTTGGCCACTGACAGCCACCGTCCATTCACAACCCTACTAGGCTTTCAAAAGGCGCTTTTCCACTAGTACCTACTCTACCAGACCTTACATGACTCCGCCCGGAAACGGAGCGTTTCCATCAGGATGTGTCATAGATACTTTTACCGTACCTACTTTGTTGAGGTTCCAAGCGTGTCGAGTCGTGCGGGTAGCGTGACGTCCACAGGTTGACGTCCATTTAAGACGCCACGAAGATGGAGAAGAAGATGGAAGACCTTGTGGTAACTTTTTACCTGGGGCTTGGATTATGGTTATTCATTGGAAACAGACTCGTGGAACAAATCAAGAGACGTAGTTGAAGGGCTAGACAAAACACCCTAGATCGCATCAGGCAGATCAATGGACACCAACCTGTGGACGTCACGCTACCCACAAGACTCGACACGCAAACGAAGTAGGTACGGCAAAAGTATGGACACGGTTCGACACATCCTAATGGAAACGCTCTGTTTCCATGTGGAGTCGTGTAAGGTTGGGTAGAGTAGGTACTGGTGGAAAAGCGCCTTTATTGGTACACACTGCATCATTAATCAATCCAAGGTCTGTAAAATCATTGGATCTGAAGATCCATTGTCACGTAAAGCCAGATGAAGCCGGGTTAGCTAGCTAGTTGCTATATATGTGTCAGATACAAGGTAGGCCACATGCTAAACTATGAATGCAACCTTTATTTAGAAACATTTAAAACTAAAGACATTGATTATAACAGGTTTCCGAGTGAAATGTTGACTCGTTACAAGTCTTTTTGACACGTCACTCAGCATATTTGTCTGTAGATTGATCCATTCAGACATTTAGTGAGAAACTGACTCTACCTAAAGCAGTTTGTCTCCAGTGTCCAGCGAGTCGGAAGCAGCAGGCACCCTAACAGCTGCAGTGTTAGCAACAACACAGAGGCAGAGCAGCATCCACCACTCAGTAGCTGACTATCACTTAGAGAAAATGTTGAGGACATTCTGCATTTGACATGTGTTTGGATGAAGATGTTTGTATTTGGGAATGTGATCTGCTGGCCTCTGAATAAGCTGCTTATTCCACAGCTCCTATGCAGGACTTGTAAATGTTATAAAAGCTGTGCCATTAGCTTGACTGCTTTTATGTGCACTTAAGCAACCTAATTACAGGGATAAATCTGGTTATAGCAGACATCAGACAATGTATCAATGTGTATTGCAGTAAGCAATCTAGTGCAATTTGCCCCCCAACACACACACACACCACCACTGTAATAGAAAATTACTATGCTAAGCTAACACCTGCAGTTGCACAACTTTATTTCCATGAATCTTATAAACACTGTTGCTCAGACTTGGATTTTTTGTCCTTAAACACATGACACCTGATCTAGTACATCCATCTCTTTAATCATCCTAAATATTATAATGGCAAATGACATATTTATATGCATATTGAAGTCTTATGTGTTTAATTGTAATTCCACCAGTGACAGTATTCAGGGTTACTCCGAACATGTGCATGAAAATCCAGATGTGTTGGATCCAGTTTAAGCCTGTTTCTCTTTGTGTTGTTTCAGTTAAAAAAAAAAGCCTTTGTGTTTATTTCTGTTTGCATCAGGCTCCATCTCCTCGGCCTAAACCCAAACACGAAGTAAGTAGCAGAAGCAGTCATTCCAACAACTCCGATCCACAGTATAAACTCCACAGCTTCAGCCTCCTCAACTATGATAAGGAGCGGCTGGAGAGGAAGGTCTGTTTATCTGCTTCTCCAAAGCTCGTAATGGCTCCATGTGAAGGTCTCATTGCTTATTTAGATTATCTCTTAGATGGCAGATTACCAAAAGAATCGTCGAGATCCCCCATCTGACCTCATCCATCAACACAAAGAGATCATACACAGACTAAAGTGGCAGAAAGCACAGCTGGAACGAAGCTCTCCTGCTCTGCTCACAGGTAAGGTCGACGTGGATGTTATGGCAAATATGGGCTTTTCACTATTTAACAACATTTTTAAAAAATTATTCTTGTTGTTATTCTTATTGATCATTTTTATTTTGTATTATATTATTATTTTATTATTATTTTTATATTATTATTATTCTTTAGTACCTTTCATTAAACTCCAGTTAGTTGATTGCTAGCTTGTGGTTCGTATGAGCGCCATGCGATCACTCTTCTTAGCAGATTTGGTAGCTTAATTTGACACACTGCTAGAACAGACATGACATCCGTCCACATTTTGACTGAGATCATGACTTTAGGAACTTTTCTTACACATAATATTATCCAACTTTATCTGTCTGACCATCAGTTTTATTGTTTAATGTCCAGATGATTGTTTGAAAGTGTTCATCCTCCATTATTCCATATACTTGTGCAATCTACTGGATTTAATGGTAAAATGACCCCAGTACATGATGCTACCACAGCCATGAATAACAGCACAGGGCTCTTAGGATGGATCTGAAGCTTAACTCATTTGGTTTTTGTCTAATCTGACCATTGAAATTTCCTCTGGAAAGTATTTGTTTTAGAGCGAGGAGGTTGCTGGGTCGAGGCTCGGCTCGGGCAGTGGTGTTTCTGTGCATGTTCTCCCATGTTAGCGTAGGTTCTCTCCGGGTACTACAGCTTCCTCCCACCATCGAAAGACGCGCATGCTAGGTTGATGGTTTGAAATGAGGAACCCTGTGATGTGACACAGAGGTGACCTGTCCAGGGTGTACTCCGCCTCCCGCCCAGTGATTACTGGGATTGGCTTCAGCCCTTCATTGGAACAAGCGGTGCAGATAATAGATGTATTCAACTATCCATGTGCTCAGCTACAAACTTAAATGAAGCTTTCACACCTTAGTGAAACGCAGCAATACTTTGTCCTCGTATGTTTACACAGATGATCTCATAAACCAATGCTTCATTCCTGACTTGTGTCTGAGCTGTGCACTGAGCTCCTTGGACTTCCCACCACGTTGTGTGTATGATTACAAACAGGAAGTTAGCCATCATTTTAAACTTTCAACACATTCGATTACGGCTTTCTAGATGGTTTTCAGATAAAATATATACTTTTTTACTTTGTAAATGTCGTAAAACCCAAAAATGCATTAAAGCTTTGTACATATAATGCAGGTCCTATTACAAAAAATGGCTCCAAACATGACAGGTTTCTATTTCTATCATCTTTTAACCCACACTTCTCATGCACAGAGTATGAAAACGTGCTGCAGCGCTTCACACAGGGTCTCTCTGAGTCTGTGAAAAAATTCTCCAGTCAAGGCAACCGGGTGAGTTCAGGCTCAGGATGGGATGGTGCCTTTCCACTGAGTTGTGTGTGTGTGTGTGTTAATATAATCTTCATCCTCTTCTCAACAGGATGCTGCCAAAGATGCACTGGGCAGGTTGAAGATGGTGGAGAATGAGGTAATCTAGCTTCATAGCTTGTGTATTAAATAAACCTGTGTTGTCTGACTACATTTCTTTCCTCTGAATCAGCTGGAATCACTAAAGAGGAAACGCACTGGATGAGAGGAGGGGTCCAGACTTGGCTGGAGTACTGTTATCTCTTTTTTTCTCTCATACACACAAAAGCTACAGTGGGTACAAGAAGCACCTGTAGTGTGATCTTAATGCTGCTCGTGTCCAAGACAACTGCATGAACCAAACGGCTAATTCTGTCATGCTGGTAGCTGCCTACCACGAAAAACGCCGCTGTGAAGGGACACAGAAGAAGAAGAACGCATATCAAGACAAAGAGATGCTTTTTTCACTTAAACACTACAGAAAACTTCTTTTGTTGGGATTATCAGGGGAGAAATCCATCATTTTACATTTGACACCAACTCCTTTGGTGTCCACAGATGACCAAAAATGTGTGTGTGTGCTGTGAGGAGTGTTTAACCAATGAATTGAGGTGGTTTTAACCCTTTCCCGCCAAGTTTTATGTGTGTAATGAGCTTAATCTAATCTGTCTGCACCAGTGTTCCCAGATTACAGTAATCTGCTCAGTTTGGAGTGCTGTGATATGGGAATAAAGAGAATTTAAAAGAAAGATTAAAAAGTAGGTGTACAGGGGTGCCTGCGCCTACATGAGGGATTAGCGTTTCTGTCACCAAGGAGACGGCTAGATGCAGACATCAAGTCGCCTGTAAGGGCAGGAAGAAGAGGTGTTTACAGAGGGATTGCTGCGTCCTCTTCATCAGCTGTTTCTTCTGTTTTACTCATCCTCACACTTCTTTTTGCACTCAAATTCAACATTAGGCTGTTCCACTTTTGATCCAATTAAAGTGGTAAATAATGTTAAGTCTGATCTCCTTCAGCGTTAAGGATACTGTCCCATCAGCGTCTCGGGAAGGTGCGAGTCAGCGTGGTGAACGTAGATGAATCTTACAACACTAGATGTACTGAAATGTCACAGTGTTGAGCTGTGGTTTATACAGCATGCTAACCTCACTGCAGATGACTTCACATCCAGCCAGGATGTAGAAAACTGCATCTAAAAGAGCCAGACCCCAGTTGGGATGTTTGTATGTAATGTCTGCTAACCCCACTGATTGGTCATGTGATACATCACATGTTCAAATTAATCCGCTTTGCTCCATTAGCAAATAATCCTGGTTAAAGTTGGCCCCCAAAAAGCAGTCATTTTTATGTAACGCCTCTTTCCCGCTCTTCTTTTTAATGAATAGTAGATAACTTCTGCCTGATCCTTTTATATGGACAGAACTCTGTGGAGTAAAATGCTTTAGCTCAGTCTGGGACGATAGTTAAAGAACTGAATTCTGATCAAATTATCTATAATCTTCTTTTTAATTTTTTTTATTATTATTTCATACAGCCCTGTTTTAGATCAGTATCCATCCTGTGTGACGCAACAGTTTGATTTCATTGATTTCCATTTATTTCAGTGCAGCACAAAGATCATTTTATAGGCTCGTAAAACTTCACTTTGACCCAAATGAGTCCTAATTAATATTTTTCTTTGATGCATTTGATTCTGATCCATCTGGTGGAGGCTTGTGATTAAGTATGGTTATTCTTTATACCAAAAATGCATTTAACTATTTTTATTTTCCCATTTTATTAAGTCTATGAACATGATTATACCAACTTTGACCACTATTATTTGCTACAAGTTGATAATAAAAACAATGGCCTTGATTTTATTTATTTATTTTGGGTGTTTCGTAGGTTTTGCTGGTAAACAGATAAATTTGATGTTAGTAAACGTTTATCAAAAAGGGTCTAACACAAGCAGAATGAGCAGGTTACTGTATAAAAGCAACAAACCTGGAGCCGATGCTCTCAGACCGTCACAAAGCAGCGTGACTTTGACTGGTGCACATTGTGAACAACAGGAACATAATTAGCATCCCATTTTTGATGTTTTGGACGGATGAGTGCTGTTTTGGCTCGTTCAAACCACTGCAGTTATGTAACGAAAGTGACAGATGTAGTGTTTTAATTCTGAACCTGAACACTGTTCACTAAAACTAACGTGCAAATCTAAAGCTCATGTAGCACTTTGATAAACACTGTAAATGTGTTGTGCTCTGAAGTCGACACAGATCTGGAGATTTTACAAAGCCAGTGATAAATGCTGCATCCATCACTGTGTAGCAACTGTATGTTGTGTGTTTTTTACTAAAAACATCTAAAGCTTTGACCCCCCCATCTCCTCCTAAACAAATTCACATCACTCTTTAAATAACCTTCTGGCCACTAAAGCTATTCTGTTGTCATGACAACAAGCTCATCAGCATTCAGCTTATTGGACATGGAAAGAGGGACATATTGTTAAAATTTGTCCTGCTGGTGACTCACTCTCCTGCATTTACAACACACACACACACACACTCCTTACTTTGTTGTGTTGGGTTTTTTTCCACTGTTATTATTTCTACTTTTATTTTTACCTTTAAAAAGTTAATTGTTGTTTGTTAAAGTGGCTCTCCTGACCTGATGAAGCAAAGTCACTGTTGAGCCTGTAACATTTTTTTGTAATCTGCGGGCATGAAAGGGCAATCATTATAAATGTAGTATTTATGTGTACGGAAAGTGTACAGCATAATATGCTCCGTCTCTATTTTTTAAGTGCAAGCCATGGTGATTGGTGCTGCTGAGTAGGAATGGTCTGACTGTTAAGGCTTTATTATCATATGTATGAGGTTGGTGTCAACATGAATAAAATGATGAAACATCTGCTGTGAGTTTGTATCCTCATTGACCTGAAAGAAATAATCTTGACCTCACTTTTCCCATGAGATATTTATATTATAAACCAGAATCTGGTTCTTTTTTATTACAGCAAACAACTATATTAGATAAAAAAAACAATGGTTGGCAATGATCACCAGTTAAACCAACATCAGTGGACTTAGTGAGAGGACATGGACTACAACAATAAAAATGTGGGCCAGAAATAGACTCTTTTATCAGTCCGTGCTGGCTGTTGTTGGGGGGGAGCTGCTTCTTTGGTGTTATGCTAATAACGTGTGTGAGTGTGAAATTTCCCCAGACAAAAGGGGGTAAGACGAGAGGGGGGATGGTGCACAGAAACAAGATTGGGCAACCCGCGAGACTGTGGTGGGCGTGGCCAGCGCGCGGAGGTCTTCCTGCTCGGCTGAACACGTGGTTCCTTGTCTCGTCTGTCAGTGTGTGAAGGTTTCCAGCCTTCTATCACTCCTCTCTCCCTTTTATCCTCCCAGGCAGCAAGAGCAGACCTTGTCCTCTTTCTTTCTTCTTCTTCTTCTTTAAAAACTCCGCTCCTTCCTGCACCTCCTCCTCCTCCCGCCACACTTTCCCTCCTCTCCTTGCACCGCCTCCCCGGACTGCCGACAGCCAGGCCGCGGTCCCTTCAGCGCGTTTGTCCGACTGTGTTAAAAAGAAAGTGAGTGCGAGGTTGTGTGTGTGTGTGTGTGTGTGTGTGTGTGTGTGCGCGCACCCCCCTTCGCCACCATTGGTGTTATTCCCCCCCCCCACACACACCGCCTCCATTCTTCTTCGTGTTGTTTTTTTTTGTCGGTCATGACGCTGGAAGCGATCCGCTACCGGACCGGCTCTTTGCAGATCCTCAACCAGCTGCTGCTGCCACACCAGTCGGTGTACGATGACATCCGCTCCGTGCAGGATGCATACGAGGCCATCACGTCCATGAAGGTAAAAGAGGGAGCCCATCTTCTCATCTGCCCCGCGCGCCCGCTTGCATGTGCATGCATCCCCCGTCATGCATGTTTTCCATCGGCTCTTTTGTGCCTCCGTCTCCGCGCTCGCGCACGCTCACCGCTGTATTTTTGTTTTTGGATGCACCTGCATAAACCTTCCCGCTTCCCACAAACCATCTTTTATTTATACTTTTCACGTTATCATGTGTGATAAAGCAGGTATCTGCAGAGCCATCCACCCATGAAACCCCCCCTCCTCTTTCTATGGGAGAGATTATTGATGAATTATTAATGACCTTTGCCAGGGGTTTTGTTCAGGATTTGGTCTCGTGCTGCACTCAGTCACACCTCGAGCTCGTGCATTTCTACATACCTGGATCCTTCATTCACAGAGGGATGCAGAGTGTTAAAGTTTAGAAGCAGATGGGCTTATTTTCCTGTTTTTAAAGCAGATCTGAGCAGATATTCACTGTGTTTGCAGTTCCATGTACACTACTGATAGTTTAGATTATTTTTGCATGTGTAGAGTGAAGGAATGTCCCACAAAGAGGGGGTGATGTCATAATGGCATAGTGGAATGACTTCATCACAGACTATATCACTACTGATGTAATGAATTCTGACTCACTCACTTACATATCTGCTGGAAACGATGTGATATTTTGTATTTAAATAAAAAAGGAAACAGGGTTGAGTTTGACCACCTTCCTCTTCCAGGTGCGCGGCGCTCCGGCCATCGCCATCGTCGGCTGTCTCAGCTTGGCAGTGGAGTTGCGGGCAGGTGCCGGGGGTGATGACCCCGTGAACTTCATCAGGGAGTCCCTGTGTCATCTGACCTCAGCCAGGCCCACCGCTGTCAACATGGGCCGCGCCGCACGCGAGCTGATGGAGTTTGCAGAGAACGAGAGCATGGAGAAGAACTCGGAGCAGCTCAGAGAAAGGTGGGACACAGAGAAAGCACGACACACACATGCAAACTGAGGATTCACGCCTGTTGATGTGAAGAAGAGGAGATAACGATGCTGTTGTGGAGTGGAGCAGCTTTAGGGAAGAAAATTACATGAGTAAAGTTGATCTAAACTGAGATGCATCATCGCTGGTTAGCTGCTTTAAAGCTTCTCCGTTAGGCTCCAGCTTCAGGTGTCACCAGCTCCAGATGTATGCTTATGCTGTAAAGAAAACGAGAAAATCACTGACGGTTAATTCACTGACTAAATGAACTGTGTCATTGCTGCAGGACAGGTAACATTCTGCACATCTGTAACCTACAGCACATTTATTCCCTTTTTAATTGCAACTCCATTCACAAATCCTGTGCGCTTGGTTTTTATTCAACAAAACCTCAGTTTACAAAGTGTCAAGGCCACATGTGGGTCCTCGGGGGTGGACGTTTATCTCTTGTCCTAACCGATCGAAGGACAACGTGTCAGGGGCATAACAAACAACCTCTGTGAATATGTTGTTCCACTTCTGTAAGAAGCTAATTGGAAGAAGATGCAAATTCCTGCAGAGAGCGCGGGAATCCTGTTAAAGTGTCATTAGTGAGCAGAAGAGTGCAGCCACATTTATTCTCAGGATCTTTAAATGTGACTCTGAGGCGTGTTGTTCATCTGGATCTTTCCGGGGATATAGCAGAACCGTTAGTCGACCTGGTTGGCCACGGTTCATTGCATATGGTGCACGTTTATGCACAGAACAAATCTTCAGGATTACATTTGATGTACGTCTGACAGGAGAGATGTTTGGCTTGGATTTCTGGCTCCTGTTTGTCAAATTTAAGTTGTGCGGATTGTTTTTCTGATGGCGAGCGTACAGCTATGATCTACTAAGACCGTGGTGGTCCATAATAAAGGACACCCGTAAACTTACCAATAAAATGTTTCTCTGCCAGGAGATTAGCGTATCGCTGCTATCAAGCTACAAACATCGCGGAACAGGGTAGAGTTGAACTTCCTGTGACCTGGAGGGGGCGGGGCTTAACACATTTAAAGAGACGGCACCAAAACGAGTCGCTCTGAAGACACACCTCAGAACAGGGTTATAAGGTGTGTGTGGAG
>JBAMHV010000004.1:19927157-19941348 GCA_037177535.1 Pseudomugil gertrudae | reverse complement strand
CGCACCTCAGAACAGGGTTATAAGGTGTGTGTGGAGCGATACGCACCTCAGAACAGGGTTATAAGGTGTGTGTGGAGTGAGAATAAGCAGGAATTCAGACCAAAACCTTGCGGTGCTACTTTATTCAGACAATAAATGAATGATTTACATGTTAAAAGGATTTAAAAGCATGATATATCTCCTTTAAATTAAGAAGATAAAAGTTTTATATCTATATTGTGATGTGGTTTTGAACCTAGAGGCCACTGTGCTGAACTAAAGGGAAGGGAAACTGTTGGCGTTGTTATGTATGTAATGTCTTAAAGAACACGTAATGCAGCTGAGGTGGAAGCAATGGAGGAAAATTAAACGTGTATCAGTAAAGTAGTCCCGGACTTGATGGACACGTTAAGACGGTGTCTGATATATCCTGTCCTCATGTCCCGCTTTGCTCCAGCGTGATCGCCTGGATCGAAGACATGCTGGAGCGTGACGTCAATGACAACAGGAAGATCGGTAACTATGGAGCCCAGCACATCCTATCAGGCGTCCCCAGGGACTCCGTGACCATCTTGACACACTGCAACACCGGCTCGTTGGCCACAGCTGGATACGGGACTGCGCTTGGTGAGACTGCCGGTTTGAATCTGAGTTTAGGGGTGTGTGCAGACATTTGCTGTAATGCTGACTGTGCTTGTAGGTGTGGTGAGAAGCCTCCACACTCTGGGCAGGCTGAAGCGCGTGTACTGCACAGAGACTCGGCCGTACAACCAGGGCTCCAGACTGACAGCGTACGAGGCGGTAGCAGAGGGAATCCCCGCTACACTTATTACAGACAGCATGGCTGCACTTACAATGAGAGAAATGGACATTACAGGTGTGTTTGTGCTCCACAATGCCTCTTTTTCACTGGATGTTCACTGATGCATCCTCTTTGCTGTGTCCTCCCTCAGCCGTGGTGGTGGGTGCCGACAGGGTGGTTGCCAACGGCGACACGGCCAACAAGGTGGGCACATACCAGCTGGCAATTGCTGCAAAGCACCATGGGATCCCGTTTTATGTGGCTGCGCCCAGCACGTCATGTGACTTGAGCCTGGAGAGCGGCAGGGACATCATCATCGAAGTGCGCCCCCCTGAGGAGCTCACCAGTATAAATGGAGTCCCCATCGCCGCCCCCGGTAAGAAAACGGGTTTTGTGAAGAGTATAGCAAACGCCAACGCGGGCTCTGAAAACATGTGACAAACGAGATTAATTACTCATAGAGAAGTATTTTTTGAGCCCAGCTAGTGTGCATGTGAGTGCTCATTAGACTTTTCTCCTCTGCTTAAGCTTCATAAATATAAACGGGTTGAAACCGCTGATGAAGTCTTCAGGGTGCAAATAGGTCAGTGTAGGTTTTTGTGTTAGGTGAACTTGTGAGAACCGATTTGATTCATTATATCTATAATTACGCTGCCAGAACGGAGAGGCGCCGGGTGACATCACAGTAATTAAGCTCATTTTAATGAGGACACAGGCCCAGGAGAGGAAGATGTAGTGTCACGCATAATCCTCCCATCTATCTCCATCTTTTCTCTCATGCGCTCAGACCTGCAGTATAACCATACGACGAGGGGAGATGTGCAAAATGTCCGAGATACTTTTTACTTTCAGATAATACTTAACCTTTTTTTAAGGGAGTTTAATCCTTTGTGGGACTTCATCATCATCCAGAACAATCCCATCAGTGAAACACACTATTGCACTTTATTTTCCTTATTTTACAAAGACTGTAGTTCATGTTGAGTCACAAGTATGTCTAAACATCCTGGGATTTCCACAGACTGTATATAAAAGATGGAAGCAACAATAATCACCTGATGGGAAGGGAGGGGGGGGGGTTGCAAACTAATTAGTTGCATCACAACAACCACTTACAGTCCTGCAGCTCAGGAAAAACATGCCTCAGCTCATGGAAGCACTGCTTAGGTTTGCAAACTTGCATCTGGAACAGTGGGCGTTGGGACGGATAAGACGGGATGGCCGACTCAGGTCCTCATCTGTGGACCTATCAGGATCTCTGGTGGACCACAGTTGGTCGCTCCAGAGATGAGACCAAAATGGAAACTTTCGGTCATAATGCTAAGCTGTAAATTTGGTGAAGCGGCCTCCCTCTTACTGTCGAGCACGGTGGTGGAGCACTGATGATTTGGGCTGCAGAAATGGGACCTGATCACTTTGTTGTGAAGTCAGCTGTGAACTCCTCTGTATGTCAAAGTATTTTCTAGAATTAAATGTGGAATTGGCTTGTGCACCCTGATAATGATCACACGGGCATTTTGACAGCTTAGCTAAGAAACGGAAAAGAATCGCTGTCCTGAAATGTTTCCCACGTGTTTCCACGTTTACGAGAGCTGTATGTAGAGAAATGCCTGCAACCTCAAACTGAAGCAAAGGAGTGTTTCTGATGTCGTTGCTAAATGTTATTAACTCATTTAAATGTTATAAATCATGCCGTTCCTCTGAGACAGTGAATATAAACCTTCTCTTTTTTTTAAATGATGATTTTCTGTGAATAGAATCTAAATAAACAGCTATAAAACCACATAATGCTGAAACCGAAGCTTAACCCTGAACCGTCTCCTCCTCCCTGCAGGCATCGAGGTGTGGAACCCAGCATTCGACGTGACCCCTCACCAGCTCATCACAGGAGGCATCATCACAGAGCTTGGAGTCTTCCTACCGTCAGAGCTGCAGGCGGCGCTCACTGGCCGCCTCACGGCCCTCTAGAGCCCCCCTCCCTCCCCCGCTCCTACTGGTCCCTGTGCACCACTGCGTTATATCTATGTCCCACTAAAAGACACTGTCACGGTCATGTCTCAACACGGCGCACAGTTTGTGTCATTTCATTTTGTTCCGCACTGTTACATGTCAGTGGTGCACAGGAAAACAACACACACACACAAACAAAGCATCAGCCTCTTAAACACAGTCATATTCACTGCAGGGAGTCGACCAGTTGTGCAGTCTCTCCTTCCTTCTGTATCCTTTCCATTTCTTCTCTTCCTCAGTGTTCTCCACCTTTACTTCTGCTTCCTCTTCCTAAACGGCTTCTGCGCCTACAAATTGAGCTCAGCGAGGCTCAAACCTCTAAATTCTGTTTGGCAAACAATTTTCTGGGTCGCTGCTGTGATAATGTTACAGATATCTTCAACTATATTTAAAAAAACCTCAAAAAGAAGTTAGATGGCACGACTTTATCCATTTCTAAAGCAGTCGTGGTTTCTAAGATGCTGCTACCCACCTGTAAATAAACGACGTCCCTGCCGGTAGTGTGTACATATGTAGAAAACTAACCTCTGCTAGTTCAAGGTACTGCTATTTTAACCAAATATATGGTTATTTAAAATCCAAATTGACATTTAAAATGTTATATTAACATTTAATTTCTATTGTTCAGTGTAGAACTCTTGTAGAGGACTAATCCAAATTATAGCTCAAACTTTTCCACGCATATGTAGGGATTTACTCACTTTTTAACGGCAAAAACGGAACAAATCCTCGTTGAATAAGAAGCCTTTTCGAGTACATGGCTGTATTTATACCTCACTTCTATTTGCATCCTACTAGTCCCAGTTGTGCTAAACATACCACACGTGTATTCTCTATGTATTTACACACATTTGTATATAAATCCACATATCCTAACGGATCAACCACCTCCGTAACAAGTTAGGTTTTGCTGTGATCTAAACCATTACTTTCTTTAATGTAAGCATTGCTTTTAAAGGAATAGTTCACTCTATAAATTAAGCAAACAAAAAGAAAGCTCTGGTGCCATTTTGGATCAAATCTAAGCTTAATGTCCTCTGCTGGACCCTGTTGCTCTTCATGCTGATTTGGCTTCAAGGCAGCACACAAAGCCCTAAAGCTGCAGAAATCATCAGTTTGGGATTTCTTAAATATTGTTTTAAATAGTCCTGTTTAATGAAGCCACTGCTGTGACTTTATGCGGGTTATTTAGAAGACTTCGAAGTGTTTGTTGGGCTGACAGTGGGGCGAGCATGTCTGTGATTTGGGGTGAACTTCTCCTTTAAAATGTTCCATATTTGCTGTACAACAATCTGAATGTGAAAGCTCTCGGATTAATTTGTTTCAGTTTAAAGACTGCGAACCTTCGCTTCGGTCACTTCTTGCCTTCATGCTCAGACTTTATGGTGGGTTTCATTTGGATGTACGCCTCTGCATACAGTGGAAGCTGTTGCACGTCAGACAGCATTTGACAGGAAGTTAAAGAATCTGCTTCACTGCTACTTTTTGTTATGACAGAAAGCAAAATGTTTGCTCTTTAAAGGTGTCGCTGGGCAGTTTGAGGCTTATTGACGTGTCGATGGTCACCTGACTGATGCAGTTTTTAAAGCAAGCAGTGCAACACCAGCGCGCCCAGTCCAGTCGCTGTAATGAATGTCACAGAACCAACGCTGCTCAGAAACCGCGGTCCAACTCGTTTTATACCATGTAGCCAGACCTGCTTCCCATCGAGGTTAAACCAATCTGCCCTTCCTCTCATTTCTTTCACTTATCCATTTCCTCTCTGAACCCTGACAGGAAAAAAAACATGTTTCACACGTGACGCAGTGGGTTTTGCAGATGCGAAACACTCACGGGTAAATACAACATCACATAGCTTACATGGGTTTCATATGGAGACTTGCATTAATATTCCACTGTTTCACAAAGGCAAAACCTCCAGTTTGTCACATCCCAGCATTGTGTCTTAGCTTCATTCTGTAATCTAATGAGCATCAATACATTTCAAATGTTATAGTCTTATTATTTAGATTTAGGCAGGATAACATATCAGGCCCGGTTTATACAATCATAAGGTGTACAGGGAGCCTCTTCTCTCTTCCAGGTGCATTTCATGCGTTAAGTTGCAAAAAGATTAAAGAAAAAGTGCTTAATGATTCCAGTATTCATCTATATTTGTTGTATGCTGTAATGTTTTTTTTAATCTTCACCTCTGTCCCCCATTAAAACTTTATTCACAAAAATCCCTTTAGGTCACATGCAAACGTGGAAACTGTATTTATATTTGCTTTGTACAGGTAAAAACACGGAGCGGTTTTAGTCAGAAGCTCCACACGTATGTAGCATCTCTTCAGCCGCATTTTTTGCCTTCATTAATCTTGTTATATGATATTTTTTTCTCTTCTGTACATCATTATTGTTATTATTCTGTGGTATGTTTTATTTGAAGACATTGTGATTCCTGGTGATCAGGCCATTAGAACACCACAGTGGGGAGGCCTCCTCAACCATACACACTACCTCTCCGTCTGCCTGCACGGACTCTAAAGCTGAAATGCATGAACACAAGCAGTGGATGCGCAGGCTGCAGCAGAGCAGACCCATTTCAGAAGGTTAAGAAGTAAACTGGTCTCATGCTCTCCTCGTCTTACGCTAATGTTTGTGTCTTGCACCCAAAGTGACAGGTAAAAGTGTGGTGGCGCTTTTAGTTGGTCCAGTCAGCTTGGATTCTGGCTTGCAGCTAAATATGTTTTTTTCTGTTTTTGAAGGAACAGTTTGATGGTCTAAGTCTAACACCAACACGAATACGGTCCGTAATCAGGTGCCAAAACGCAGAACCGCCACGTTAGTTCTCACGTTCATAAAAGCTGCTTTAGTGTTGGGAAAGGATTGGTGTACCGCGGAAGGAGTGTTGTTCAGATGGCCTCTTTAGGTGCAACTTTGTTATTGTTGTTATTGATAATCACTTGATCTTGCTTTTGTAACGTGAAAATTCAGAACTGGACTTTTTAAAAAAAATATATGTATACGTATATGAAAATATCAGTAAAGTGCAGTCATGAATTGACAGATTTTTCTTTCACATCAATACAATAAAAATAAACCACAGTGAAAATACTGGTTTCAGTCTTTAACTCTGGTTTAATCCAGAATCCATCTAAAACACATCCTGTGGGCAGGACATGTTTTAACTAGTGCTGTAAGTAATGACTTTTTGGGCATTTATCATAAACATAGCATGAGTTAACTCTTATTTCAGTCATCAGTGCAATAGTTTTGCTTTAGCTTCCTGTTTGCATCATTTTTGGAGTGTAAAGATGTTTTTCTAGGATGTTTTTCTCCCTTTATCTTGCAGCTCTACCACACAGCACAGTTTTTAGTGATTATTATGAATATTGTTAAATATTTGTGGTATGAAACCTGCCTGAGCCATCACCACCACTTAACTTGGGCATATAATACCATAAGCACATTATATATTATTACTATCTCAATTGTTTTATCTTTGAACTCATTTTAATATTTTTTTAAATAAAACAAAATTCCTATTATAGTCATTACAAAGTGCTAAAATGATGCAAAAAAAAAAAGGATAATTTTCACTTTTTTTATTGGTTGATTATTACATTTCAGGTGGTGACTGTAAAATCTACATCTCTACTGTGAACAGAGGTCCTTAAAGGAGGAGACTACTCGATATTTCTGTCTGAGGAAAACAGCACAGACGATAACAGACGTCTCTTCTGTTCCATTGTTTAACCACTAGGTGGCGCTAATTCGACAGATTCAATTCAACAGAAGAAGTAATGCTTTTGGCTTAATGGTGGGAAATTGGATTGCGAGTTTATTGTCCGACCTATTCTGGAACAGTAGGTGGCGGTAATGCTCTTTCTGTTAGCTGCCAATCGCCATTAAACACCAAAGAAGAAGAAGTCGTGCCTCATGTGCTTCCGGTAAGAGAAAATGGCTCAAGGTGCGCAGAAATTTAAAGCTCAGCGTCCAGGAGCGTCCAAAAAACACCAACAAAACAAACAAAAGGGGCCAAAAAAAGGAGGTATGGTAATATTATATAAACGATTACTCTCATATAAGTTAGTAAAGGAGGTCAATCACCTGGTTAATAATAAACGACGAAACACGTTGCCCTAAATGTGAAGGCCAGATGGGAAATTTATTTTTATACACATTACAGTTCATGAAATACTTTTCAAACTACTTTTATATCTTTATTTGAATGTGTACATTTTTCCTAAGATGGAAATAATATAGTGTTTATATGGTCACAAATTTGTGTGACCATCTTTTTAAAAGCAGTCTTCTTTCAGAATATATTGCAAAAATAGCAAGTTGATCAAATATTTTAAGCCTGATTGATTATCATTGTTCATGCTGGTAATAATTTCAAGCTGACAATTATTTTGTGTTATTACAATTTAACTTTGCACAGTACTATTACTGGTAACACCGATTATTACAAAGTATGTGTGTAATATTTTGTGGGATTATTTAAGTTTTACTTTAATTTGAACTTTATTGAAGGAAGATGAGTTGTTTTGATGAGCAAAGAAAAAGCTCTGATGTACACAAACAGGAAGTGTGGGTCATAGATGGCACTTAAATAGAGTTTTTATGTAATGCAGGCAGTCTACGTTCAGTAACAATTTAACTTTTTTGGGTTTTTTCTTGTGAAGGGAGAATCATTGCACCCAAAAAGGCTCATGTGGTTCAACAACAGAAGCTGAAGAAGGTGAAGTTTGATTAATAAAAGACTCTCAGTATTAGTAATTTAGTTTTTAATCTGGGAAGAATTTGACAGCGAGCTTAATTATTTAACCATAAATGTACTTGTAACTGTTTCCTAAAGGGTCTGGAAGTTGCTATTAGGAACAAGATTGAGCAGGAGGTGACCCAGAAGGCCAGCTCCTCCCTCCATAAGCCACTCAGTGTGATTAAGGGACCTGAGGACAAAGGAAACCCGGGAGCTGCACGTCCAGGAACCAGCACCAAATAGGACTCTCATCTCATGGTGTTTTAATCTAATAACGGCATAAACCTCCACGGGCCTTCACATGAATATATACTTTATGTACTTTTAGAGAACTTCACATCGTGGGCCATTCATTATTATCAACAGAAAATGTTGGACAGAAATGAACATTAGGAGGTTGCGCAGGTTTAGTTAAATTAGTCCACAGTGAAGATGGGCTATGATCATAGCCTTCGGTTCAGCAGAATGTAACCTGATTTATTTATTTTTCAGTCTTTGGACAGACGATTGAAGTCCAACAAGTAAGAATTAAACTGATAAAAGAAGCGATCTGTTTGCTTGCTTTGTAACCAGTTCTCTGCATCTTTCTCATTATGAGGCCGTTACCACGAACCTGTCTGAAGATTTAACAACATAAAGAATATCACACCCCTCATTTTGTCCTGTAAACTGCTGCAGTTTGCATTTAAAACCAAATAAGCTCTTTGTTGAGAGGTTTTTATTTAAATATGTTCATATTTTACTTGTAGCTTTTGCTTTTCATCATATTGTTACATCTACATTTAAGTGTCATTGTTCCTAGGTTACTAATCAATATCAGCATGCAGTGAACAACACATGAGTACAGCGCTACTTTATGATTACGTTGACTAAAAATGTAAAGTACAATCAACATGTCAAGCAGAACAGATCGCTCTGCACTTATTTCTAAACAGATCTCTGCAAATAAAGCTATTTTTTTTTAGAAAGCTTTAATTGCCTCTATGCAGTGATGAGAGCGAAGGAACCGAGGGAAGGAATCTTTGGCCATCAGACTATAGATCCTCTGCTGTGCATTTCTGAACGTGTCGGCACACGGAGAGTCCATGACGATCAGCAGAGCGTCCCGGGTCTCGGCATCAAGGTTTACCTAGAGTAAAAACAGCAGAACATTTTTATCTGCTGATAATTTGCAAATATATCCTCAGACTCTGCTCTGGGTTTCCCTGACCTCCAGAGGGGCATCTGGGTTAATAAACTGACTATAGATGCTGCTGGCCTTGCTCTTCTGCAAGTTTGAAGGGGAAATCCTGAAGTCCTCACAAGCCAGCCAGAACTCAAGGTTCTCCTCGCTGAACTCTGAACGCAGGAACCCCCGAAATGCCTGAAGACCACCTGAGAGGGGGGTAAGAGAACAAATATGAAGAAGTGCAAAAGAAAGTAAAAACTATTCTGTTCCACATCTGTACACTGCTTTGATCAATGAGTTGAATCTGATAGTATATCAGTCATATAAATATCATCTAAACATGTCATTTTTAGTTAAAATAGTCTGTTTTTGTAACAGTTTGAGCTTTAGAGATGTGATATTTTGTGCTGTTTGTGGGACTGAAAAAAAATAACCCAAAACTGAAACTTCTCATTACTGGATTCATCTTATAATTCTGAATATTTTATATTTAAATATTAATGTTTGGTTTTTAGAATACATCTTTTAAACAGTAAAAGTTTAAAAGTCAGTAGAAAACCCAGTAATCATGTGATAAACTGCTGGTAAAAAACTGGGAAATCACTCTGAATGAAGGCATTAAAATGTGATGTAAAATATAATATATAGAGAAGGTAAACATCACTAAAAGTAAACATCCACAGAGTCAAAATGCAGCATGTACATCAACATGGAAGTAGCTTTTATATACAAACATCAGAGAACCAAAAGGTTTCATTATGCTGCGCTAAAGCTGCATATTGCTTTAACCCACAGTGGAGCTTATCAGAGACCCTGACTCCACTGAGTGTTAATGGGATCAGGTTGGGTGTGGTGTTTGTGCCAAAGAGTGTCCAACACAGCACAGCATGAGGAGGAGGCATCAGGCTGTTGAGGCTGTGCAGTTCCACATGCTGGAGAGAGAGGAGTCTGGCTGCAGAGCTCCCTCATAGAGACTGTGCAGGCTCCATCACAGGCCACCTCCACTTCAGGACAGGAAGAGACGGCTTCCTCCCACCAACAAGACATGCATGTTAGGTTAATAGCTGTGGTTAAAATGACTGCTTATTATATGTAAGTTGCTTTAGATAAAAGTGTGCCAAATGACTGTATAGTATATTATAGTATAGTATAGAATTATAAAGTATAGTAGAGTATAGTGTATAGTAGAAACTGTACCCTTCCTCCACCCAATGCACCATGGGAGGCGACTGGACAGGGGTTTGCCAATCATCAATAGAAAATTCACCTCAAGTCCATATACTGAGTTATCATATGCAGTTATCAATAGTGGACTCAGCCAGAAAAGCTTAAAGGAGCATCATTAGGACAGGAGACTGCATCCTTGTTAGATCAGTGTGCCTAGTGTTATTAATAGCAGGATCCAGATGGCAACACAGTGGTTATAAGAAACCATTGGCTGCATATTATTTAGAAAAAACAATGCCGTTCCAGAATGTATTTTATTTTGAAAATTCTTTGTTTCTTCCTGCCGAGGTGACCTGATAGTGGAACCCATACCAGAACTGCAGCCAGACTGTCTTAACTAAACCAATACATCTTCTTCAGTTACCAATTCTAATAAACACTGTCAACAAGTCAATAGCAGAATAAATTGTTTGTCACTGGCAAAGAAGATCTGGCAACTTTCTCATGGGCGCATCCCACATACCCAACACTGCAGCTCATCCCACAGATGCATCCTCCTGACAAATGTGGCTCCATTTAAACAGGAAATAAACATCCTCAGATTTTTTGCCAAGAATCTAAACAATCCTAATCCACCAAACAATCATTTACAGAAAAGTAGTAAAGCATTTATTTAATAACTAGTTTAAACCTTATACCGTGCATTACCTCGGATTAGCATGGATTGCATAACAAAGAGATTTATATGAGTGAGTGAACATGTGAGGTGAGTTTCACCAGGAAAGGTGATTTAGGGGGGGGAGGGATAAGACACATTACTTATTAAAAGAATAATTTAAAATAAAATTTTATCAATTTTGTTTAAATTATATTATTTAATATGTATGTATTATCATAATAAATATTTATATTTATTTACATTTTATTAAATATTTAATAATTTTAAATTGAATTTTATATATTTTTAAATAAAAAGAAATAATAAGACTGCGTTAAAAAGTGAAGCTGCAACTAGAAGTTAAATAAGCCTCATTAGGACCACGTATAACATGTTTTTTTTTCAGCTGACACATAAAAAGTTCCTGTACACAGAAGTATAAACTATCCACATGTTTTAAGAATAAATATATCTTTACTTTTGTTGTTAAGAAGAGTTTCCAGATCCTGAAGGATTTTTCCATCCTGGACCCTGAGAAGAGATCAAAACAGTCAAAATACAGCTTTGGCTCCAGGGATATTATCCATGCAGGTACGAGGAGATTTACTTTTGCTTGTGGTGATTCTCAGCCAGGTGGCTCAGCTTCACACGCATCTCTTTCGCCCTGAAACACATCACCACAGAATCACACACACTATAAGCAGCAGCCACTTACTTACACATCACAGCTGGATACTCACTTCTCCAGACATGAGGAAGGCAGCGAGGAAAGTCCTTTACACATTATTTAAAATGGAATAAATGATAATTTTATCACAGTAGACAGTTTATCCGATCCGTCTTCATCCCGCATGTGCTGCTCTTATATACTGTACCATATCTGATCTGTCAATCTGCTGCGATCCGAGCAGCAGGTGGGATGCTGGCAGCTGAATAGGGATGAGAACAGCTTATTAAGAAGTGGTGTACATGTTCACAAGGCATGCAGTCCTGTCAACAAATGACACAAAGCAAGTTGGTGTGCACTGAAGGAAAGTCAAAGACAGCATGTGTGTGATGTGTGTGTGTGTTTGGTCAGGGTTCGCTGCCTGTCTGAAAGGTCTAGAATATAAAAACATGGACTGGCTTTCTGACTTTTATCCCAGGAAAATGAAGTGATGATGGAGGAGCAGGTGGACCAACAACATCATTTATCTCTGGAGTAGTCTGGGAGCTGCAGGGTGGGTAGAAACAGTCTTACTGATGATGGATGAGGCAGTGGGCTCTGCAGCTTTACATCAGCAGTGATATTAAAGTCAGCTTAAAGTAGGCCTAAGGACCGAGACATTGTTCTCATCTCATTTCTGATGAAAAATCTCTTTCTAATATCATTTAAAACTGTCTCTGTTGTGCTTTTCTTTGGAGACAAAGTTAAATCCAAGGCTCTCTGATTGGTCCGAATATAAGCTATGACATCACTTCCTCTTCAGTCTTTTTCCTTCATTCATTTATACAGATTTCTTTGTTTACTTAGCATAATTTTGTAAGCCGTTATGATTTTATCCCTACATTTTATCCCATTTGCTGTGTGTTCTTTGTGTCATTTTTTGTGCCTGATCAGTGTTGTTATGTATTTTTATGTGTCTTTGCAGTTGCCTTGTGTATCTGGATGCATCTGAAAGCTCTTTTTTTTACCATATGTTGCCACTTCCTGTTTGTTTGTGCACTAAAGCCACCGTGACTCATTGTGCTGCTGTACTTCTGCATCATAAACCCTTTCAGTAATCCACTCCTGCTTCGCTGCCCATTCTCCTCAAACCTCTGACAAGGTATTTTCATACAGAAAACACTTTCTGCTTAGAGATGTTTAAAACACCAGTAGATCAGTGGTTTCTGAAATACTCAGACGAGCCTGGTAAACATTTCAGTCATGTAAATCTTCCTTAGTGTACATGTGAGAATAATTTTGGCACCAATGGAGCCTCATAACATTCAACTCCAGTGTTTGATCGTCTTCATGACTTCTAGATGACGTTGTTGCCATGTGACTGGCTTTTGTGTAACAAGCAATAGAGAGGTGTAACTTATTAAGTGACCAGTTACTGTGTAAAATGATTAGAGATGCCTTAAATTACCGGCATACCAATATTATCGATCGATATCGGCATTAAAATGGGATATTGGAAAGAATCGGATTTCATTTATAATCAATCATCTACCGCTTATTCCCTGAACAGGGTCCTGGGGAGCTGGAGCCAATCCCACCTGACATCGGAAGAGAGGCGGGGTACACCCTGGACAGGTTGCCAGTCTATCACAGGGCCAACACACATAGACAAACAACCATACACACACACACTCCTATGGGCAATTTAGAGTCTCCAATCAGCCTATCCCCAAAGTGCATGTCTTTGGACTGTGGGAGGAAGCCGGAGTACCCGGACAGAACCCACGCTAACACGGAGAGAACCCACGCTAACACGGGGAGAACATGCAAACTCCACACAGAAAGCTTACTGGTTGGACCTCCCAGCCAAGGCTCAAACCAGCAACCTTCTTGCTGTGAGGCCACCAACTGCACCACCTTGCAGCCACTTTTGCACAACACGTACATGTTATATATCAAACTCTTCAGCAAAGTCTGCTCTAACTCAAAACGACAAAATGTAAGAGATGTCATGCACAGTTTTCCAAATATGTTTGTTTGGCACAACTTGTAATAAATCGTGTGGCTGCTGTATTTAGCAGCACAAGAACTCCTTGGAAATGGTTGAAATGCCTGCAGACATCACATTTGCAGCAATATATATGAATTGATATATATATATATATATATATATATATATATATATATATTAAAGGGGGCTTATTATGGGCTGCAGCAGCATCAGAACCAGAATAAGCGGTGGTGTATCAGAGCTTGCACTGAGCCGCCTGCGGGCTCCCGCAGCGCGCGCGGACACGTCTGCGTGTTTCTCCTTCCTGCTTCGTCAACAAGAGTCGCCCGCCAGCACGGAGCGATCCACTGGGAACACTGGAGACTCCTGAATCCTACTGGATCCACAGTTAAGTCCTCAATCCGTGTCTGACCCCAGTTTTTTCCCGGGACGGGGGGAGGAGGGCAGATCCAGACCTGCGGGTGTTCCTCCCCGGTCCGCATAAACGGCGGGTTCGGTTCGGTTCGGCTATAAACACGCTGAGAGTGAGTCACATGAAATGGTCTTGCATGTTTTATTATTAAACTATAACTGCGTCGATAACTGAGAGGGGATCAGATTAAACGCGATTATCAGTGTGGTGAGATGCTGTAACCTTTATTAGCTGCTTCTATAAATAAGAAATAATTTCATTACTGCGTCCCCTTGAATGTCCCCAGAATAGGAAAATAACAGCTTTTTGTATGGATACAAGTATTAAATATCGTTATTAATGTAATTTATAAATGAGTTCAGATTAGGAAGAAGGGCAAACTGCATTTAACACACAAACCTGAAGAAGTTTATTGAATCCATTCAAACTGATGTGCAGATTTAATTACTGGTCACACTAATTAATCCAGGTGTGCCTGACCTGACCTCAGTAACCACAACAGGAATCTCCAGACACCATCCATCCATCCATCCATTTTCTTCCGCTTTATCCCAGAGCGGGGTCGCGGGGGGGCTGGAGCCAATCCCAGCT